>CM047809.1:82712045-83099480 GCA_026214975.1 Gentiana macrophylla | reverse complement strand
TCTTCATATGAACTAAAGATCCGCAAAGAAGAACAAACGTGGTTAGTAGCACCGTAATCCAAATATCAAGTTGATACATCTTTAGCTACATCAGTAGGATTCCAAGACAAGTAAATTACCTGCTTATCCTTTCCTTGTTTGCCTGGCCCTTTCCTTCCTTCGCCTCATTTAGATATTTCGGCAATGCTTGCGCCTAATGCCCTAGTTCACCACAAAGGAAAGCACTTACCCTTAGGTTTGGAAGGTGTAGCCTTTTTCCTTTCTTCTTCATGGGCTTTGATTTACTTCTTTCACAGCTTGGCTTTCGGTTTTCCTTTGTCCCTTTGTTCGACGACTTAGCCTCAACCAAATTGGCTTCACTTTCTTTTCCCCTTCGGGGCCCGGTTTGTTAGATCTGAAACCCTCGAATATCTACAGCTCATTTATCAACGCGTCAAGTCAAACTTAAGCTTGTTCATGACGTAGTTGGTCTTGAACCGGAGAAATCAGGTGTGATGATTCGAGAATCATGCTCACCTGAGTCACTTCGTCAAACTTGGAACCATTAGTCTCAAAGATCGGTAAGTAATTGATCATGTTCATTACATGACCCGTCACCGATCGACCTTCCTCATCTTGGCGTTAACGACCATCTCGACCTCATGTCGGGGCCTGATCGTGGTGAGCCGAACATGGAAACAAGGTGCGCATCATTTCTTTGCGGTGCCCAAGTTCTCACATTTGGTCCTTATGATTTCCGACATTGAGGCTAACATGATGCCCCGCGCTTATTATGCCGCTTGATCCACTTCGCGATTTTCTTTTCGGCTTTGGAAGACCGAGTGGTAAGTCTTTGGAATATCCGGTCAAGGTGTGTTGAACATTTTCAAAGACGAGAACAACGTTGAGGTTACTTTTCCACTTTGAAAAATTGTTTCCGGTCAACTTATCATTTAACAATAAAGAAATCGAGACGACATGATGTCAGTAAAGTAAAATGACAGAAATTAAATTCAAGTTCATAAATGCTAATATATTTTAGGAACTATAAACTAAGTACTTATAGTCTATCCTACCGCTCCAAGGACTTAATCTCTCACCTCGATTGCCGCCTTAGGGTAGGTCAAAGAGGTTTCAATTAATTTTGAAGATCAAATTGAGAATCAAACATCTCATTTGTTATCGTCAATCACCTTTCCTTTTTCACCCAAGGTACTACTAAAATACCCTTTATGAGTGTGACCTCTCTTGTTTGATTTTTAGGTAGACCCCAGTATGCCGCTTAGGGTCGGTCGGTGACCCGACGAGTACCCAAAATCCTATCCTTTTGGAGACCAAGCCTTGAATTTTGATAGCGGTGAAGGCCTTCCTTAGGGGGCGAAATCAAAGCCGCACGAGGCGTCACCATTCTCTCACGTTGCTTGTGTCAACAAGAGAGCCGTGGGGTCGGCCGTCGCCTCTCCGCTCCCACTCAATATTTGAAAAGGTGGTGGGTTTCATCGATCACGCTTTTGGACTTGATGTTACATTAAGGAACAATAAATCATAGGCCCGAATGTTGCCGGTTCGTGGGCTAGCCCACCCGACCTATTCGTTGGAACATATGTGGCCGTCCGGATGGGTCAAGACTAGGGAGCTCCGTTGAGCCGTAGTGGCTCTTCGGATGGCTCACCTTGCTGCACTTCCGTGCAAACGCCACATGTGGAGGTGAAGTTGATCGAGCCGTAGCTACACGTTGACCACCCAACCGTGGATAAACCACTTTCGAACCATGTTTGCCCATGATTATCCAATCCTTAAACATCAAACTTTCACGTAGACACTACTGAACAAAAACGTAATCTCGTCTAGGTAAGGTGGAATTCACCGAGAACCTTAACCACGAGGTTTCGGGATTTTACTCCTTATGCTTTCGCAGAGAGGGATTCACCGAGAATCCATCACCCAACCTCGACGATTGAAAAAACCCAAGTTCCTCGGTTTTTTACCCTAATTAGTTTCTAATCATTATCAAACAATTAATTAAAACTAATTGCGTGTTTTATACATGCCTAACTAATTCCTCGAATTAATTTCTACATGTATGCATATGGAGTGGAATTCATGATATGATGCATGTCATGGCAATTTTCCGGTTCTACACATACAATCTAAACATGTAAACTAGTGCGGAAAATAAACATCAAGATGGACCGTTGGCACCCCCGTATCTAATCTATTAAAAAAATAAAATAAAAACCCTAATCTGTAGCTGTTTAAAATCTTCGACGATCGGCAAAACAAACGAACTCGGATCGCGACGAAACTTTCCAGATCTGTTCTTCACTTCTCGGGCTTCAATATGGACGGTTGGATCGGAGCTTTGTCTTGTCAATCTTCTCCAGTGAGCCGCCCAACTTGCTGCTGAATCTGACTTTTTCAGCAGCGCATCAATGACTTCCCGAGGCCAATCGGGAAATGAGATAAATCCCGATCGACCTGAAATTTTTATGCCACGTCCAAAACTACATCTTTATCGATATGACCAGTTGGATTTGCGTTTCAACGGTCGAAACTCTCCCAGAAATTCGAGGAAGTCACAGGTAGGGTTTCTGTGAATCCTGCGTTTTTCTGTTACAACAGCTTCTTTGCAGCAACGAACGGATATCAAAACGAACTCCGATCGACGCCAAATTTTGTGGGATTGTTCATCATCTTCAAATCTTGATTCTGACCGGAGGGATCTTTATTTCAACGGTTCGATCAACGGAAAAAGTGAAATAACTAAACAGCTACTAAACAGATCTATTTTCTGGAAATTAAAATTGCAATAAAAATAATTTACACAATTTCCTATACTCATATGAACGAATTTTCATCGTTGATATGAGTTTACAATAGATCTAACGGGTAAACAGTGCCAACCCCCAATCTATCTCTTCAACCATAGCAATTTATCATTATCAAAGCATAAAACAAAGTTAAAATTTTATCTACATGCAATTCCACTCATTTAAATCGTTTATTTATGATTATAACTACATAAATCGTGGAACCTGGCTCCGATACCACATGAAGGATGCAGGTTCTTAGATCTAAACAAATTAGATCTACGCGCAGCGGATGGATCACGATTTATATATTACAATACATAATTAAAGGATTTAACAACTACAAGGGGGTTAAGATCATGTTACCAATAGTAGGAAGAGAAGCCAAGATCTTCCGATGTGTTCTCCAAACGGCGGTTGGTGGACACCCTTCTTGATACACGAGTCTCCTTGATATGCAACACCAAGAAAAACTTAGAGTTTTTCTTCTTCTAAAACCCAAGACAAGAAAACTAATTATTTCTCTCCTTTTTGCTATAGTGGTCGAAATTTTGCCAATGCAAAAGGCTTGGGAGAACTCTCTTTATATAGGAGAGTAAACCTTGTCCTCCAAGGATTAAATAATTAAGAGATAATTATTCCATTAATCCTTTATTCCAAATAAAAGATAAATAAAATGATTATCCCAAACAAATTAGGATAAATCATTCCATGAATTATCATTTAACAAATAAAAGATAAATCACATGTCAAATAATTATCCAAGAAAACTAGTTTCTCTCTAATTAATTGACATCACAATTGGCGCCACATATAAGGGTTTCTAAGCCCACATAAAATGTCTTTCATGTGTATTATATTATTTATCCCAACTAAATAATATCCATGCATATCAATTAATTAGCCCAGCCAATTAATTATCACTGAAGCCCAAATAACAAGATTATTAGTCCGAATTACAGAAGCCACATTGGGGACCATGGACCTATACCCAGTAGCTCCAATAATTAATTATTCATCGAACAGAATAAGTACATTAATTATTAATTCCGGGATTACGCCACCATAAACCTGAAACTAAACTCTACCGATTATAGATGTATACTTATACTCAACCCATAGAGTGAATAAGCGTCCATTGATATAATCATTACATACGGATTAACCCTCCATAGATCGTCCATTCACGAGTGGGAAGTCTCCGTGAACCCGACTCGAATATCTTATCCTTATTTACCATTAACCCCTAGTGATCAATTAGTTCACATATCGACTAGTAGCTAATTAGTCTAACATGAACTGGGCCCATCGATCATTTTCTTAGGCCTAACAAATAACGGATCGTCTCTTTACTTCCCGCAGAAGGAAGGAATGGATTCTATGTCCGTGTGAAAATCGTAACTACACACTCATCCTGGAGATAGTGCCAATGAGAAGTGGCTTGGAACACATATTTAAGTGAACCGTAACTAACACATCAAACACTACCCCGGACAAGCAAAGACCCTGTGATCACCTCGAGATTAAGGTTGATCCATATATGATCATCTAATGATTTAATAAGATTCCTCGATTACGGAATTATATCGAGAAATTCAGATTAAATCGGTCCAGTCCTATATGAATACCATCATATATAAATGCCCCACGTAGGTACCCTCTACCGACAATCCGGATAAGACTATCACACCCTAAGGTGTTATGGGCGCATTATTGGTGTTTTAATCAAGAGACCCTAAACTCTGATTAAGTTCACCACGGACTAACTGTTTAAGCATATCACTACTAACTCAATCCTCACGTGTAATCCATACACTGAGTTAAGTGGTTACATACAGATATACTTAGGGTTTGCAGCAGTGTATACTATATAAGCACGAAGCAAATAAGATGAATAATAAAATCTGTCATTTATTAATTTAAAACAATTACAAAATTGTCTTTCGGCCACTACATCTAACAAATATGTGGTAAGATAATGTGGTGTAGGGCATGGTGAGGTAGGATTGGACAGGTGAGTGTTAAAAATGTTGGGATAGGGTGCGGTTGGGTGATTGATAATGTGTGTAGTAGATAAGAAATAGTGTGTTGACTAGGGTAGAGTTGTGTGGTAGGTTGTGGTATCCGAAAGGAGATCGACGTAAAATGTTCACGGTAGGGTAGGGAGTTGTAGGGTAGAGTAGGATGGGATGGTGGGTAGGGTAAGGTAGGGTGGGATGAGATAAAATAGGGTGTAATAGGCTTAGCTAGGATAGTGAATTAATATGTAGGTTGGGAGGTAGGTTAAGGTTTGTAGGTATGTAGAACGGTAGGGTGCGGTAGGGTGTGCTAATGTAGGTTAGGTGAGGTATGAGATGTAATGCGGTGATGTATGGTAGGGTAGGATGGTATGGTTGGATCATGTGGCGTAAGTTAAGTAAAGTTTGGTAGGTTGAATAAAGTACGTAATATAGGGTAGTGTGGTAAGATAATATGTGGTAAGATAATGTGGTGTAGGGCATGGTGAGGTAGGATTGGATAGGTGAGTGTTAAAAAATGTTGGGATAGGATGCGGTTGAGTGATTGATAATGTGTGTAGTAGATAAGAAATAGTGTGTTGACTAGGGTAGAGTTGTGTGATAGGTTGTGGTATCCGAAAGGAGATCGACGTAAAATGTTTTATTTTTCATTGTTGCGCTTAAAAATTGCGTTCTGAATGGTTCATTACATGCTACGTTTCTTCGTATTTAATATCGTCAAATAAGTTAAAACTTATAGTATGGGCACTCCGTGCGTTGCACGGAGTCGCGATTTCACTAGTATATATATAATATATCATATAGTTAGTATATTATATTAAAGTTGCATCTTTGGTCGTCCGGCTTTTTGCGACGTTTTGGTCGTCCGGCTTTAGCGACGTTTTGGTCGTCGCTATACCAAAATTTTTGTCTTTTCCCCCCTTTTTTTTTGGTTAGGTAAAACGAAGTCGTTTGATTTGGTACGGTGTTATCACATCAACGTGTTTATCACTAGGGTTTTTATTTGAAGCATTCAATTCTCTGATTCGAGTTTGGAAATTTTAATTGTGTTATTATGTAGTTTCTATTAGTGCAATCAAACTCCTGGTTTGACTTTTTGCATGAAGGTGCATTTCGATATTCAGAATTTTTTGGTTAAGTAAAACAAAGTCGTATGATTTGGTACGATGCCACAAAAACTACTAGAAAATAAAATATTGTAAAAATTAGATAAGGAATAAGAATGTTTATTCGATCTATGATACATAAAAGATACATAAAAATAAAAAACGAGATCCAACTCCCATTTATCTTATTTATCCTTCAGTTAATTTACTTCGATAAAAGATAAGAAAATGAAAATATTTCGAACCTTTTCTTTTTTATTTCTTTTTATTAGTATTAGTTAGGGTTAAGTCGACATTAATAATATTCTACGACTAACAATTCATTTATTCGAGTTTGGGAAATTTTAATTTTGTTATTATGTAGTTTTTATTGGTTCATGTAAACTCTGGTTTGACTTTTTCGCATCGGTGCATTTTGATCTTCGAGGATTTTTTTCCACATGTAATCTTTCTTTAACTGCAACACGCAGGTATATTATCGCCTCTGAGGATGGTTTATATCTTCTTTATTTTCTTTAAAGTAAATTTATTGCATACATAAAACTATAATCGATGATCATCAAAGCGAGAAAGCGCTGCCAGATGCATCGCACGCTTGCCCCACTAAGGTATATATATATATATATATATATATATATATATATATATATATATAAAAGCTTGTCGTACTACCGTTTTAATATTCCTTAATCTTGTAGATAAGATGCAAGATTAATTAAGCGTGTTGTACTGAGTTTAATATGTCCAAAATTGCATTATTGTTTAGACACATGGATAACAAGTTAAATTGTTAAATTTGGTCGGCTTAATCCGAAAAGGACTGGTCTAAGTTCTCCTCCAGTTAATGCAAAACTCCAGTCATTCAATCATCAAAAAAAAATTAAAAAAAATTAAAAAAAAAATAATAAAATAAAAAGAAAGAAAGAAAGAAAGAAAAGGAGGATCCTAATTTTTGTCCTAACTCCTGAATGGATGAGGATGTTTCATCAAATATAGATAGTGAACTAATTGTCGTTAAAAGTAACTGCACTTGTTCTGTGAAGAGCTAACAAATCCTTTTGAATACATTATTTATTATTATTATGGGGGCTTTATTTTCCCATCGATCCATTTTGTTTTCTTTTGTTTTGTTTTCTACATCTACAAGCCGAATATTTCAACCGCCAATTAACTTTCCTCCTTTACTTTCCGGTATGTAAACAATTAAGTAAAATAATGTCCTACTTCCACTAAATACTGTCTTTTTTGGTTTTTAGCCCACATGTTTAAGTGGGTTTTAAATATATCACAGTTTTTATTAGTGACAAATTTTTTATTTTATTTATTATTTTGTTCTATTTCTGGCGTCATATATATATTCTTATCTTTTAATTTCCGGCACCACATTAAGAACGTCAGGTGACTTACGTTCCTTTTCGATAGTAACGTGAGTGGACTGATGTTATTAACAAGTAATATTTTTAAAACTGTAACGTTGATACCACTGACGTTACAATTGAAAAGGAACGTCAGTGTCACTGACTTTTGTTTTCAATAGCAATGTCAGTGTCCGAATAATTTTTTTAGTGCTTGAAGTAAAAATGTGTCGATAGTAATTAAAAAATATGGTGATAATAGAACCACTCAGGTTTATTAGTGAACTGTAATAAGAGTTTTTGTCCATATTCAACTTTATAAAGGCTTCTTTTTCGACTAAGTTTTTAACTTGCCAGAGGGATTAACTTTTTGTCTATGTACCACGTCTCACAACCATTGTACGTGCTCGTTTGCTTATCTTGTATCTTTCATTACTAATTTAGAAAATTAGGAGAAATGGCATTAAATATTTTTAAGTAACCGGACATTCAGATACTTTTTTATTGGGAAAAGACAATTTCTATAATTTTTATAGTTTAAAAGACAAAAAATAGAAGAAAAAAAAACCCGTACATACCAGCTTCACCTTTTTTTTCTTTCCACCTTTATTTTCAAACACACGTACCTTTTGATCTAGATTTTCAAACGTGATAAAAATTTCACTGAATTTTTTATTTTTTTCAAACTCTATGTTTTTGTGAGATCATTGTCGGAATTCACTTCGTGAATCTCGCCAGTGAATCCCGAAATACAGTAAATTTTGACAGTGAACTTCGAATAATAGTGAATTTCGATAGTGGATTTTCATAAATTACGTCGGAATATGATGGATGTGGTCTCTAAATAAAGAGCATTAAAAAATGAAAAAAATTGTTAAAAGAATTTTCATATTTAGAGTTGTAGATTGAGAAATATAAGGGTATAAAAATGAGAGATGATGGAGAAAGTTGTTGTTGCTTGTTTGTTTTGTTTTTTTTTTTTTTTTTTTTTTTTGTGTGGAAAAATAGCGTCCAACTGTAAAAAAAAAAAAAATTTGTCCTTTATCCAAAAAATTTTTTTTTAAAGCAACTTTATTTTATTAATGAACCAAATAAAGAAATTTACAAAGTTAAGTCATATATATACCGCCCGCTTGCAAGTTTACGTGATAGAGTCATGATAAGATTACTCCTTAAACCCTATGTGTGCAAGCAAACCCAAAGTAGGAAAATCCACCACATAGGAAAGAGTACTCGCTCTATGCACCCCCAAAAAATTCCCTGTCCCATAAATAATTACATCAGTGGAAATCAGAGTGAAATAAATGATGTCTCTCTGTCTGCTGCCTTGCGGAGAAGGTGTGATTGAATAATGCCGAAGACTCCTTTGCATCCTCGTGTGAACTTTCTTGATCCGAAGAAACTTGCGGCCCTTTCTGTTGAAATTTTGACATGACCGGTCCGTAAAGTGAGCAGCGAAACCCATGCTAGAAGTTGTACCAAACACATACGGGGGAATATCAAACACCGTAATAATTATGAGCACATCGGTTGACAGCAAAAGCAACAAAAACACCCGGATTGCACCTCTAGCAGTGTGGTAGGGATGCGTCCAAAGGTCAGCACAGGCCACTAAGCCGCAACCATATGTAAGCGCCAGACAAACTGCAAGTTGGTGATCTGTCCGCAATACAAGCACACAGGAAATATGATAAACATCATACAAACTCCATGAAACAGTAGATAAAAGGAGCAAAAACACCTGAATTGCACCCCAGCCAAAAATGGAGGGGTGCGTCCAGTCAATCTGATTATGATGGAGATAAGCGATCTGAGCAGCTGGATTCCTCCCATCTCCACATTCAGTTAGCTTCATCGATCTGCACAAAGTGGAATACGCAGTATATGGATACAACTGGATGAAAACGAGAAAGTATGTGAGATGAGCAATAAGACCTGGATTGCACCCTTCACAAGTGAAGAGTGCTTCCCGGATTATCAGTGATACATCGGATATGGGCTGGGCCGTATAAGTCATCATGAATTAGATTCGAGAATATACGGTGGGACATTTCTTTCTTTGAATAAAAATCGATCATCCCTTCCAACGCCGCAGAAGCGTCGGTGACCTGTTGCATTCCCTATTGACATGAGAAATAGTATAATGTAAATGCGGCGAAGGATAGCACATATCTGGGTGACGGAGAGACAGGGGCATCCCCACCACGAGCTCCGGATATCATACGATAAACATAAAGAGAATCGATTCGATATCCATATTCTCAGTGCTGAATGCGCGCATGCGAAGACCAAACAATGAGCTTTAATCTCAAAGATCCACCACCGTCCCTCCCAAAACACGCATGAAAAGCCATAATAAACCCGCCATTAGAATCCTCGAGGATACCCCACCATAAGCAATACCATTCCTGACACTCCCATCCACATTCAATTTAACATTGCCAGAATGCGGAGGCACCTATCTCAAATAAGTCACTTTCCGCTTAGGGTTTGGTTTGACCTTAAAGGGTTGGAAGAAGGGTAAATTCATCAATAATATAAAAACCTTTAATATTTCCCTAATGTTATAAAATTGAATAAACAATAGAGGAAGAATAAGAGAAAACACGAAGTATGGAGGAGAATGAAAAAAATGTGTGTATTATTTCAGTGGTATAATAGCTATTTATACCACTGAGATTACAGCGTGATTACAATAGAGTAGATAAACCAGAAAATCTATTTAAATCTCTTTGAATAATAGATAACCATAAGTTTATATTTTATAACACTTCCCATTGGATATCTATAATTCAACAACCAACATATGATATGCTTCATTAAACCTTACTAAGAGAAAACACAATGGGAAAAAAATTCTTAGTTAAGGAAAAATAGTACATATTTATCTATGTTTGATTTACTCCCCCTGAACTAAGCATCAATTAAGATCTTTCAAGTGTCACATCCCAATACTCTTCACCAGTCATTCAAATGTCGCAATTGGAAATGTCTTGGTAATTAAATCTACCAGATTATCAGTTGATCGTATATATTGCACACCGACCTCCCATTCATTTACAAGTCAAATAAATGGCTGAATTGATTTCTCGATTTGAGTTGTGTAAAATATATGTAATGTACTATTAACTTTGCTTAAAAATCCAGTGGGAAAAAACTAGACAAGGTAAATAGTTCATGTCATATGCGTTTTTATGTGTTGCACTGACTGCCTCGTTAAAAACCTTTAACTATGAAAATCCTGTGGGAAAAACTTGATTAAAGGAAAAAAAGAGTACAGTCATTGGTTTGAGAACAAATCCACAAAGTAGTTTTGTAGTTGTCGTTCCCCCTAACGACAACAGTAATTCAAATATGCGCATTTCAGTATTATAAGCACATTTATTGAAAACAAATATAGAAATGATGTCAGTGAACAAATCTGCTAGATTGTCAGTAGAACTTATTTTTGTATATCACTATCTTCTAGAGTTCATGTAGATAATTAAAAGTAGGGGATAAAAATTGTCATACTCAATACTAATTCATGCAACACATGCAACAATCATCACTATAAACATAAAAAAACAATAGGAGTGTAATACAATCGCAGTTTGCATTCATATAATTTCACTCAAATGCGTCCTAGTACTACAAATTCATTACATAAAGCATGAATTACATATATATTCCTTCATCAATAGGAATCTACTCAAGTGGTTATATTGCATTCACCATTAATATTAACAACATTTGGAACTTAACGATATGCATGTTGCGATTGTCATATTATTTCATTTCTGAAATCCACCAAGGATTTCCACATCAATATTCATATCCAACGACCCGTAAATATGCATTCATGACATATGAAAACTCAAAATTACTGCCAGATATATTAATTAGAGGAACATAACATTATCTATAATGGGAGAATATATTTTATCATTAACAAACAAAAAAATCCAATTCAAAATCAAGCTTAATTGTTTATTTCATTTTTACCTAGTCTAAGTGATTCTAACACTCTATTATTGACTTATGTACTGGATCCAGATATAATAATGGCACTTAAAGAGGCAAATATATCGTCGACGACTGTGATTTTTTATTGCAAATTTCTCTCATAAACTCATTGATAATTCGATATTAGCATAAACCAATTCTTTATCAAATTATGGATTGGTTATTCCACAAACTCAATATTTAATCATTTGATGCACGTGCTAATTTTTCGGGATTTTCGTCTTTAAGACGCATCTCTTTAATAGTATTCATGAGTGATCGACTATGAATTCATTTACCACGGATTTTTATCTTTACATCGATCGGTCTTCTACACTTCGGCGTGAGAAAATATTATCAATAATACTTTTGGTGCATTTATATATGGTCACCCTTTTTATTCAATTAAGGTATATGGCAGATTACTTGTTAAATACTACAAATAAAATTATTTTCGCAGTTTAAATGATGCGTCGAAGATCTTTTATGTTGTTAAAATTTCTCAACATTCTTTTATTCTAAGATGAGGTTTTCTTTATCTCCCCATAATGCCGAGAAATAGTCTTCATCAAACATTTTGCACCGACCTATACCTTAATGCTCTATTATTTGCTTCAAGCGACTTACATATTTAAAACCTAGTTGATTTCATTACATATCTCATTCTATGAGATTTATTAAAACAATATATCTCTTGCGCTTCATGCATTTAATATATCGCAATGTTATTTCAGATTCTTCAAGAATCGTTCAAATTATTTTTCACATCATATTTTTCACAATTTAAGGACATCATTTTGTAGTCCTCGAGTTCAAAGTCAATTTCGTCTTTTGCAACTTTAATAACAGAGTCACCCTCGATGACAGTTTTCATAGGAATCAATGGACCATTTTTTACTATAACCCATAATTGGTAGTCCACTCACTCGATATGAAGCTACATTGAGTTCTTCTAAGGAGGTCTTACCAAAGGTAAGCCCTCACGGGGAGCCACGGAAGATGACATGGAATCCTCCATACTTGAAATGCAGTTACAATGCAAGGATATGCACTATCGACTATAATGTAGTGATATAATGAAAATATGAATGTAGTTTCAATGGAATCAACTAAAAAGTATATCGGAATATCATATTATAAGCGCAATGTGCTAAAGTGAGTATGTGTGCACTTAAATTGGTTATTAAGATTACAACCTTAATTAATGTGATTCGATTAATAAAATGGGGGTAAGGGGCTGGATCGATTCGAGTCAACCTTTACAAGACAAGCATGACTGTAGTGATTTTTCTTTATCAGAGATTTTCTGCAAAACAATTGTGACAACCCTGATCCGGATACCGAGTCTTTAACCGGAAAAGGACGTCCGCACGTATATAATCAAAATAAATCAATTATATACATAAGGCTGACAACATCAATAACAGAGAACAAATGGAAAATGAAAACAAAGACTCGGGGAAACTTAAATGATCACTGCAACGATCGACAAGTAACACATGCTGCGACTAAAACAACATCCCAAGAAATAATACCTAAGATTAAATATACATTCAATTACAACAATTCTTTCAATACAACCAAAGGTACAACTGTCTTAATCTTGAAACAAAAGGAAAGAGAAGATTCTATACCATAAACAACAGAACAAGAAAGATAACTACAGCAGCTGCAACCTCGGGAATCACTCTTAAGCGATATCGAATTCAACCTACAACAAAACCACCTTCTTGGGGTGGGGGTAAACAACATACTAAATGGAAGTACAAACGTACTTAGTAAAGGGTAGAAGAATTGAATCTACACTTACTATAACACAAGGATAATAATAATAATAATAATAATAATAATAATAATAATAATAATAATAATAATAATAATAATAATAATAATAATAATAATAATAATAATTTTGATAGTAAAACTCAGTAATTTTATTAAACAAAAAACTAAACTTTTACAAGGCCAACCCCCGGCCACTAGTAAAAAAGACGTCATCAATACATGTTCACCACCTTCTTAAAACATTAGTCCTGAAAACCCGTGTGGGAAAAGCGAAGAGAGTCAACTCGACTCTGTTTTCCTACGTGTTTCGTACCCTGTTTTGACTCGTTTTACTTAATTACGGACATATTTGGTTTGGTTTTGACACGTATTGCACCAATTCGATGTTTACGAGATCCGGACATATAATCTGGGATGCTCGATCTTTTTCGGTGTATTTATGATACTCTCGGTCACCCTAGTGTCCCGTAGAGGTTATGTGTGTTGTCATTTTTTGTGTTTTTCAGGAACTAGGTGTACGAGATGCCCGAAAAATGCATTTCGGAGCTTCGGAATGGTGAAAAATCCACTTTTGGGAGGAAAAGTTGATAGGACACCGCCCATGGATCATAGGCCATGGCCTATGAACATCAGAGAGTTGCCCAAATTTACTCTATTCATAGACCGTCGCCCATAAGCTGTAGGCCACGGCCTATAAGATGCTGAGAGCTAAGGAAACCTGTTGTCTGTCAAAGGCCACGGCCTATGAATCACAGGCCGGCGCCTACGGGTCGATGGTCCACTCACCCAAGCCATTATAAAAGGTGGTTTTAGTGGATTTTCTCATTCATTATTCATCCCCTTCGACCCTAAACCCGGTAAATACACTTTTCCACCTTCCAATCACCATTAGAGTAGTTTGTAAGCTAATAAGCTTGGATCGATCTTAATTACGGTATCCTGGAGTTGATTTTGTAAACTCCTTTCGGTTTTATTCTTGGTGGATATTCAATCTTTATTGTCAATAAAGGTACCATTTTTACCTTTCTTTTGATTTTATGTTTATGTTCTTCAATGATTTCTTGTTTTTTTCTTAGTATAATGAGTAGCTAATCGTTATATAGTCGAGTTATGCGATAATCTTTGAAATCGAACCCTAGTTTGATGAGATTGAGGTGTTCTTGATGTTTTGATTGTTGATTCTTGATTTACCGTAGTTCTAGAACTTATGCTTAATGACTTTTGTTGAATTGATCACTCGATAATCGTATTTCACGTATCGTCATTATAAAAGTATTTTGCAAGAGGATACGGGAACCGGGGTTCTAGAATCACCCTGTGAAACCGACTGAGTTGTTTAGATTCGGTTTCGTGTGTGAGGTTTACATCAACATTGTTGAGCGTTTCATTGAACGTAGACCGTGTTAGGTCAGTTAAATCCGGTCAGCAGACTGTTGAACCTGACATAGGAGGGTAGATTATTGAAATAATGTCTATTCTTAGAATTAGGAAGCGACACCCTTCGAGTGACATCGAGAACGTTTAGGTAAGTCATAAACACTTTCGGATTTAGCTAGGGTTTGTGAGTATTAGATTGGATCATAGCTCGGCTATCTCTTTTTCGTAGTTTAAACTCTTTTCTTTTGTGTATATTTCATTCGTAAAACCGGTGATCTAACAAATCACCATGTCTCGTAGTTGTGTTGGCATGAACTAGGAACGATACCGACTTTGATACTTAACCAGATTCCATGTGGGATACAACCTTGCTCGCCATTTATAGTACAACCGACTCGGTACCGTGACGGTTAGAGTTGGCAAACTGTAAAATGGCCATCAAAAAACCAGGTGCTAAGGAAAGATTGTGGTCCCCCATGATTTGGAATAAAAATAAAGTGCATCTAGCTAGGGTACAGCCAATATAAAGCTTACATCTCAAAGCAACTAGAGTTATGGAGCTAGGCATACAAATTAATCTATAAGCACTAACATGAAAAGTTCCATCTTCAAAAGCAAAACAGTAGCTGCACCAGATAAAGGGCCAGAGCTTTCTGTTTTCCAACAGCAAAGGGACATCCATGAAAGGTATTCTGGAGCAAGGATTATGAGCAGCAGCATGGAGATATCTAACTTTTGTAATAATAATAATAATAATAATAATAATAATAATAATAATAATAATAATAATAATAATAATAATAGGGCAAGTCAAACACACATAATAATATATATGTTTCACTCGTTCACAACACTCTACAAGTCTCACCAGTAGACTCAACCAAGTAAGACATTTGTTACACACTATTTCAAGGACACTTTGCCGGGTGAAAATGCACCGAGACATTTCCTCGAGACCTCTAAAGGACATGATAGCTCTAGGTGCTATTCATGTGGATTACTACGCTAATCCGTTTGATATCTGATCATGTGGAGGCGTAATAATACCGTGAAGCGTGGTATAAACGTTCTCACCAAGGACTGGCATGTTTTAGCTTTTAGACTCATCAAGTACGTATTTAGGCGTTTAATTTAACCACTTAAATTCATTGCACATAAAACAGCTTCTTAAGGACCACTAGAACTTAGACCAACTCAACATTACACTACTTAGCATATTGCACAGAAATATTGGAATCTACTCCAATACCCACGAGGTTAATAAATAAAGCTTCCGGTAATCCTATGTATCTCCCCGTAGAGGATCTCCATAACGTGTTGAGCCGAATACACCAGATGTCGAACCCTTGACTTCGTCATAATACATTTACGATGTTGAACTCAACTCAACATCTCATAAGGTCAAATGTATAGTGTTCAAATGCTCCCGTGAGACACGGTGCGGAGCCTAAGCCACTACAACACGTACAATTGACTTTACAACATTCCACATAATTCGCTATTTGATTTTCGCCAAGAAAATCAGCCAACATTCAAGGATCGAATTCCATGTTTTCTTCACCATTTTAAACACTAAATCTACTCTAAAACCAAAAAGAATACAAAAATTATTCTACAACATGCTTGTAATATTATACTAGATCTAGACACCAATATAACATGAAATTCAAGCCAAAATGATATGAAGTTAATCTAAAACATGCTTGAAGTAAAAAAAAGCTACAAACTTTGAATCCACACACTTCTAACACTTACAGCAATCAAATCTAACATTTCTACAAGTAATGGGCAAGATTTAAAAGCTACTAATAACTAAATATTCTGTTGAACACCCCTTTACCTCAAATCTTTTAAAGAAAAGATGATATCCAACTTGAATCTTCAAGAAACGCCAAGAACACCACCTTTATCTTCAAGAACACTCCAAGAATATATAGTTTCACAAGCAAGGCTCCAAGAATCTAAGTATCCACTTCGAAACTATGACCAAAATGGAATTCTAAGATTACTACAACCTTTAAAACATCAAAAAGCTAAGAAAAACACCCAAGAACACTTATAGATCTAGAAAATAGGTCTTCGAAACTCTTACCCGGTCATAGTAAAACTTGTATCAAAATGAAGCTCTCATCAAAAGAACCATTTTGGTGTAATTGGTTTGTGATTTCGACGGCCGATTTTTTCGGAAATGCGGAATTTCCTTTTCTTCTTCCCTTTCCTCTCTTTTCGTTCTTCCTCTCTCTTTCTCATGAAGATGCCGCCTCTCTCTCTTTGAAATGGGAAGAAATAAGGGTTCGGAAAAAGGTGGGTTTAAATAGAGGTTGATAAAATTCTCATTTTGCCCTTACTAAAAGTTACACTTTTAAATATTGTAAATACCCTTTAATATTTATCGTGAATCTATTTTTTTTGTTAAAACATAACCCATTAAAAAATATCGGGTCACGTATAAAATCGTAAAATGACTGTTATACCATTTACGGAGATACAGGGTATCACAATCTTCCCCCCTTATATGAGTTTTGTCCTCAAAACTCGCCAGAGTTTCCCGCCTAACCAATGCTTCAAACCAACAAGCATTTCGAATCTTAAACTACCAACTTGTGAACTTCCAACGGTCAATATCTAAGGTCCCAATAACATCTAAACTTAGATATTACACAACCTTTCTTGATAACATTTCCAGCTTAGAGTTAGACTACTTGTCTCCAAAAGATTCTAAGATCCGGATTATTCTTTCGTTCATCAAACAACCTTCTTACTTCAAGATACCGTCATAAGCCAACATCATATTTCAACTTAGCTTGAACTATCTCTTACCAATGCCAACTGTTAATCCTTCTACACTTCACATCGTATTCTAACCTCTTTAAAAGAACAACTCCAAATTACAACACACATGAAAGATCGGCTCAACCTGGTCCACCATCATGAAATTTCCATACCTAAGACCAATTCACCTTAAGCCTATACAATCCACTTTACGCTTCAAGGGATACTTCCTGATTCAAAACGCTTCACCACAGCAACTTCAAAAACTCGCCAAAAACTCATCTTATCATCAAACCCACATCTCGGTCCAAACCTTTGATGAAACCATTCATCATTCAATCTAATTTATGCTTAAGCAGGTATTCCAGGAACAATTCTAAAACCGAATACTTCCTACCACCGATACTCGTCTAACCAATGAAAACAGCACTTACACTCGGACTTAAAAGGCCTCTCCTGAAACTAAGGGAAACTTCAGGTAGCGAGTCCGAACTCCAAGGGAGAATAAAACACTTTCGTATCAAAACTAAAACATAAGGTTTTAAAAGGTATTCATGAGGTAAACTTGAAATCAAACGCAGATCTGAAAACCCTCAAAGATCTAAAACAACCTTTGATTCTTTCAATCACAACATAGAGTTTTAAAGGGAATTAATTTCAAACCAAAAAAGGCACGATGAGACACTTTATGAAAAAGCTTTTGCCGGTTTGAAAGGAAGAACAACATCCACACACTATTTGAAGTAGGAACCACAAAAGATATCATATTTACCGAGCAAGATAGATTTCAAATCAAATGAAAGAAAAGTCACTTGATCATGAATGAGAGTGTTGGAAATATTATTTATGTTTTGATGATGATTCGTCACGAAATTAGACAAATCACTTACAACCCATGATGATGAAGTCGTAACTAACTGTTATAGTGCATAATAAAAGAAGAAGCAAGAAATGGTCTAGAGATAAATGTATAAGTTCTATCTAGTGTCTGAACTTTGTATAGGTTGTTTCAGACAAGCATTGTAATAGAATAGGAACTAGGCGAACAGCTGAGTCACAACAAGAAAACTGAGTTATAACAAGAAAACTGAATATGCACTTGAAGAACTGAGGGTTCAAACTCAGTTATACAAGAACTGAAGAAGATAAGGTTCGCTGAGGGACACAGACTCAGTTGGCTTATCTAGAAAATCAAGAATCGAGGACACAGACTCGATTCTGAAAAAAGCAAGAATCGAGGTAGCAAACTCAGTTAGAAGCTGATTAAGTCGTGACTATAAATCAGGATTCAGGCAAGTCTGTGGTGACCTGAAACTGAGTTATAGATCATGTAAAACTGAATAATCTTAAGGACAAAGATTATCAGTTATTTGGATAAGAAGAAACTGATTGGTGTACTCTGACTTAGTCAATTGAAGTCAGATATTAAGTAAACAAGGTACTCAGTTTTGAAGAAGAGTAGAAAACTGAGTTAAGGCCTTGATTGAATTTAAACTGACAATACGACAAAAGATTGTACATATGAACGTTGGCTAAATGACAAGTGTAACGGCTACAAGAGCTAGTGACCGTTACATCACCCCTATAAATACACAAAAGAATCACTCAAAAAAGAAGAGAGAGAGAAGGATCAGAAAAAGAGCTTTACAAGCATATATTCAATGATCCAGATCCAGATTCAGAAAATCAGATCATATATATCCAGAAAAGGGGAGCCAACGAAATTGCCTTGAAGACTTCAAAGAAAGATCCAGTAACCCATTAAGGGGGAAAGAAGGCATCTTGGAGCTACATCAGATCCAGAAGAATCAGACAGCTCACTGAATTAATCCTTGATTAATTTTAAACCTAACCTTTGTGAAAATGGGTTGGTTGTGCATAGTTTGAAGAGAGCAATTCCACCTTTCTTCATACATTTGCAATTCGGTTGCCACAGCTGTTGGTGCAGTCTGAGGACTGTGTATTGGTATTAGTGGTGAGCTGGTGAAGGAGCAATTCCACCTCCGAAAGATCAGTGTGCAGAATAAAGGGAGCAATCTCACCTTTCTTCATTTTGTGTAGACAGTGAAACTAGGGTGTCGTGAAGGACTGTCATAGTGCTAGGATTCTATAACGTTTATCTCAGTATTCTAGTGATACCTCCTACGCCACAGGAGAAGGGGAGACGTACGGGATTACACCACCCGGAACTTCCATAAACAAATCTTGTGTTGATTTACTTTATGCATCTGTGTTTATTTTATTGCATTATCACTCAAAGAAACACCGACACATCGAGTCAACATGAGAATCGATACATGTAAGGTCTAGTTTTCTATTTACACATCTATTGCACTAAGGGCTAGTTTTATCCGCCGCCGATTATCAAGACTAAATATAAGTCAAGATTAACTTATATTCAATTGAACTAATCGAACTCCGCACAAGTTAAGGATGGAACAAAACAGAATCGAAGATCGCTTTGAGTTTCGAGAGAAACTCGCCTTGGGCTTTTCCACTTAGGATTAGTTTTGGTGACAAGTTTATTCACCTCCCCCCTAAACTTGTGTTAGCCTTTCCAAGGACCAACAATTGGTATCGGAGCGCTTTTTCTTTCATTTGGAGAGATCCAAGAATACCTTTTAAACCAATTGTTGAAGACCCTCACCATGTCGATTCACTTAGTTTCAATGTCTACATCTAGAGCTAGAAGTTGTCTTATTCACCCCCTGACTAATTGCTTGCAAAATATATCTGATTTTCAGGATCAAATGATCGAAAGGTTCAGTGCGACAAATTTATATACAAATCCAGAACCTCAACTCAGTGATGATGTGGATACAAACTTCAATGTTCATATTAACGAATCCAGAGGAGTTCCATCACTAAGAGACCTCTCAAAAGAAGAAGGAAAGGAGTTGTTGCAAATGGTTGTTGATATAGAAGATTCATCACAGCAACAAAAGAGTGTACATTCGAATCCTAAAACTGCATCAAATCATCAAGGAAAGGTACATTCTTCAAATCAGTTATCATTTGCTGAACTTAGTCTGGAAAACTTTGATCTTGTCAAGTTAACTAAAAAACTCACGTTGGAACTAAAATTAAAAGACAGAGAACTTGACAAAGCAAAAGATTGGAATGAGTTTCTTGAAACTGAGGTGTCAAATCTAGCTGATAGATTAATGTCTATTAAATTTGACAAAAGCAATGATAATCCCCCACCCCTACCCAGTCTTGAGGCTTCAAAAAGTATAAACTTTAGAAATCAAGATACTGGAAGATCTAGTGGATTACACAAGGAAACTAAAAATGTTAAATCTAAAAGAATCTTTGTGAAATCAACTAAGATTGAGTGTAATGGTTTATCCAGAAAAGAGTTAAGAACGTTTAATTCTCTCAACAAAGAAACTGAAAGTAATATTTCAGTAACTAACTCCACCGGACCCAAAAAGGTATGGGTACCAAAGAAAACTTAAACTGTTTTGCAGGAAAAGTCAGTTCACATTACAAAATCCTCAGAAAACTGACCTATATTCAAAACTGAGAAGGCAAAGGCTGATGAAGGACAAATTGGTCAAAAGAAGTAAAAACTTTCCAGCTACCATCTGACGATTGGACTGACATGGCAAATCACTCAAAGCCACGTGTCAATCTGGGAGAAAAAGTAGATGTACATCCCTACATAATCTCATTGATTGTGACACGACTCTCATTTGAAAACGATTGCAAAATCTTGACAAAATCCTGCTCACCCAAAATCAAGCATTCAAGGATCCCTAACTCAAAAATCAATGGAGCAATACAACATTGACGATGGAATCACCACCAGCCTGGACAACTTCTGTCAAAAATTCTCAAACTCCACTCTTTCAATCCAAATTGCAAAGAAGATCAAAAAGATTCGAGGATTGGAGAATTTGATTGATACAAAGGTCACTACCTTGTGTCCAGATGGCATCAGAGATTTCTATAGGAATGCCGAAATCATCAACAATGGAAAAAGCTTCAAAACGACTGTTCAAGAGAAAAGCTTCACTGTTGATGAACATTTGCTATCACTTGTCTTCGGGTTAGACATAATAAGAGGATCTTCATCTTTCACTTTCGGAAATGAAGAAAAGAGCAAACTTTGGAGTGTCACTGCAATCAACAAGAAGGAGAAGAACTTCATTGGCTCCATCTATCAACAAAAGAAAGAATTCGCAGCCTTGACAATACTTCTTACCAGAAACGTCATTGGTCACGTTCAAAATTTCTATACTCTCTCAACTGATAAAATGAAGATGATTTATGCTATTTGGTTAGGAGAGAAATTGGATTGGAACAAATTTATTCTCAATCAGTTGATGAAGCAAATCTCAGAAGAGAAAGAAAGAATCAAAGAAAGAAAGGACAGTGGAGAGAAGTTTCTACTGAAAAAGGGCTACACCTATCTAGTCCAAAGAATACTAGATCACTACTCTATCTCTAAATCAACTCCAACCGTAGTCAAACAAGAATCTGTGTCCACCAAAGCTGGGAAAAGGAAAATCATTGAGGAAGAAAGTGAAATTTCTGACTCCAGTTCAAGCGAGATCATAAAACTGGATGATAGAACTATAAGAAGACAGAAAAGGTTGTGGAACAAACTTCAGACGAAGGAAACCAAACCTGAAGTGGCAATTAATATTGATGATGAAAGTGATGTTGAAACTGATGAAGAATCAGAAGGAAGTGAAGAAAACGAAGGAAGCAAGGCGAGATGAAATCAAGATGATGTAGAAATGGAAGAAGAAATCGAAGAGAGATTGAAGAATCAAGAAACTCAAATCGATGAAGAATCTGAAGGAAGTGAATTTCCCACTACCATGTATGGGGAATACACTGAAGAGAAAAGAGAAGCCGTGGAAGATGCAGAATTCTGCCAGGCTAAGTATGAAAAGGAACTGACAGTTCCTGATGTTCATTTTTATTATCCTGAGGCCGAAGACTCATCCCAGCCCCGAGGCATCTACAAGCAAATTGGCAATCAAGAATCTCAAAGATCAAGAAACTAAAGCTGAAAGAAGGAAAAATGTGGAAGAAATCATTGAGGGCGTAATGCACACCCTACAGCAGAAGCTTTTCGACCTACATGATTTCATTGGAAGATCACATTTCTCAGGTCTAATCGTATACTCTAACATCATCACCCTTCGTAGATTATTTGAAGATTGCTATCGCTTATCTTCAAACAAGGGGGAAGATAATGATAAAGTTGGTGATGAAGTTAAGGAAGCTAAGGAAGCTGAAACAACTGAAGAAATCTATGCCAAACGGTTGATCAAAGAACAAGATGAACAAATAGACACGGATCTACAGACCATTGATCTTCTATCTATTCAAAAGAATGGAGGAGCGATTGACATTCTGATCGAAGAATTGGTCAATGAAGAGATCTTCACAGAAACAAGGTCTGAAGAAGATGAGGAAAACGCAGTTCAAGTTGTCTTTGAGCATCGAAAAGAAACTTGCAATTTGTATCGATTGAAGGAAAATCTAAGAGCAAAGAAAAGATAGTTGGACAAGAACTAAGGGGAAGCTCGAACCATAAAGGGAAGATGAAAAGGAACCAGAAAGAAAAGCTGAAAAGAAATCTAGTCTTATCTCAGAGGAAGAAGAGAAGGTAATGAGTGAAGAAATCAAAGAGATCTTGGCAAAATCTAAAGCTGGCAACAATGAAGAAGCAAATCATTTGCTAAATGAATATTTAGAGATCAAGCCGAGAGATGGTGAAACTGAAGAAGAAGGAAAAGCAAGAAGATCTCTAGAGACAAAAAGGAGTATCTTTGTTGGTGAAAAATTGTTGGCCTTGGAAAAAGAAAAGATGTAATCTATTCAGTTTTTAACTCAGTCTGTTCTATCTTGAATCTTGTAATGAACTTGGCTCCTCTAGTCTACTATCTTAATTTGGTTCGTTATGATTTCTTGCACTATTCCTTTATTATTGCTTTTAAGGAGGGTTATGATACATCATCAAAAAGGGGGAATTTGTTGGAAATATTATTTATGTTTTGATGATGATTCGTCACGAAATTAGACAAATCACTTACAACCCATGATGATGAAGTAAGTAACTAATCATTATAGTGCATAATAAAAGAAGAAGCAAGAAATGGTCTAGAGATAAATGTATAAGTTCTATCTAGAGTCCGAACTTTGTATAGGTTGTTTCAAATAAGCATTGTAATAGAATAGGAACTAGGCGAACAAATTTGAGTCACAACAAGAAAACGAAAGTTATAACAAGAAAATCGAATATGCACTTGAAGAATCGAGGTTCAAACTCGCTTATACAAGAACCAAGAAGATAAGGTTCATTGAGGACCTGAGACTCGGTTGGCTTATCTAGAAAATCAAGAATCGAGGGACACACAGACTCGATTCTGAAAAAGCAAGAAGCGATGTAGCAAACTCGGTTAGAAGTCGATTAAGTCGTGACTATAAATCGGGATTCGAGCAAGTCTGTGGTGACTCAAAATCGAAGTTATAGATCATGTAAAATCGAATAATCTTAAGGACAAAGATTATCGATTATTTGGATAAGAAGAAATCGATTGGTGTACTCGACTTAGTCAATTGAAGTCAGATATTAAGTAAACAAGGTACTCAATTTTGAAGAAGAGTAGAAAACTGAGTTAAGGCCTTGATTGAATTTAAACTGACAATACGACAAAAGATCGTACATATGAACGTTGGCTAAATGACAAGTGTAACGGCTACAAGAGCTAGTGACCGTTACATCACCCCTATAAATACACAAAAGAATCACTCAAAAAGAAGAGAGAGAGGAGGATCAGAAAAAGAGCTTTACAAGCATATATTCAAAGATCCGATCCAGTTCGAAAAATCGGATCATATATATCCAGAAAAGAGGAGCCAACGAAATTGCCTTGAAGACTTCAAAGAAAGATCCAGTAACCCATTAAGGGGGAAAGAAGGCATCTTGGAGCTACATCAGATCCAGAAGAATCAGACAGCTCACTGAATTAATCCTTGATTAATTATAAACCTAACCTTTGTGAAAAAGGGTTGGTGTGCATAGTTTGAAGAGAGAAATTCCACCTTTCTTCATACAGTTGCAATTCGGTTGCCACATTTGTTGTGCGATCCCGAGGACTGTATTGGTATTAGTGGTGAGTGGTGAAGGAGCAATTCCACCTCCGAAAGATCGATTAATGCGAGAATGAAGGAGCAATCTCACCTTTCTTCATTTTATGTAGACAGTGAAACTAGGGTGTCGTGAAGGACTGTCATAGTGCTAGGATTCTATAACGTTTATCTCATTATTCTAGTGATACCTCCTACACCACAAGAGAAGGGGAGACGTACGGGATTACACCACCCGGAACTTCCATAAACAAATCTTGTGTTGATTTACTTTATGCATCTGTGTTTATTTTATTGCATTATCACTCAGCAAACACCAGACACTGAGTCAGCACAGAACTGATACATAGAAGGTCTAGTTTTCTATTTACACATCTATTGTACTAAGGGCTAGTTTTATCCGCTGCCAGTTAACAAGGCTAAATATAAGTCAGCATTAACTTATATTCAGTTGAACTAACTGAACTCCGCACAAGTTAAGGGACATGAACAAAACTGAACTGAAGATCAGTTTGAGTTTCAGAGAAACTTCGCCTCTGGGGCTTTTCCACTCGAGATTAGTTTTTGGTGACAAGTTTATTCACCCCCCCCCCCCTCTAAACTTGTGTTAGCCTTTCCAAGGGACCAACAGAGAGGTAACACCGAAACAACCTTTTAATGAACTGTGTTTAAGATAACCAATTCTGAAAGGAGTAACAACTAGGGTTGTTAGGCCACAATAATTAAAAGGTGAAAAGCTATGCACAAGTGAAGTAACACAAGTAGGTGAACTAAAAAGAGAGTATAAAACTCTTACAACAAACAATATGTCTGAGTTGAAACCAGGAAAGGATAAACATAGAGTAAGGTTTATGGCGTCACTCAACGCCAAACACTAGGTTCCCGGATTGGGTAAAGTTTCCTTACTCTGTAAAGATTAGGTGGTTGATTGGCACATCAAAATGAACTTGAGCAAAGAGCTCTCAAAAAGAGAAGAGTTTCAAAGTTGATTCAAAATTGTAAGGTGGGGCATTAAATCAAAATGCTAAGGATGAGTGTCAAAATTTAGAAAACACCTTGAAGATGAGATTCTTTACAGGAAGAGGCATTTTGTAAAACAAGGTGGTTTGCGAAGAACTCTTGTCGGCTTGAAAGAAAAGTAGAGAACATCACAAGAGTAATCGAAGGTTAAAACCAAATTAGTAGGTGTCAAATGCCAAACTTAGGAACATCCAAAACAGAGAAAAAAATGTTCGAACCTAAAACGATCAGTTTGGAACTTTAGTTTTGGATTAGATTGTCACAAGAGTTTCAATCCACAAGAACCCTGAAAAGATTGCTTAACAGCAGAGGTTGAAAATGTAAGGTTGAGCACCCAAGTAGATAGAACAACTTGAGGGAAACAAAAGTAAAGGATAAAAGTTTTTTACAATGAAAGGGCTCTCCGGATTAAAATCAAAAATACAATTAGTATTGAAGTGATGCAATAGAAGTTACTGAAAACCTTCACGTGGATACAAATTGAAGGTCAAGCACATAGAAGAAGGTTTGCATCGAAGAAGACTTGTGAGTATAAAATAACACAAAGGAAAACCTTATAAAAGTCTATTGAGATCTGATTCAAAAGAATTTTCAGATTCTCAACGAGTTTAACAATATGGTTGGAGTAGCCGACTCAAGCCTCCAGAGAAGTCACTTGAGAAGTGCCAACTTTATAGAAACTGGAATTAACTGGATATTTTAGAAAGAAACTCGGTAAACAACTTCTCTTGAAATCTACAAGTTCTTACTAGACAGGCTGTGGATATTCCCAAAAAGAGATTGTTACAAAAAGATTAAAGATCTGACCAAACACACAAGATACACACTTAAAAGAATACATTATTGAAAGTATGAAGGTCAATCACAACAAGGCGGTTTTTTTTTTGTTTTTTTAAAGGATAAGGTCATACACAAGTAAACAAAAAGGTTTTGCCAAACTAGATTTAAGAACAATGTTGAAATCTCAATATAACAATTACAAAACTAGAAAGAATCTTGTTTTTCTCAAATCCAAAATAGTGAAACATCGAGAACCTCATTTTCTAAAAGAAAGCATAAGCAAAGTACTTTTAGGACAAAACAAGGCAAAAGGCAGAAAATGTTTAACTGGGTGCAAATTATTCGGAAGAAAACTTGGTTGGGTGACGGACAAAAAGAAGCAAGAACGCATGTGGTGTGATGGAAGGTAATTGATTGTTTACTCACGATCGGAAGGCTTTAAAATGACAACCCACACAAACTTCCTACTAGACTTCTAAGACTAGGTAGAACTTAAACTTAGAGAAACAACTCCTCAAAACTATTCTTCCGAACACAACAAAAATCTATACCACAACCCTACAAGTCTACAACCAAAAGGTGGTTATTACCATTTTAGATTATGCAAATGAGAAGTTGAAATTACTTCGTGCACTATGATTAAAAATTAAAGACATGTGTAACTCAAATGAAAACGATTTTGAGAATGAAGAAAGATGAGAGTTGTAGATTTTGAAGTATGCTAATTGATAACCAAAAAACAGAATGCCAGTCAAAAACAACTATTCTTGATCAAAAAAAGCGTTCATCAAAATCTTTCCCCAAGTTAGTAAACACCAACTTAGGTCGCAGATTGTGATCAACCGAGAAAAGATTTACACTTGGGTACAAAATAGAGAATGTAGACCAAAGTGTTGGTTACAACATATTCAAAGATCAAGCCATTTCAATATGTAGGACTTACTCAAAACGGATCAAGGAAAGATGGTTTGCAACAATTTTTTTTTAAACCTAAAGTACATTATTGTTTTGAAAATCAACAGTGTAACTTTTTGAAAAGTTATGCAGATGTAAAAAGAGAACTTACATAAAAGGAAACCTTTTTTAGGGATAAACTTCCAAATCTTATGAGGTAAGGAAAACGGTTGTACACCAAAATCAAACATGCATATGTTAGAGGATTTAATGCTCTAAAAGATGATACTTAATGCTCTAAAGAGGAAGGGTTGCTTGTCAATCTAGCATATAATATAATTAATAATATAAAGAAAAAGAGTCAGACAACGAATCTTTTTCTTTGTCAACGTAATCAAACCATGTGATCGTGGTGCTTTGAGCAAAGTTACAAAAAGATGAGGAAGATGTATGCTAGAGGCAAAGCATCTAACAATGAACATTATGAACACATAGATTGCACAATGAATGAAAAGGTTGAATGAAAATTAACAAGCTGGTATCTTTGAGAAACGATGATACAATCATAAGAAAACATCAAGGAAATGAAGGATCCGTGAGGTTTAAGGAAAACTGAGAGGTTCCATTAAGGTGCTTAACAAAACTCAACTTGAAGGTTCACCACCTTAAGACGTAGGCCTAATCCTCTACCTCAAAGGTTCATTTAAGGGGTTTCAAACTTACCATAATGTCACACCGCCTGGCCGAGGGATTCTAATCTTACGAGTTCTAACACTTAGAATATCTAACTTAGGAGGTTAACACTTGAAAAATCTAACCTCAAAATCTACAACTTAAAGGTATAAACTTGATAAGATCACATCTTAAGACATCTAAACTCATGCGCAAATGGTGTTACTTCATTCTCTTGTACCAACGTGGATTTACCACGATCCGGTACCGAGTCCTTAACCGGAAAAGGATACCCAGCACGTATATAATTAAAATAAATCGATTATATATGTAAGCCTGACATCATCAATAACAAAAAACAAGCGGAAAACAATAACATAGACTTGGGAAAACTTAAGAGATCACTGCAACGATCGACAAGTAACACAGGCTGCAACTAAAACAACATCCCAAGAAATAATACCCAAGATTGAATAACCATTCAATTACAACGATTCTTTCCATACAACCAAAGGTACAACTGTCTTAATCTTGATACAATAGGAAAGAGAAGGTTCTACACCATAAACAACTAAACAAGAAAGATAACATCAACAGCTGCAACCTCGGGAATCACTCTTAAGCGATCTCGAACTCAACCTACAACAAAACCACCTTCTCGGGGTGGGGGTAAACAACATACTAAAGGGTAAGTACAAACGTATTAAGTAAAGGGTAGAAGCATCGAATCTACACCTACTATAAAACAAGGATTATCAATGGCAATAATATCATATGGCAAGTCAAACAAGCATAACAACATATATGTTTCACTCGCTCACAACACTCTACAGGTCTCACTAGTAGACTCAGTCAAGTAAGACATTTGTTACACACTAGTCCAAGGACACTTTGCCAGGTGAGAATGCACCGAGACATTTCCTCAGCACCTCTAAAGGACATGATAGCTCTAGGTGCTATTCATGTGGAATACTACGTGAGTCCAGTTGATATCTGATCATGTGGAGGCATAATCATACCGTGAAGCGTGGTATAAACGTGCCTCACCAATGAATAGCATGTTTTAGATTTTAGACTCATCAAGTACGTATTTAGAAGTTTAATCTAACCACTTAAGTTCATTGCGCATAAAAAAGCTTCTTAAGGACCATTAGATCTTAGACCAACTCTACATTACACTACTTAGCAGATTGCACAGAAATATTGGAATCTATCCCAATACCCACGAGGTTAAGAAATAAGGCTTCTGGTGATCCCGAGTATCTCCCCGCAGAGGGTCTGCACGAGGTGCTGAGCCGAATACACCAGAAACCGAATGCTTGACTTCGTCATAATACATTTACGACGTTGAACTCAAGTCAACATCTAATAAGGTCAAATGAAGAGTGTTCCAATGCTCCCATGAGACACGGTGTGGAGCCAAAGCCACTAGAACACGTACACATGACTTTACAACATTCCACGTAACTCGCTATTCCATTTTCGCCATGAAAATCAGCCAACATTCAAGGATCGAATTCCATGTTTTCTTCACTATTTTAAACACTAAATCTACTCCAAAACCATACAAAAATAATACGAAAATTATTCTACAACACGCTTGTAACATTATAGTAGATCTAGACACCAATATTACATAAAATTCAAGCCAAAGTGATATGAAATTACTTTCTAAAACATGTTTGTAGTAAAAGCTACAAACTTTGAATCCAAAACACTTCTAACACTTACAACAATCAAATCTAACATTTCTACATGTCTTGGGCAAGATTTAAAAGCTACTAACAACTAAAGATTCGGTTGAACACCTCTTTACCTCAAATCTTTTGAAGAAAAGATTATATCCAACTTGAATCTTCAAGAAACACCAAGAACACCACCTTCATCTTCAAGAACACTCCAAGAATATCTAGTTCCACAAGCAAGGCTCCAAGAATCTAAGCAACCACTTCGAAACTAAGACAAAACGAAATTCAAAGATTACTACAACATTTAAAACATCAAAAGGCTAAGAAAAACACCCAAGAACACTAGATCTAGAAAATGGGTTTTTGAAACTTTTACCCAGTCGTAGTAAAACTTTATCAAAATGAAGCTCTCATCAAGGAAACCATTTTGGTGTAATTGGTTTGTGATTTGGACGGCCGGATTGTTCGGAAAGGCGGAATTTCCTTTTCTTCTTCTCGCTTTCTCTCATTTCTCTCATTTCTTCTTCCTCTCTCTTTCTCATGAAGCTGCGGCCTCTCTCTCTTTGAAATGGGAAGAAGGGTTTGAAAAAAGGTGTGTTTAAATTAGGGCTGTAAATGAACCTAAGTATTCGATTCGATCCGGAGTATTCGCTCGAAAAGCTCGATTCGGCCTCGTTTAGTGGGTTCGAACTTGAGCGAACCTTACAAATTAGATATTCGGTGGTCGAGCCGAACATGTTCAAACATGTTCGGCTCGGATATCATAAATTCATATACAGTTCGAGCCGAACATGTCTTTTAAAACCGAGCCGAACATGTTCTGATTTAGCTAGGGCCTGCCAATACCCACGCCAGGAAATTAATAACATTGTGAGTATTTGCTTGGATCATAGCTCGGCTATCTCTTTTTCGTAGTTTAAACTCTTTTCTTTTGTGTATATTTCATTCGTAAAACTGGTGATCTGACAAATCACCATGTCTCGTAGTTGTGTTGGCCTGAACTAGGAGCGATACCGACTTTGATACTTAACCAGATTCCCAGTGGGATACGACATTGCTCGCCATTTATAGTACAACCGACTCGGTACCCTGTCGGTTAGAGTTGGCAAACTGTAAAACGGCCATCAAAAAGCTGGGTGCTAAGGAAAGAGTGTGGCCCCCCATGATTTGGAAGAAAAATAAAGTGCATCTAGCTATGGTACAGCCAATACAAAGCTTACATCTCAAAGCAACTAGAGTTATGGAGCTAGGCATACAAAGTAATCTATAAGCACTAATATGAAAAGTTCCATCTTCAAAAGCAAGACAGTAGCTGCACCAGATAAAGGGCCAGAGCTTTCTGTTTTCCAACAGCAAATGGACATCCATGAGAGGTATTCTCAAGGATTATGAGCAGCAGCATGGAGATATCTAACTTTTGTAATAATAATAATTATAGGGCAAGTCAAACACACATAATAACATATATGTTTCACTCGTCCACAACACTCTACAAGTCTCACTAGTAGACTCAACCAAGTAAGACATTTGTTACAAACTATTTCAAGGACACTTTGCCGGGTGAGAATGCACCGAGACATTTCCTCGAGACCTCTAAAGGACATGATAGCTCTAGGCGCTATTCATGTGGATTACTATGCGAATCCGTTTGATATATGATCATGTGGAGACATAATAATACCGTGAAGCGTGGTATAAACGTGTCTCACCAAGGACTGGCATGTTTTAGCTTTTAGACTCATCAAGTACGTATTTAGGCGTTTAATTTAACCACTTAAATTCATTGCACATCAAACAGCTTCTTAAGGACCAATAGAACTTAGACCAACTCTACATTACACTACTTAGCATATTGCACAGAAATATTGGAATCTGCTCCAATACCCACGAGGTGAATAAATAAGGCTTCCGGTGATCCTATGTATCTCCCCGCAGAAGATCTCCACAAGGTGCTGAGCCGAATACACTAGATGTCGAACCCTTGACTTCATCATAATACATTTACGATGTTGAGGTCAACTCAACATCTCATAAGGTCAAATGTAGAGTATTCAAATGCTCCCGTGAGACACAGTGCGGAGCCTAAGCCACTACAACACGTACAATTGACTTTACAACACTCCACATAATTCTCTATTAGATTTTCGCCAAGAAAATCAGCCAACATTCAAGGATCAAATTCCATGTATTCTTCATCATTTTAAACACTAAATCTACTCTAAAACCATTTAAAAAAAATACGAAAATTATTCTACAACATGCTTGTAACATTATACTAGATCTAGACACCAATATAACATGAAATTCAAGCCAAAATGATATGAGATTACTCTAAAACATGCTTGAAGTAAAAAAAAACTACAAACTTTGAATCCAAACACTTCTAACACTTACAGCAATCAAATCTAATATTTCTACAAGTAATGGGCAAGATTTAAAAGCTACTAATAACTAAATATTCTGTTGAACACCCCTTTACCTCAAATCTTTTAACGAAAAGATGATATCCAACTTGAATCTTCAAGAAACGCCAAGTACACCACCTTTATCTTCAAGAACACTCCAAGAATATCTAGTTGCACAAGCAAAGCTCCAAGAATCTAAGCAACCACTTCGAAACTAAGACAAAACGAAATTCAAAGATTACTACAACATTTAAAACATCAAAGGCTAAGAAAAACACCCAAGAACACTAGATCTAGAAAATGGGTTTTTGAAACTTTTACCCGGTCGTAGTAAAACTTTATCAAAACAAAGCTCTCATCAAGGAAACCATTTTGGTGTAATTGGTTTGTGATTTGGACGGCCGGATTGTTCGGAAAGGCGGAATTTCCTTTTCTTCTTCTCGTTTCTCTCATTTCTTCTTCCTCTCTCTTTCTCATGAAGCTGTGGCCTCTCTCTCTCTCTTTGAAATGGGAAGAAGGGTTTGAAAAAAGGTGTGTTTAAATAGAGGTTGATAAAATTCTCGTTTTGCCCTTACTAATTATAATTTTAAAATATCGTAAATAACATTTAACATTTATCGTGACTCTATTTTTTTTAAACATAACCCATTAAAAAATATCGGGTCACGTAAAAAATCGTAATATGACTTTTATACCATTTACGGAGATACGAGATATCACAACAACTTTTGGAAGAACAAGCATAAAATCGCAGAAAATATAATACACATCAATCACGCAATAAGTATAAAAATGATCTTTAAGTGACCATGTTTTGATATCAATTATTGGATCGATACGGAACGTGATTCAAAAGAGTGAGGATGAATAAATCCCGGGGATTCTAAATTTTATTTCGAAAAACAATGTTTTCACTACATAAATCAAAAGGTTTAAAGGCGGAAGAACAATTAACCAGTTATTGGAAATGGGTATTATACCTCAATGCTCGAAGTGTGTGTGATATTGGTGTATGATAAATGGATTTCTAACACAATTTGGTTAAAACAAGTTCAACACGATTACAACTTGGATTAAAACAGAATGAAATTAGGTTATCACTGAATACGAATGGGATTAAGATATGTTGAGTATGGTTAAGTTACAAAACAGTTTACTTAAAGTGCGATTAGATAATATAACATTTCAATCAAAGTTTAAATACAAGAGATCAAATTACTGGATTACACACAACTTCTTATTACAAGATGATTTATTAAAAGTACCCTGCCTATTATTGGAAGTTACTTGACCGTTCTTTGAAAATGCAGAGATCAAACAGAAGATGATTCTGCAAGTTAGCACAAATTTGATCAAACTCAGAAACCAATAAATGACCTCAGAATTCGATACACACAGAAACTGATTGTAAACGAATACAAACAAAGTAAATAGTGAAATACCAATTCTAGTATCAATTTGATAGCATCAAAAGTACCAAGAACCTATAAGTAAATGTATTGTTGGGAAAACAAACAACCGCAATACCACACGTATCACAAATATCTACAAAGTCTTCCCAATTACACGCAACGGAATTAAACGAGGCAGCCCCAACGAAATCAAATCACAAATAAAGCAAAACAAAATACAAAGAAAATCAACACCACAATTTTAACGTGGAAAATCCCTCTTGATGTGAGAGAGTAAAACCACGAGGCCGAGGCCCACAAAACTCCACTAATCAGAAAAATATGATACAAAAATGTTTCAAACACATCAACCAACTCAAATACACCAAAGCATCAACTAAGAATGCAAAATACAAGAGTTGTGAAAAATATCACCGAAAACGCAGCAAAAACGCAGCAATCGGGTCGTGGACGACTTCCCAGAGATTGAACCGTTGAAACTTAAATTCCACCATTCAGATTGAAGAAGAATGAGAGACGAACAAGCCCCCAAAATTTCGTGCCGATCGGAGGCCGTTTTGATGCCCGATCGTCGCCATACAGTTCCTGCTGCAACACAGAAAATTGCTGCGAATTTTTTCTCTCTTTTTTTGTAAAAGATTGTGAAGATTAGGGAAAAATTAACCTAATTTGTTCCCTTAAATACTACTTGACATATTATTATTTTTCCAATTATTTAGTGGGCTTGGGCTCCACAAAGGAGTGATTCACCCAACAAATCTCCCCCTCACGACATTGTGGAGTAATTCGTCATTCCTACAATAGAACGACATATCTCAAGCTTCTCCCTTGTCAACGCTTTTGTCAACATATCCGCACCATTGTCATCCGTGTGCACTTTTTCAAGTACTAGCAACTTCAACTCCAACACATCTCGAATCCAATGATAACGAACATCAATGTGCTTGGTCCTAGAATGAAAGGCTGCATTATTACCAAGATGAATAGCACTCTGGCTATCACAAAGCAACACATACTGATCTTGCTTCAAACCAAGCTCCCGGAGAAACTTCTTCATCCACAACAACTCTTTACATGCTTCAGTTGCTGCAATATACTCAGCTTCAGTAGTTGAAAATGCAACACATTTTTGCAACCTCGATTGCGATGACACAGCTCTGCCTGCAAATTTAACCAAATATCCTGAAGTAGACTTGTAAGAATCAACATCTCCAGCCATATCAGAATCAGTGAAACCAACCAACATTTGGTTTTTCACCACCAAAATTAAGGCATAAATCCGTAGTACCCTTGAGATATCTCATAATCCATTTCACAGCATTCCAATGCTCTCTACCAGGATTAGAAAGAAAACGACTAACCTTACCAACTGCATAAGCTATGTCTGGTCTAGTACATACCATGGCATACATCAGACTACCCACTGCTGAAGCGTACGAGACCTTCTGCATACTTTCCTTTTCATCATCGCTAGAAGGACACTTTTTGATACTCAACTTGAAATGAGATGCAAGTGGACTGGACACTGGCTTAAGCTTAACCAATCCTAAATCTCCAAGCACCTTCTTTATGTACTTCTCTTGTGACAAATAAATTTTCCCGGCCTCTCATCACGAGTAATCTGCATCCCTAAAATATGCTTTGCATGGCCCAAGTCTTTCATGGCAAAAGACTTGCTTAACTGCTGCTTCAACCCGTCAATCCTTGAAGCATTCTTGCCAACAATCAAAATATCATCAACATAGAGTAAAAGAATAATAAAATCATCCTCTGAGAATCTGTTAATAAACACGCAATGATCTGAAGTAGTCTTCCGGTAACCCTGCTCCTTCATGACAGACTCAAATTTCTTATACCACTGTCTGGGCACTTGCTTCAACCTATAAAGACTCTTCTTCAACTTGCACACAAGATCCTCTTTTCCTTTCACCTGGAAACCCTCTGGCTGCTCCATGTAGATGTCTTCTTCCAAATCACCATGTAGAAAAGCTGTTTTAACATCCATCTGCTCAACCTCCAAATCAAGACTAGTTTGCCAAGCCAAGAATAAATCCATTATAGAAGACATTTTCACAACAGGAGAGAAAATCTCACCAAAATCAATGCCCTTTCTCTGACCAAAACCTTTGACTACTAATCTTGCTTTATACCGAGGTGTAGAATTACCATCTTCGTTCTTAATTCTGAAGACCCACTTATTCTTCAAAGCTTTCTTCCCTTTAGGCAATTTCACCAACTCATATGTGTGATTGTCATGCAAAAACTCCATCTCGTCTTTCATAGCATCAAGCCATTTATCTTTATGTTCATCATCCATGGCCTCCTCAAAACATTCAGGCTCTCCACTATCTGAGAGCAAAACATACTCAGACACTGGATATCTAGTTGAAGGGTGTCTCTCTCTAGTAGATCTCCTAGGAATAACTGGTGGAGCCTCATCTGGTGCTGGTTCCACAATCATATCATCGTCAATGTTCTGATCGAAATCAACTGCATCATCTGCATCATCCTGCTGATTACCCTAGTCATCAACTGCACCATGCTCCTTTATAGATGTAGGAGAAATTATCTCCAAGTCAGTTGAACCATCACTAGCATGAGGTGTTGAACTCTGATTTTTATCAACATCCTGCAAAGTCTCATTCTCTGCAAACACAACATCTCGGCTTCTAATCCCTTTCTTGTCAACAGGATCATAAAATTTGTACCCAAACTCATCTTGACCATAACCCAAAAAAATACATTGTTTAGTCTTAGCATCAAGCTTAGACCTCTCATCTTTAGGAATGTGAACATGATGACGGCCAAATTGTGCCCGTTATTCTATGATCTTTATCCCCAATTCTAGTTTGAAAAAGCATTAATGTAGGGATAATAAGTCGTAATATGCCTAATTTACATATACCCCGAGTTACGATTCGTTATTCTGCATTTCGATTATTTATTGCATTATTTGGTATTACAAACCATGTTTTTATATGATAAATACAGTGATCATTATGGACGGACTACGGAGAAGGAATTAAAGATCCAGGACAATGCAGAGCCCAGCAGAAGATAGAAGACAAAGCCCAAGAGAAGTGAAGGCTCGGTCGACCGAGCCCAGCCATTCGGTCGACCGAGTGGGCTTAAAGCCCAAAGATCCCAAATATTAATTAAGTCGGTTAGGGTTTAGGGAATACGATCCTTAGTCGGTTTCTAAGTCGGTTTCGAACTCTATATAAACACATTGTCATTAGTATTATTCATTCATTCATACATTGATTAAATCATTGATAAAAAGAGAACTACACATTGAGGGTTTTTCAGCAAGTTAGGGCTGCAACAATGTAAGCCCTTAATCTTCATGTTTTATTTTTGAGTAATTAATTCTTCCAAATATGTTCTTATCGTTTGAATTAATTAAACATAGCTAGATGATGTGATTCTCAGCTATGACGTTAGGAGGTGGTGACACCTTGTCTATGAGGGTTCCATGACCTACGTCATAATCTAGATTTATTCATGACTCTATGTGATTTAATTACTGTGTATCTATGATAATTTATATAAGTGATGTACGAATTGCTGTTTAATCTGTTCTGTTTGAGGAAACGCTGAGAGGTTGGTTCTAGGATGTAATTAGGGTTGAGTTTGTCCGGGTGACCGAACAGTCGTTCGGTCGACCGAGCCTCTTCACTCGGTCGACCGAACCCTAGTTTCGTCAGTTCAATCTGCCACGTCTTTATGGTGGGTCTAACCTAGTTGAATTTACTTTCTCAGTAGGTATGGCTACGGCTACGTCGCTCGTCAGTTTTTCATTAGCGTATTATTAGGAAATACCAATATAAAACGTCTAGTTCGGCTCACGAACGATCTTTCGGGACTTTCAAAGAAGATCTAGATTAGTTTTATATTAGGAATTGTCGACACCTAGTCATCGTGAATCGTAGATTAACAAGAGACTTACCAAGTAATTGTTAATAGGGCGAGGGCTTGAGCGATCGTTTAGGAAATACGCCTTTAACCATAGGAATGTTGCCTGCGAGGTGTACGGTTAATATCGGCATCCTTAGAATAATGAGCGTGTGAGTTATATGAGATGGATACCCAAAAGGTGAAGTCACGTAACAATACCACAATGATCTAGTAACCTAACCGGTGCTAAGTCAAGTTAAGGGGATGACTCCCGTAGCCAATTAAATATGAATACAAAACAGAGTGGCGCTTAATGAGTTAAGTTATCTTATATAAGTTGTCTTGGTCCAAACGATAACGTTGATAATTGGAAGGTTAATTACGTGTGTATCTTTTAGGTTTGAGTTCGTTTATTTTATTTTGCCTTTTATGTTGGTCTTAGACCGTTGTTCAATGACGAATTAGGTGAGTTAATTATTTAAACCTAGGGTCCACATTTTGATTCCCTGAGGGATCGACCTTGATTCACCATCGCTATGCTATGATGTACCTAGTGCTATTGCTAGAATTTGGTGGTCAAGTAAAATAAATTTATAACCTGATCAGACCGCAATCAAGTTTTTGGCGCCGTTGCCGGGGAATCAATGGCCCAATGATTGTTTAAATAATTATTTTTATCTATTTCGTTTTTATTGTTTTTAGTTGCATTATTTATTTTTCTTTTCTGACGAATTATCTGTACTTGTATGCTGTAAGAGGATTAAAGCAGGAATGGGGAGGATGTTCGTTCGGTCGACCGAACATATTCACTCGGTCGACCGAGCCTCTTTCAGCCTTAATTTTATATACAGTGTTGTTTCCCCAGTATTCTGTTTCCCCCTGTTTGTAGGTTGTAAGTTTGACAACAGTATGAGCAATCATACTGTTTGTCAATTTACTAATTGTTTATTGTTTTTCAAATATTGCAGATAATTCGAAGTAAATCACTCATTTAAATCGCCCAAGATCAAAAAAATGTCATCAACCAGCTTTTCTTGAAGCCAAAGAAGAAGTTAAGGTTTTACTGAACCAAAACTACACCTAAAAAGCCGTTAACACCAAAGCTCATGGAAAGGATAGAAAAGATGAAAGCAAAAATCCGAGAGGCAAGGAAATCAAGAGAGGCTAAAAGCTTTATTGGCAAAGAGGTATGTCTATTTTAAATCCAGAGGAAATCTCTTCGGATTCTCGATTCACTTTAGATTATGATGATTACATGTCCGAGATAGAATCTGAGTCGGGTAGGTAGCAGCACTATGAAGAGCCCTGTTGTCATCCGTTACAGAGATGAAATATTGATGAAAGACAAGTCTCGACTGATGCAAAAGTTAGCAGACCCCGGAGCTTTTATGGTTGGAGTAACCCTAGAACAAACCCATCTAGGTTTAGCCTTGATTGATTCCGGTTCGAGCCTTAATATCTTTCCTAAGAGCCTTTGTGATAGGAATTTCATTTTAACACCCACTAACACCCCGCTCCAAGTTAGATTAGCGGATGGAACTAGGACAATCATGACTGGGAGACTGAACAATATGATTATTGGTGTGGGGCAATTACGGTTTAAGATAGACATAATGGTAATGGAAATCAAGGAACATCCTGAATGCCCAATCATTTTGGGTAGGTCGTTTATCAACACCGCTAGAGCCTTCATACGGATGACCAGACATGAGATAGTATTGTTTGACGCCAAGGGTTCTGAGTGTTATGGGATAACAAATCCAAATTTCCCTGTACCGGTAAGTGTGAATGTGTTAGAAATAGTTGGTTCGGAGAAGCTTGATGCCATTCAAGGGTTAGGAAAGGATGCTGATGATAATGTCGAGGATAAAGATGAGAAGGAAGTCCTTACTATTCTAAGTCGGGATAGGTCAGTTCAGCCTGCGCCGGCCCTTACCAATATTGAAGCTGTAGACCTACCTAAGAATAGGAGGACCAGAGTGAAGAAACGAACTAGGAGAGTTCGTAACAAAAGCTCATCGAAATCAGAGACAAATCCAAAAGTAGGCGCCTGTCTGGATGGTCAATTCGATTGTCTTTTCATTGGATCAAATCCAAGGGAAGGGCACTCGTAGTAGAAAAGAGCGGTCAAACTTTTTCGGTGAAAGTTTGGTTTGGGTGAAAGCCTGGCAAGTCAAGGGCAGTGTTTAGGAGTGGTAATTTTGGAAGTCGAGCTATAGACTCAAAAATTTAGAACTTTTCTCGTTTCATTTTATTTTTTTTTTTTTTTTTTTTTGAAATAAGAGTAACGTAGAATGACGAGAGCTTTTTTTTATTTTTGCCGTGTTCCAATGACCATTAGGTTACGGATGTGCAAAAAGTTTTTTTACTCGAATCATTTTAACGTGAAGTAGAGTAGGCAGCGAAATCATTATAAAATGTATTGATGATGAGAAATTGGTGAAAAGATGCTTAGTTAAAATTTGTATTATTTGGAAAAAGTGAAGATTTATATGTTAATGGATTGTGGTTGGATTATTCAATTTTTTTTGGTAAGGATTTTTCAATTTGTGACATAATAATTTTGATAGACTTATGTGTTCTAATTTGAAAATTTCGTGTGTATCAAATTGAGGAGGTCAACTATCATTTATTTTTACACATCCCCATTTTTCATTTCCCAATACACCTTTTCATTTTCTCCATTAATTTATTCCTCCAACAAAACCATTCCACTCCTCAATCCTTGCCTTTCTATCTCCACCAATCACCTTCCACCATTTCAAACCTTTCACTTTCCACATCTTTCTACTTAAACCTCTTTTTTCTTTCATCATTCCCACACCAAAACATCTTCATCTTCTCCAAATCCCAAATTTTCTTCTTCCCTTCTCTCCATAAATTTACATTTCTAATTTTTCTCATAACTTCCATCCACCTGAAATTGGGGACATAATCTAAATGATCCTCTCCAATATCACAAATTGTGCCTGCTTAGTGTCTCTCGAAGGATTATCCAACCCAGTCATCACGAGGAAGACTGAACCTCGGCGACAAAGCTTCATCGATTCGGTCGACCGAACTTATCTGCTTTCGGTCAACGAGGCCCTTCTCTCGGTCGACCGAGAGCCTCAACCTGCTGCATCATTCTGTCAGCGTGCTCTGTTCCAGTTCTGCAGTTATGCCACCAAGACGCCGAACCTCCGCACAGTTTGTAGCAGTCGACGATGCCATTCCCTTGATCAACGGGGTACCGCAATTCGCTAGCCAAGAAGTATTTTCGGTTTATCGGAATTTCTTCAACAACTCGCCGTACACCGGGCTCGAGATTAGATTTGACCAATCGCGGTCAAGAGTCGCTTCGATCTCGTGGACTACTATCAGTGGCAAGAGGTTGTTGCGCCACCTGGCCAAGTCAATGTCGACTGGGTAAGAGAATTTTATTCTTATTTACGCGTGCACCCACACACGAATTTAGTCCAAGTTCGTGGCAAGTCCATTGTTATTACTCCGGGGACGATTAATAATTATTATGGTCTCGATACCCGGAGGAAGAGCCGAGTACACCATCACGCTTGATGAGTCCGATGCGTGGTTGGAGGAGGTTGGTGCCCATCTCGGGATAGCATGGACAATAGGGGAAGTCGCTCGCACTTTTGAGGAGCCATATTTTAGGCGGTGGGAAGATAAGTGCTTACACAGGCTTATCCGTTCTAACATTATTCCGGCTAAGCATGTGTCTACGATATATTATGCACATGCTACTGCCGATGTCTTGGTTGAGCGAGGATGGCCGGTTAATATTGGGGCACGATGCGTTACGAGATGATCGCCGATGCCCGCAAGCCTAGACACATGCTGCCCTATGGTTCATTGATCACTTCATTTTGTGAGGCAGCTGAGTGCCCAGTGCTAGGCAGTGACTCTTATGTTAGGCCCATGCCTATCCTTTCTTTGGATTCTGTGGCACCACCTCTTGTGCACCCTGATGATGACGGTCCAGGTGATGACGATGCACAATTTCAAGATTTTCCTGAAGCGGATCCTAATGTTCTTCCATTAGCTTTCATTGATCCGAACGATATACCTTCGGACTAAGCATCTGTGTCTGTGTGATCTTTTAATTTTCTCTTTATCAATGTGTTTTTATTTTTGATTTCGTTGTACCAATAAGTTAAGTCGTGTTGTATGGAGTTCATTTTTAATTTCCCTAATGAATAAAATTTGTCTTATTTAATGTGTTGGATATTTGTGCATTATTTTCACTATAATTATTCAGTATGGGCTTAAATATGTTTAAGGAAATTATTATACCTTTTACGATCCATTTGACATGATTATATTTTTCCTCGACTAACCACATAACGCGTTCAAAGTTTTGTGTTAAAGATGTTTGTTGCAGAGGTTGCATTTTATCGCAGTTGGTAACTGTATTTGTCTGTCCCAATTCTCCGGAGTTCCCCACGACTTGTTCCACTCTCGTGCTTATCCAGAGTTAAGTTCCTATTTTTGCTCTTTATTGTTATACATTGAGGACAATGCATGATTTAAGTGGGGGGTACGAGTCACTTAGCTCACTTAGCTTGTCACTTAGCTTGCTCGAATAAGCCTCTATATATCAAATAATATAATAAATGAGTAAAATTTAAACTTTTAAATATAGAATCACATTTACTTTTGTGAAGTCCCCGAATATTGTATTTAATAAGGAAGGAACCATGGTTCATGAGTACATGATCACTTTATACTTTTGCGATACAATTCTAGTAAACTTAATGATATTCATGTTATATGTTGCGAGTAGTTATTTATTATTCAATTACTCAATAAATGAATCGATGAATATTAAACATAATAAAAATGTAGAATTTTATGTGTACATTGCGTAGATGATTGGTTATGTAAACTTAGTGTCAATATCTATCTGCTGATGTATTCTGATATTCTTTCCAATAAAAGCGGAGTAATAAGCTTGAGACGTACCTGTGTTTTAGCAAAATGTTAAACACTGGGCTTGTAGTAACATTACCAAAGTAGCCCCGCGCTTGTGGTAATATTCAATCCTATGCATGATCTAAGATAGGGGGGATACTCTAAAAAGTTTTCTTCCTTGAGATTGATAGTATTTGAAAAATATGAAGACATGAAAAGAATATTCAACTCTTTAAGAGGCTTCGAGTAGTACTCGGTCTCCAAGTCCAAAAACCCTATAGATACGCTCTTGCTTATTGTTCTAGTGCTTTAACCATTGCGAGGCTTAAGAAGTGGGAATGCTGATGTTGGTAGGTTGAGATTTTGAAGTTAGCATAAACTCTAATCTTGCTACATTCGTATACCACTAATGCATATGCACACATCACTTTGATTCATAGTGAGTAATGAATAATGGATATCTTATGAGCATCAACAATATGAGTTGATTCGAGTTTCTTGTGTTAGTATAATTTGACCATTGGAAAATGATTATATGGGAATAACTTATTGATACTTTGATCGGGACGATCAAAGGCTAAGTGAGGTAGTTGATGGCGGCCAAATTGTGCCCGTTATTCTATGATCTTTATCCCCAATTCTAGTTTGAAAAAGCATTAATGTAGGGATAATAAGTCGTAATATGCCTAATTTACATATACCCCGAGTTACGATTCGTTATTCTCGCATTTCGATTATTTATTGCATTATTTGGTATTACAAACCATGTTTTTATATGATAAATACAAAGAGCATTATGGACGGACTACGGAGAAGGAATTAAAGATCCGTGACAATGCAGAGCCCAAAGAAAGATAGAAGACAAAGCCCAAGAGAGTGAAGGCTCGGTCGACCGAGCCCAACCATTCGATCGACCGAGTGGGCTTAAAGCCCAAAGACATCCAGTATTAATTAAGTCGGTTAGGGTTTAGGGAATCCGATCCTTAGTCGGTTTCTAAGTCGGTTTCGAGCTCTATATAAACACATTGTCATTAGTATTATTCATTCATTCATACATTGATTAAATCATTGATAAAAAGAGAACTACACATTGAGGTTTTTCAAAGTTAGAAATTTTTGCAACAATGTAAGCCCTTAATCTTCATGTTTTATTTTCGAGTAATTAATTCTTCCAAATATGTTCTTATCGTTTGAATTAATTAAACATAGCTAGATGATGTGATTCTCGGCTATGACGTTAGGAGGTGGTGACACCTTGTCTATGAGGGTCCCATGACCTACGTCATAATCTAGATTTATTCATGACTCTATGTGATTTAATTACTGTGTATCCATGATAATTTATATAAGTGATGTACGAATTGCTGTTTAATCTGTTCTGTTTGAGGAAACGCTGAGAGGTTGGTTCTAGGATGTAATTAGGGTTGAGTTTGTCCGGGTGACCGAACAGAGTCGTTCGGTCGACCGAGCCTCTTCACTCGGTCGACCGAACCCTAGTTTCGTCGATTCAATCGCCACGCTTTTTATGGTGGGTCTAACCTAGTTGAATTTACTTTCTCAGTAGGTATGGCTACGGCTACGTCGCTCGTCAGTTTTTCATTAGCGTATTATTAGGAAATACCAATATAAGACGTCTAGTTCGGCTCACGAACGATCTTTCGGGACTTTCAGCAAGATCTAGATTAGTTTTATATTAGGGAATTGTCGACACCTAGTCATACGTGAATCGTAGATTAACAAGAGACTTACCAAGTAATTGTTAATAGGACGAGGGCTTGAGCGATCGTTTAGGAAGTACGCCTAACCATAGGAATGTTGCCTAAGCGAGGTGTACGGTTAATATCGGCATCCTTAGAATAATGAGCGTGTGAGTTATATGAGATGGATACCCAAAAGGTGAAGTCACGTAACAATACCACAGTGATCTAGTAACCTAACCGGTGCTAAGTCAAGTTAAGGGGATGACTCCCGTAGCCAATTAAATATGAATACAGCCAGAGTGGCAGTTAATGAGTTAAGTTATCTTATATAAGTTGTCTTGGTCCAAACGATAACGTTGATAATTGGAAGGTTAATTACGTGTGTATCTTTTAGGTTTGAGTTCGTTTATTTTATTTTGCCTTTTATGTTGGTCTTAGACCGTTGTTCAATGACGAATTAGGTGAGTTAATTATTTAAACCTAGGGTCCACATTTTGATTCCCTGAGGGATCGACCTTGATTCACCATCGCTATGCTATGATGTACCTAGTGCTATTGCTAGAATTTGGTGGTCAAGTAAAATAAATTTATAACCTGATCAGACCGCAATCAGAACATAAGCTTTACAACCAAAAACTCGTAAATAATGGTAAGATACATCTTTACCTGACCATACCTTCTGAGGAACATCATTCTGCAAAGGAACACATATAGACATATTTAGTACATGAACCACTGTACTCAAAGCTTCACCCCTAAAGGATTTAGGCAATCCGGCTTGTGAAAGCAAACATCTGACTCTCTCCACTAATGTTCTGTTTCATCCTCTCCGCCAATCCATTCAATGCTGGAGTCTTTGGCGGAGTTCTCTCATGTATCGATACCTGCCGCTTACAGAATAATAATGAAATGGACCTTTGAATTCACCTCCATTGTCATCCGAATACACTTCAACTTCTTTCCGCTTTCTTTCAATCAAACTTGAAACTGCTTGAACACGTCTAACATTTGATCTTTTTTCTTCAAAGTGTAAACCCAAAGTTTTCTTGAGTGATCGTCAATAAAAGTCACAAAATAACGAGAACCACCAAGCGTTCTTGTCTTCATAGGACCACAAACATCAGAATGAACAAGCTCAAGTACTTCTGACTTTCTTGAAGGTGGATTTGATTTAAAAAAACTCTAGATTGCTTCCCTACAAGACAATGAGCACACTTTTCCAAATGCAAACTGTTAGAACAAGACAATAAATTTTTCTTAGATAAGACAATCATTCCTTTCAAGCTCATATGACATAACCTCTTATGCCAAAACTCGGTCTCATCACGTGACTCCACTGCATGAGCCTCATCAACAATAACTTTGGCTTGAGTCAAGAAATTGTAGGTGTCTTTGTACCTCTAGCCACAACTGAAGACCCCTTTGTGAGCTTCCACTTATCACAAGAAAATGAGCTATTATAACCATTATCACAGAGTCTGCCAATAGAAATCAAATTCAACCGGATCCCTGGAACATGCTTAACCCGTTTAAGGATTAGTCTAGTACCATTAGACGTCTCCAAACTAATATCTCCAACACCTGCACACTTTAAGATAGAATCCTGAGCCGCTCTCACATCACCAAAGTCACCTGGAGTGTATGATGTGAAAAACTCTCTTCTTGAAGTAGCATGGACCGAAGCACCACTATCAACAACCCAACTAGTCATATCATCAGCAAGAATAACATCATCAACCTCTTGAAACACAAGGAAATCATCAGAAGAAGCTGCATTAACTGTATCTTCCTTCTTCTCATCATCTTTCTTGTCATTGTTTTTCTTTTTCTCCCGTTTCAATTTAAAGCAAAATTTCTTGATGTGTCCCTTCTTGCCACAGTGATCACATTCAAAAAATTTGTACTTGCCCTTGGATTTACTTCTACTCCGACCTCTATCTTTAGAAGCTCTACTTTGGCTTCTCCCCCGTGACTCAGTAACCGAGACATCCGACTGTGAGGAAACACCATGTGCCTTCCTCCTTGTCTCTTCTTCCAAAACACTAGTCTTTGCAAGATCAATGGTCATAGCACCATCTGGGGTAGAATTAGATAGAGAACTTCGAAAATTTTCCCACGATTTCGGTAAAGAGCCAAGAAGCATCCATCTCCGCACTTCATCATCAAACTTAATACCCATAGCATTAAGTTGGTTCATAATACCCAAGAAAGTATTCAAATGATCAGCCATAGGAGTTCCATCATGATATCTCAAATTCATCAATTTATACATCAAAAACATCTTATTGTTTCCAGTTTTCCAGGCATACAAGTCTTCAAGTTTTTTCCACAAAGACCTAGCATTTTTCTCCTCACTAATGTGATTTAAAACACTATCATCAACCCATTGTCTAATATAACCACAAACTTGTCTATGCAACAAGCTCCACTCTTCATCTGTTTTATCTTCAGGTTTTTCAGCACTGAAAACCGGCAAGAAATAATTTTTCACATACAAAATATCCTCCATTTTATTTTTCCAAATGGCATAGTTAGACCCATTCAAAGTGATCATTCTATTCAATTTGGCTTCCATTGCACCAATAAAAAAAATTCACCAAAAACACTTTCAAAACCAAATCAACTAACCGGGGCTCTGATACCACTTGTTGGGAAAACAAACAACCGCAATATCACACGTATCACAAATACCCACAAAGTCTTCCCAATTACACGCCACGGAATTAAACGAGGCAGCCCCAACGAAATAAAATCACAAATAAAGCGAAACAAAATACAAAGAAAATCAACACCACAATTTTAACGTGGAAAACCCCTCTCGATGTGAGAGAGTAAAAACCACGAGGCTGAGGCCCACAAAACTCCACTAATCAGAAAAAGATGATACAAAATTGTTTCAAACACATCAACCAACTCAAATACACCAAAGCATCAACTAAGAATGTAAAATACAAGAGTTGTTGAAAAATATCACCGAAAACGCAGTAAAAACTCTGCAGTCAGGTCGTGGACGATTTCCCGGAGATAGAACCGTTGAAACGTAAATTCTACCGTTCAGATTGAAGAAGAATGAGAGACGAACAAGCCCTCAAAATTTCGTGCCGATTGGAGTCCGTTTCGATGTCCGATCGTCGCCGTAAAGTTTCTGCTGCAACACAGAAAATTGCTGTGAATTTCTTCTCTTTTTTTGTAAAAGATTGTGAAGATTAGAGAAAAATTAACCTAATTTGTTTCCTTAAATACTACTTGACATATTATTATTTTTCCAATTATTTAGTGGGCTTAGGCTCCACAAAGGAGTGATCCACCAACATGTCTATACTAGACAGCTTATCTTGGTACATCAAACCATGAAAGTACAACATTAGCTATTTGGATTGTTGTTGTATTAGGTAATGGACAGAGGGCTGGGTGATATGTTAAAAGGGTTTCGGGCTGAGGACAAGAGATTGGCCCAAACGGGAATTAACCAAGGTGGGTTCTACTGACACCATACTTTTTACTATCGGCATTATTTTATTTCAGGCATTGAAAAAATTACTTCGGACACCACTATTATTTTTTATGAAAATAACATCAGTGGCACTAACGTTGCTATTGAAAACAAAAGTCAGTGACACTGACATTCTTTTTCAATGGTAACGCCAGTGGCACCGATGTCATAGTTATTAAAGTGTAACTTCTTAGTAACGTCACAAAAAAGGAATGTCAGTGACACTAACATTCCTAGTGTGGTGCCGAAAGTTAAAAAAACAAAAATATATGTGTGGTGCAGAAAGTAGAAAAAAAACATTAAAAAAAATGGTATCACTAGTAAAAATTTAGAAAACCACCACAACCAAAGCTGGCAGATTAATTTAACATATTGGATCAGAAAAAAATGCTGGCCCAAACACTTAATATAGTATAGGAGTTTTAATTAATTAAATTGTCATAATACAATAATTAAGTGTTACAAAAAAAATGTTCAACTATATATATTACTAGTCAATGACCCGTGCATTGCACGAGGACGTATAATAATTTGATTACATTTAATTAATGTGCATAATATGTACTACAAAACAAAGACTTTCAAAATTATTGTAATGCTAGCTATTAAAATTCTTTTATTTAAGATTAGTATTCGTTTCTGCGTCAGATATAGTCAAAAACATACAACACAAAATGTCCAAAAGTTATACTTATGCCAATTTGTCGTTATATTTCTGCTTTTAGTATTGCACGGGAGAACATACATTTTAAAAGAAGAATTTTTTTGAAGGATGAAAAAAAGATTTTATTGGCATGTTTGTAATGAAATAAAATAATAGGAACGAAATGGAATATACTGGAATAAATTAATTTTATTACTGCGTTTGGCATATGCAAGATTGGAATGAAATAAATCATATAAAAGATGACACATTGAGTGATGAGTATAGCAGTGTAGTGAATTAAGGTTGGCTGGAGTAGGGTATGGTATGTTTCATAAGGTAGGATATAGACGAATGGATGGGGTAGAAAAACGCCATACCCCATTGCACCTACCTCTCTTCTCACCCAGCCCTACCCACCACTACAATACCCTACCCAATATCACCATATCTTACCATCAACATCATACCTACCTTACCCATTACCTACTTTACTCCACTATCACCCACCCCTACCTTACCCTACCCTACCTTACCCATCATACACCCTACCTTACCCACCACCCCACATTTCTCTACCCTACCCTACCCACCACCCCAACCTTACCCTACCAAATCCACCATTCCATTCTACCCTATCTTACCCACCACACCACAATACCTTACCTTACCTACTACCCCAAGCTATCATACCATACTCTACCCTACCCTACCAACCATACCTTACCCAATACTTCACCTTATCCTACCCTACTACCCACCCTACCGTACTCTACCCACCATTCCACTCTACCATATCTTACCCACCACACCACCATTCCTTACCTTACCAACTACCCCAACCTACCCTACTCTACCCTACCCTACCCTAGCAACACTACCTTTCCCACCACTCCACCTTACCTACCCGACCAAACCTTACCCACCACCACCCCTTACCCTACCTCACCCACCACCACCCCTACCCTACCTTATCATACCCTACCCACCAACTAATTATACCCTACCTTACCCACCACCCCATCTTATTCAAATACGCTTCCTACCTATCATACCCACCACATCATTAAAAGATGTGGCTAATGTCTAGCGGATGACTTAATTTAAGAATATCTCGTATAAATTGTCATATTTGAATTTAGTTATTTCAAAATGTAATTTAATTTCTGAATATTCTGTATCAATGGAGGACTCTAATTTGTACGGAACGATTTTTTCTTTACATTTTTGAATTTATTTATGATCCATATAATTAATTTAAAATAGTTTTAGAGGATTATTACCTTTTGACATATTTGAAATTGTTTTTATCTTTCGAAAATGTAATTTAATTCAAGAATATTTCATGTTGAATGACATATTTATTTAATCAATAAACATTCGCATTACACCTCAAACAGTTTTTTTTTTGAAGGAACACCTCAAACATTTGAAGAATGTTATTCTTGAAAATATAATTGATTATATGAATATTTGGCATTAAAAATATTTGACATTTTAATTTAATGTTATAATTCTATTGCATTAATTGGTATAATTGAATTTATCATTTTTCGCAAATTATAATTTAATGTAAAAATATGTCGCATTAAATTCCATTTTTCAATTTAGGTATTTTTGAACATTTAATTTAATGTAAGAATATTTGGTATTAATTGAGGTGACTAATTTATATTGGATGTATTCAATGTAAGAATATTTTCCATTAAATGACATAAATCCGCAAAAACAAAACCGGACAAAATTAATTCAAAAAATATAATAAAAAATCGGTGCAATGTTAAAAAAAGAATTGAATGTAAGAATATTTGTTATTAAATGGGGAGGCTAATTTGTGGGGGATGACATTAATGTATGAATATTTTGTAATTGACAAAATTTAATATGGTTGCTTTTAGAAACATAATTTAATGTAGGAATATATGGCATTAATTAACTGGTTGGTAAATTTGAATAAAGTTATTTTTGAAAATATAATTTAATGTAAGAATACTTGGCATTAAATGGGGTGACTTAATTACAATGAATGACTTTAATGTACATATTTCGTATTAATTGGTAAATTTGAATAAAATTATTTTGAAAATGTAATTTAATGTAATAAAATCTGACATTAAATGTGGTGAGTGGTGACCAATTTGCAAGGGATTATTTGAATGTAAGAATATTTCATATTAATTGACAAATTTGACTACAATTATTTTTTAAAAGGTAATTTAATATAAGAATAGTTAACATTAAATGAAGTGTTTAATTTTTATGGGATGAATTAATGTAAGAATATTTTGTATTAATTAGCACATTTTAATTTACTTATATTTCAAAATGTAATTTAATTTTAAAAAAAATTGAATTAATGGAGGACCTTAATTTGTAAGGAATAATTTTTTGCTTACATATTTTAATTTATTTATGTTTCATAAAATCAATATAATGTAGTTTAGTGGATTATTTTTCTTAGGCATCTTTTTTCAAAAAGTAATTTAATGTAAGAATATTTTACTATGACCGACATTGTTGTTTAATGTAGAAATATTTCCCATTAAATGACACAATTGAATTTAGTTATTGTTGAAAATATAATTGAAAGTAAGAATATTTGGCATTAAATATTTCATATATTGGAAAAGTAGAATACATTTATTTTTGAAATGTAATTCAATTCAAGAATATTTGTCAATAAATGAGTTGGCTAATTTGTAGGGGATGAATTAATTTAAGAATATTTCGTGTTAATTATCATATCTGAATTTACGTATCATTCAAAATGTGATTGAGTGTGATTGGAGAGAGAAGTTATTTATTTGAAAAATCAAGTTTGATAAAGTCAAATTTTATAATAAGTGTGAACTGTAAATAGTATCATTGGAGTGAGAAGTTATTTAATAGGAAAATCAAATTTTAAAAAATCAAATTTTGTAATTATTGTGAAGTGTAAGTAGTTTGATTGGAGTGAGAGGATATTTAGTAGAAAATCAAATTTTGTATGGTACTTTTTAAATATTATACTTTAATGAAAAAATATTTCGCATTAAATGACATAAATTTAAGAATATTTGACATTATTTTGGGATGGATAATTTATAAGGGATGTATTTAATGTCTCGATATTTTGTATTAAATCACATATTTGAATTTATATATTTATCAAAATGTTATTTAATGTTAGAATATTTTTCATTGTTTGGTAAAATTAAATTTAGCATTTAGTAAATATTATAACCTAATGTGACATTCAGAAAAAAAAAATAACTTAACGTGATATTTCGCATTATGTGCCATAAATTTAAGAATATTTGATATTAATTAGGATGGCTAATTTATAGGGATAAATTTAATATGAGAATATTTTGTATTATATGACATATTCGTTCTATATTTTTAAATTATTCCGATTTTTCGTTCAACAATTATTGTATCATGTTTGATTGATAAAACTTTTTCATATTTCTATAAATTATGTTGCATTCTGATTTTAATCAACTATTGTATTACACCCTAAAATTTTGTAATTATTGTAAAGTCTAAGTATTAATTTATTACTGTATATTTAGTAATTAGTGTGAATTGTAAATTGTTATTTTGAGGTAATAAAATTTTATATTTTTCTATTTTGTCTAATAATTATGATTGATTGTGATTTTAATCCATTATTACATACTATATTCTGCACTAATTTTAAAAAATAAAACAAATAACACTAATTGCCTCAGTATGCTGTTTTCCCTAAAACACTAAAAATAAATAACAAAAACATGCACAAATAAAATTAAAACGCAAATTCAAAAATTCGTACTTTGCACGGCGCTAGATGCATGTACAAATCAAGTACATATAAAGAACGACAAAATAAAATTTAAAAAAAATGGCTTGCCTTTTCTTTAGTCTTTAATTCAAAACATTTGTGGTACTCCTACGTCCATTTTATCATTCGTATGAGGTCAAGGACAAAACAATTAAACAAACATACAAAATAAGGAGAAAGAATCGTCGCTTGTAGACTCGAAAAGGACACATCATGATAAACGATTGAGAACCTTTAGTTTGTCTCAAAAGGTATGTCAAGGCCTCTTGTGGCCATCATCTAGTTCATCCACCACAGCAAGCCTAAAGAGACCTCTAGAACGCAAACCCCTGAAATAATCAAATCAAAATATACGAATTGTTGCTCATCCTTCAAAATTCGAGAATATAAACTATGATATTTTTATAACAAATTCACATAGAAAGCAGGCTGAAAAAGCGCAAGATTTTGAAGGATACTATTCATACCTTCACCATAAAAAAGCATTATAGTTTGACATAATACCTCAAAAACAAAGGAAAAAAAATAAAAACAAAGTCATGAACATTAATCACCTTAAATATATGGCGACAACTTAATATCATACCGCAACCTGCAAAAAGATTAGAAACACCAAACTGAAAATGTTCATTAAGGATTCGAGTTCATTAATGAAATAACGAGATTTTGAAGTATCAAAATAAAATATAGTAAAATGTGGGGCAAAAATACGGAAAAACAAAAACAAAAACGAATCAAAAAGATCACCCGATATTGCTGGCCTGAACGTAAGTTACATAACTGAGTGATATGACAGAACCATAAATGTGTTAAGTGTAGTGCCCGAAAGACAATTATCTAATTGTTTTTATGAAAGAATTAATAATTCATCTTATTATATGCATGTATGCTAATAATTAAGACACTACTGAAAACCCTAAGTACCTCGTTTATGTAATCACATAACTCAGTGTATGGTTATGCACAAGAGGATTGAGTTAGTGAGATGTACTTAAAAATTAACTTAGTCCGTAGCGTTTATTAATCTGAGTGCACGGTCTCAAGATTAATTTACTAATAATCGCCTGAGAACACTTTAGGTGTGACAGATCTTATCCGGATTGCTCGGTAATAGAAAGTACTAGTGGGGCATTTATATATGATGATAATCATATAGAAATTTGGACCGATTTGATTTGAGTTCTCGATATAATTCCGTGATCGAGAAGTCTTATCGAATCACAAGATTATCATCTATGGATTAATCTCAATCCTGAGGTGATCGCAGACGACTGCTTAGACTAAGGTAGAGTTTGATGTGTTAGTAAGGATCACTTCGCAGTATGTGGTCCAGCACTTCTCGTTGGCTCTATTCTGGGATGAGTGAGTAGTCTGTGCTATCACAAATATGGAATTCATTCCTTCTATCGGGAAGTAGACAGACAGTTTCCTTATTTGTTAACCTTAGAAACTGATCGATGGGCCCAGTTCATATTATATTAGTTATGAACTAATTGATCACTAGAGGGTTAATGGTAAATAAGGATAATATGTTTCGAGAAGGGTTTACGGAGATATCCCGAATCGAAGTGAATGATCTATGGAGGATTTATCCGTATGTAATGATTATATCGATGGACGCCTTATGACTCATAGTTGAGTGTAAGTTTATATCTATATTCAGCAGAGTTTAGTTTCGGGTTTATGGTGGTGTAATCCCGGAATTAATAGGTTGGATATAATTGTTCGGTCTGAAGAATAATTTTATTCGATTTATTGTAGCTACTGAATATGGGTCCATGGTCCCCGACGTGACTCCTAATAAAGCATATATGTTTTCTCGTCGCTTCACCTCAATTATAATTAAATAGTTGGATTGGATTATTTAATTGATATTTGGATTAATTGTTTAGTTGGACTAGATAATTAAATACACGGAAAAGATTTTTTTCGTGGACTCGGCCCAATTTAATGGAAGAATGCGTGTGACCTTATTTCTAATTGTTTTCTTTTTTCCCTCCACCTAGCAAGCCTACCTGGTCTGTCTAAATCTGGAAAACTATTTGTGGTTGTTTCAAGGACACATAGAGCATTTTGGCTAGACATGATACAACAAAAGAGCACTTACATGTACACACTGTTGAACAAGAATAAGCAAAAACAACCAAAACGAGAATCATACAAGAAGAAAAAAACAAAGATATCAATAGGGTAACTCTAGAGTAGCCATTTGAAACTGGAAACACGTGATTTCAGATCTGCTAAATAAATATGAGCATGAGTTAGCATCAAATGTAAGAGAAACAAAAAGAGAAGAGGAAGTCAGTATTTAAACTGCATTTAGAAATGAACTACTAAGTAGGCCCCCATTTATGTTCAGCACAGTAAAGAACAATTTCACCATACAAATGCTGGAACAAAACAGATCTTAGTGGATGTCACAAAAATAAGCACAACAAGAAAATAAATATCTACAATTAAATATCATACCCTAAGTAAAATCTACCAGCAACCTATTATCAAAACCTACATTAACTAAACAAAAACATGACATGGATTTTTGACAACATATCACACCCCTGAAATTCTCACAATAACTAATAACCTAAACCTTCATTGGGGAACAAATCTACCTGCACTACAAGAAGTGGTTTTTTTAGAATATGCAGGAAACCTCTTACTGCTGCTTGTCATTTCTGATATGAATCAAGAAAACGAATACAATGAACATCTATAGTAACATCCGTAACATGTATAATATCTTCTCCCCAAGGAAAACAACAGACATAAAAAGAATCTCTCAAGTACCTTCAAACCATCGTCGTAGTAATAAATAGGCCACTCATTTACTACACGTAGCAATTCCACCATTACCGAAAACCTACACCAAAAAATCACAACATCAAACTAACAAAACAGAACCAAAAAAAAAAACAAATAAATGAAACTAAAAACATACAAATAAATAGTTGAACCTATATAATCAATACGAATTTCATGTGCATAAAAGAGGGTGAAAATCTTACATCGTTTGGAAATGAAAACCAAACCATATTGATACAACTTAAACTAAATGGAATTAGAATTAACATCAGAGAAAGATTCAGAAGAAAGATAATACATGGTTTTTTGCATGAGAGAGTGACAGACTTGGAAGGGACGACATGCAACTGTTTCAAAAAATTATTCTCACCAACAATACCTATATCGCTTGTATGAATACGATGAAATGTGAACTCACAGCTGTATCCCCACCATTTTAAGCAAAAGGATAGGTGCTAAGGAAAGAAGGGTAGCACTCAAGGGAAACACATTAGGACATATTGTGGAAACTACAATAGAAAATGAAGACCGGGTGATAGAACCCCGATAGCACTATTGACCCGTTTGCACCGGTTCCTTACATTGATCCCTTAATTATTAAAGATGGCCCGGAGACTAGACTTCAAGCAAGGAAAAGACGAGTGGCCTTAAATGCTTTGGTTCGTAAATGTCAATTGAAATACGTACGAAGGGATTCCGAAAGATGAAGAGTTGTCTCTTAGACTTCTCCTTTATGCGACTAATTTAATTGAGTAAATGAAGAGTCTCAAAACCTCTTCACCTTACTCAAAATGGCGTGTGGTTGTTGGCTTTCAAAAATTGAAAACCTTTCATATTTCTTAATAAAGAGGCACCTGAAATTGGTGAAAGGTTTCTGAATATTAAACTCTACAAAGACTCTTCAACCTTCAACAAATAAAGACAAAAAGACTACTGCTTTTTCCCTCCAAGACAGGCGTCCAAAATGAAGAGTTTTTCTAGATTTAATTAGTTTGCAACTTTCTATTTCCTTTAATTAAATTAAAGTAGTTTGTCTTTTCAAACTAATTAAATCTAGAAAGTTGCAAACTAATTAAATCTTTCAGCAAGCTTACTTGTGTTTCAGCCTATATATAGGCACCTGAATGATGAATAAAGATATGAAGTATTTTTCTGTCATAATTTAAGTTCACTTGTTGAGTGTTCTTGAGAGTTCTTGCGAGAATTCAAAAACCGACTAAACAAGACTTGAGCGGGTCTTGTCAGTCTATACGAAGATTGCTAGATTCAAGTTATCTAGAGGTCAACGTCATACCGAGGTTGCTAAGTACATTGTTACTTAGAGGTTGAGGTGCTCACCCCAATTATCCCAATCAAACGATCCGTAGCTTAAATTGTGAAATCCCTACCCGGTCCACGTCACCGGGAGCTCATAAAAACAAACGATCAACCTTAAATTTAATGATAGAAAAAAGGGCTCAGATCACATTATTAGACCAAGCATTTAATTTAGAGACACCGCCATGGCTGCAAATCATTGAAATTTCAAACAAGATTGCCAAGCCAAGATACGGATCTCATTTAAGACTATAAATGCCTGGTTTCTAGGCCAGAATACAAATGAAATCGACGTAGCTCAAAACCTTTTTCGCTCTTATATTCCATCTATATAGCATGCCTGTTCTGCCAGAATAGTAAATAATAATAATAATAATAATAATAATAATAATAATAATAATAATAATAATAATAATAATAATAATAATAATAATAATAATAATGAGGATGATGAGGAAAACAACATCAACAACAACAACAATTAAAGGTCACCCTTTCTCTTCTCACAGTAAACAAAGGTGGGTAAAAGCCACCAAGCAGCTCATCCTCCGCACCCCTTGTTTACTCAATCTTGGCCTAGATTTATCCAGAATCCAGATAGGTCCATTAACAACACAACAAAAACCATATTCCCATAGCTGATATCAATTAGGCTCAGACTTTGCTAGAAGTAATAGCACCGATCGAGACACTCGATCTTTGCACAGCGGAAGCTTATGCGATTTACGATATGAGACATAACTAATTAATCCTACGAGAAGGTTAGTAGATGTACCCATACCAGAGAGAGATGATAAAATCGACCAAGGGAGAATCCACAATCTTCCGGATTGTATCTCCTAGCGACGACTGGTGGACGTCGATCCTCGCCGTAGAACCTCCTTGAATATGCCCAAGAAAAACCCTAGATTTTTCTCCTCTAAATGACCAAGGCAAGAAACTAATTTTTCTTCCTTCTAATTGTAATGTGGCGTAAATTTCAATCTGAATTGTGTTAGGAGGAACTCTCTTTATATAGGAAAATAACTAGTCAAGAGAGTTACCTTTTTCACACCACAAAAACCTATTCTCATAAGGAAAATATATTTTTGCTACAAAATAAGAGATAATTCCCAAAAAATCAATCTCTTAATTTTTCAATTAATTATCCAATAAATTGATAATTAATTAATTACACATGTCACATAATCTAGAAAAATTTCTTTTCCTAAATTTATCACATTAGGCGCCATTTTACTCATTATTTTAATAGAAAATGTCTTTTCTATTTTACATATTATTTACCAAATAAATAATATTCACATATTCATTAAATAGACCAACTATTTAATTTATTATCGAGTTCCATAAAGCGAAAACACTCGCGTGTTAGAGTCAACCAGGGACCATGGACTCATATTCATGAAATACTACAATAAATTATATAAATTATTCATCGAATGAATATTTCTACTCAACTCATTAATTCCAGAATTACGCCACCATAAATCCGAAACTGAACTCTATCAATTATAGATAACTTATTCTCAAAACGTCGAGTCGAACCGATAAGTGTCCATTGATATAATCATTACATATAAACTAACCCTCCATAGACTATCCGTACTGAAGTAGGATTATTTCCGTAAACCTTCTTCAATACGTCTTATCCTTATTTACCATCAACCCACTAGTGATCAATTAGTTCATAACAATACGAACTCCCGGGATTGATCGATGATCTGGATCAACAAATAAGGGGATTGTCTTTCTACTTCCCGCAGGAAGGAATGGATTTCATATCTGTGAGACACACACTTCTCACTCATTCCAGAATAGTGCCAACGTGAAAGTGATTCAGACCGCGCCTTTTAGCGATCCTTAACGAACACATCAAACCCTATCCTGAAACCAGTAGGAGTATGCAATCACTTCAGGATTAAGGTTAATCCATATATGATCATCTTGTGATTTAATAAGATTTCTCAATCATGGAAACTCAGATTAAATCGGTCCAGTCCTATATGACTCTCATCATATATAAATTCCCCACTTAGACAACCAATGTCGACGGTCCGGATAGGACGGTCACACCATAAAATTTTCTGGGCGCATTAATGGTGGTTTAATCAATAGACCCCATACTTTGATTAACTTCACCACGGACTAAGAGTTCAAGTGTATCACCATAAACTTAATCATCATGTGTGACACACACTAAGTTATATGGCTACATATGATACAACTTAGGGTTTTCAGTAGTGTATTACTTACAAGCATGAAGCAAATAATAAGATGAGAGTAAATCTGTCATTTATTAATTCTAAAACAATTACATAAATTGTCTTTCGGGTGCTACTTCCAACAATCTCCCACTTGCCCGTAAGGACAAGAAACAATTATCTTTCGGGCACACTATATCTAACAATGTCCCACTTGCCCGTAAAGACAAGTAATAATTGTTTTTAGAGCACCACACCCTTATTCTTTCTATCCACAACATTCTCCCACTTGCTCTAAAGCAGATGAGACATATCTCCCAATTTTATACCCGCCAAGCGCTTATCAGTGACACTAGATGCCACACGACTTCGTAAACTGATCAGCTAGGTTGTCGGCTCGAAGCGATCTTAAAGACCGATACGTCGCCTGTTTGCACGATCTGTTTGACCAGGTTGTACTTTCTCTCAATATGCTTTTGACCTCTTGTGATTGCGAAGATCATTTGCATGAGCTACCTCTCAACTGTTTTCATAGTAAAATGATATTGGCTCATCGAGACCAGGAATCACTTCCCGGTCCAACAAAGAACTTCTCAAGCCACACTGCCACTTTAGCTGCTCTGAAAGATGCTATGTATTCGAATAACAGAGTCAAATTGGCAGTGCTGGATTGCTCCAGACTGTAGCTCCATCACAATGAGTAAACACTGAGTCTGAGATCAATTCACGATCATCCTTAATCCGACAAAAAATCAGAATCAGTGTAGTCAACGACACTCAGGTTCTTACCCGAATACACAAGCATATGATTCCTCATTCTCTTAAGATACTTGAGGATGCACTATACTGCTTTCAACGACCGAATCCAAGACATGACTTTTATTGACTTTTAATAACCTAACTTTCTCTATCCAAAAGAGAATCTATCCCATTTTCTCTATGTCCGAAGATTGAGAGAATTATTCCGTGAGGGGTTGGGCAGGAAACCTCTCGTTGAATCTAGAAATCGAAAATGCATCATCATATTAACCAATAAGATGCATGGGACATTGCCAACAACTTGTTCTCATGAATTCGACCGAATCAAATTCTAAGAATATAGTCCACTTTTCTAATTCAGGGAAGCTTTGGCTCGTCAGTTTCTGACTTCAGATAACATACTCATGTTGTTCTTAACTGTTGCAGTGTTATCTTTTATAAACACTAACATTTACTACTTTACCAATATGGATTATCTAGTCTACAAAAGACTCATCAAGATTCTGGACAAACCACACATTTCAAAAATGTGACTTTTAATGACCTAGAGGTTTGCTTTAATCCAACAATGGATATTAGCATAGGCAGTCAATCTGCCATTGGATTTAAGCTAAAACCCTTATGTTCCGAATGAATCTAAGCTCCGTTGTTGGGCAAGAAAGTTTCAGGGCATCACCCCTAGTAATCTTTCTGCTTTCCATAGAGTCAAGTAAGGCTGAGTGGTGAGAAAGTTTCAGGGCATCACCCCTGGTAATCTTTCTGCTTTCTAGGGAGTCAACCAAGGCTGTGTGGTGAGAAAGTTTCAGGGCATCACCCCTTTTGAACTATCTACTTCTCAGGGAATTAACCCTAGACCACTTGGCTTTGCTTAGAAAGATAAACTTTCTCATTCATTCGTCTCTTCTACACGTAGATCCAATTACTCACACTGGGCCTGAGACACTCAGGTGGGTTCTACAAGATTATGAACTGAACTGGAGTACCAAAACTCCATTTACAGGTTTATGGCTTTAAACCAACCTCCTTTTATCAGAATCCTATACAGCCCTCCAGAGAAGACCACCATAGGTTATCAATCACCCCCAGTAGATTGTAAAGTCTGCATAATCACAGCGAGTCAATGGATAAACCATACTCCCACTGCATTTGGGTGGATTGATCTAGTTCAGTAGTATTAATCCGCGTAATCCTTAACAACCAATGTTGGATGTGGTCTGATTAAATCAGATAGTAACTCCTTAAGTAACTGTACTTCAAGGTCTAAGGTTGTTATCTAAACAATCTTTCTGAAAGGATGTAACAGTGTAACCATCAATATCCTATCTTAAGAATCTTATAACCAACATTTACTCATTGCACTAAGATATTTCACGAACAGTCACCATCTGAACGTGTATGCAAAATCTCCAGTCCTACCTTCAAGCACTAATGCTAAATGCCTCTATTTACGGAAGTGGAGTAAATGTTATTCACTCTTTATCCACAAATTCATAAGCATTTTTTAGGTAGACTTCTCGGTATTACATAATAATGTAAACCGTTATTTTGCAATCGATATCTCAATTGAGTTAAGCAGTGTAATGTAGCATATCAATAACTATATAAGACAATACATGGTTTATCCTTTCAGTGAAATCGTTTCACCCGGAGGTAGGCCAAGCATCAGTGCCAAAACTATGATATAGCTTATATCTGAGCATGGAATACTCTTATCTCTGGTAATATCAGAGATTCCTCCAAATATTTAGACAAACTAGCCGGCGTTTCGAGTAGTCAATAGACAAAAAAGTCTATTACTCAAAAGCTCCCACTAGCTTGTATCCTTCATAAGACCCCAAAGGTCAATATGAACAAGCTATGATACTTCTTTAGCTCTATTAACCTTTCCTAATTGAAAGTTTACTTAGTCATTTTTCCTTGAAGATAGTGTTCTTAGACTGGGAGATAGGAATCACCCTTAGACAGTCTTCAGATCTTATCTCTAGGATATATGCACTAATTAATAGATGCTGAAGAATCGTTTATCTAAATACGGAAACCATTGGTCTTAATAGTTTATGATGTGTTACATATACCTTTTCAGCATTACTTAGTAGTTTTGACTTTATCAGGCAAAAGTCCGAGTCTCAGAATCGTATACAAATGTCATATTCACTTTTTTTGAGGCAACTATATTATCGATGTGAAAGTGAATCCATTTGTTCCAATGACTCTAAAAACAGAAATTATATTTCTTCGATATTCAAGGATTAAAATCTGAAATTTATTTCCTTATATCACTCCCACTATCTTAGCTGAAATAACTGTCCGTTGTTTTCTCTTTAATCATTAATGCCTAGCTACCTTGTTCTTACAAAAGAACTTAGCTTCCGGGTCATAATTCCGGTTAGGAAGGTCTCTAAGAATTCATAGGTTAGTGATCCTAAATCACTTTCCCTATCCCTTACTTTCTTTTATTAATATTTTGGTTTAGCCTTTAACTTATTTAGTTTAGATGACTTATACTTGTAGACATTTACCTTCCCATTCTTGGCTTTCTTTAAAGTAAATGGCCTTGAACTAGCAGTTTATAAGAGTAGACACTACTCGTAAACTGTGGAATGTCTGGCGAGATTGATACCAAATCATTCTCGTCATCTTTGAACTAATTTTGTTTTGTCTCTCGCTCAACACGAGTGACAGCAGTCACATTCTTATCAAATGTCACTTAAGTTTATAGGCTCAAGAGGATCATCCTCTTCCGAAAAATTAATTTGCATTTTCGATTATTGAGTTCAACGTTCATGTTACTTTTTCCACTTTTACGAAGTCATCATCAGTCAATTTTATCGTGTTTAGCAGTTTAGATACCTGGAGATGATATGTAGTTGTAAAATAATTTATGACAAAAATATAAATCAAATCATACACCACAACATATAATAAGTTTTAGGAATTATAAACGTGATGTCATGCATGCAGTTTATCCTACCATTCCAAGGATTTAATCTCACACCTCAGTGCCTCCGACGGGTAGGTCAAAGAGGTGACGATTAAATTGAGACAATCTCTCTCAACAATTAACTGAGAATCAGACATCCAGATTTAATTGTTTATTACCTTCCTTTTTCAGCCAAGATATTTCCAAAAATACCCTTTAGAGTGTGACCTACTATTTCAGATTTTTAAGTAGACCCCGAGTATGCCACCGAAGGGTAGGTCAGTGACCCGACGAGTACTCAAAATCCTATCCTTTCGGAAACCAAGCCTTGAATTTTGATAGCGGTGAAGGCCATCCGAAGAGGGCCGAAATCAAAGCGGCATGAGGCGTCACCATTCTCTCACGGTGCTTGTGTCCGCAGTAGAGGACGAGGGGTCGGTTGTCACCTTCCCCGCTCCCACTCGTTATTTTGAAAATTAGGTAGTGTTTTAGGATTTTTAGAATTTATTTACAATCCGAAAAACAATAAATCATGAATATTTAAATTAATCCTCCCACTAGTTCATCGGTTCCAAATACCGTCTAACTAGTGTCACTTATTCACGACTTTCCAATTTCACGGATTTATAAAATCTTTGTGTAGACACTACACAATTAAAATTCGCCAAGAATTTTATAATCCTAATACATTAGGACTTTATGAATTTTCTAATAATTCAATAAACAATAAATCATAAAATTTAAAGCTCCCACTAGTTTATCGGTTCCAAATACCCTTCTAACTAGTAACACTATATTCATGATTTTCCAATTTTCGAATATTTAGAAATTTCTTGTGTAGACACTACACAACTAAAATTCACCAAAAGAATTTAAAAGTCCTAATTAGTCATGATAAAAGTTTTAGGGTTATAGAATTTTCCCAATAATCCGATAACAATAAGTCACGAAAAGCAATCACCAACTTATCGGTTCCAAATACCGTCTAGTTAGTGTCCTATCTTTTCACGATTTTCCAATTTTCTCGATCATTAAAATCCTTTTACGTATACACTACATAAATAAAATTCACAAAGAATTTTATTATCCTAAAAAATTCTGGGATTGTTGAATTTTTCAAATAAGTCAAAAAAGAATAAATCAAGAAAAAGCAACCACCAACTTATCGGTTTTAAACCCTGGCTGAGATTTAACCGAGTTCACCGAATGGTGTCGGGATCGGCTAAGCTGACCCGTCCTCTTCGTTGGTTCATGTATGATCTTTGGATGAATCGGGCTAAGGTTGCCCCATTGAGCCTCAAATCATTTGGATAGCTTGACCTTGCGGACCCCGACGCTAGCGTCGCACTTGACGGACAAGTCGAGTCGAGCCGCTCCTGTGACCGCCCCGAACCAATTTTTCGAACCTTTTGCTTAGTTGGTGTCCAACTTTTCGGATTTTCCAAATTTTCAATTATTAAAATTCTTTTATGTAGTCACTACATAATTAAAATCCACGAATGAATTTTAGATCCCAAAATTAAATTTACCGACTAAATTTTATTTTATCACGTGAATTTTATATCTCGATAAAATTCCGTTCATTTTAATTAATTTAATTAATTACCTAAATTAATTACGTCTCATACATGCCTAATTAATATCACGATTAATTATCTACATGTATGCATATGCTAGGAGTAGAATTCATATATATGATGCATGTCATGGCATGGTTATCTCACATAAATTATCAAACATGAAAATAAATGCGTAAAAGTAAACCACTGAGATGGACCGTTGGTACTCCCGTATCTAACCTATTTAAACTAGGAAAAGCAAAAAAAAAAAAACTTAAACGTCTTGGCCGCACCATCTTGATCTTTGAAAAAAATTTGATGCCTTTCCTTTTGCTTCATCTTCACACGTACAACAGCCTTTTTTTTCGTGAACAGTGCCTGGACGTCCAAAGTCCAACATTGTTGATACTGTTGCAGCGCCCCTTTTCTTCTTCATTGAAGATGTTTTAGCCGACGGATCCGATAAAAATACTACTACTATGACATTTAAATTGCAAAATAAATTACATAAATTGCAAAAAAAAAATTACATATATCCTATACTCGTATAATACTAATTATACGAGCTTACAATACATCTAACGGTAAACAAGTACCAACCCTAATCCATCTCGTCAACCACAACATTCAATCACATGAATAAAATAAAAGATGCAACCTAATATGCAATTCCACTCCTAAATTAATTATGTTTTCGATATCGTAAAATTTAACCTCGCTCTGCTACCACAGGCTAGAAGTAATAGCACCGATCGAGACACTCGATCTTTGCACAGCGGAAGCTTATGCGATTTACGATATAAGACATAACTAATTAATTCTACGAGAAAGTTAGTAGATTTACCCATACCGGAGAGAGATGATAAAATCGAACTAGGAAGAAGCCACAATCTTCCGGATTGTATCTCTTAGCGACGACTGGTGGACGTCGATCCTCGCCGTAGAACCTCCTCGAACATGCCCAAGAAAAACCTAGGTTTTTCTCCTCTAAATGACTAAGGCAAGAAACTAATTTTTCTTCCTTCTAATTGTAATGTGGCGCAAATTTCAATATGAATTGTGTTAGGAGGAACTCTCTTTATATAGGAAATAAATAGTCAAGAGAGTTATCCTTCTCACACCACAAAAACCTATTCCCATAAGGAAAAGATATTTTTGCTACAAAATAAGAGATAATTCCTAAAAAATCAATCTCTTAATTTTTCCATTAATTATCCAACAAATAGATAATTAATTAATTACGCATGTGACATAATCTAGAAAAATTTCTTTTCCTAAATTTATCACATTAGCCACCATTTTAGTCATTATTTTAATAGAAAATGTCTTTTTCTATTTTACATATTATTTACCAAATAAATAATATTCGCATATTCATTAAATAGACAACTATTTAATTTATTCTCGAGGTTCCATAAAACGAGAAAACACTCACGTGTTAGGAGCCAACCCGGGGACCATGGACCTATAATCGATAGTTTACAATAAATTAAATAAAATATTCATCGAATGAATATTTCTACTCAACTCATTAATTCGGAATTACGCCACCATAAATCCGAAACTGAACTCTATCGATTATAGATATAACTTATTCTCAAAACGTCGAGTCGAGCCAATAAGTTTCCATTGATATAATCATTACATATAAAACTAACCCTCCATAGACTATCCGTACTGAAATAGGATTATTTCCGTAAACCTTCTTCAATACGTCTTATTTTTATTTACCATCAACCCACTAGTGATCAATTAGTTCATAACCAATACGAACTTCCGGGATTGATCAGTTTCTAGGATCAATAAATAAGGAGATTGTCTTTCTACTTCCCGCATGAAGGAATGGATTCCATATCTATGAGACACACACTTCTCACTCATTCCAGAATAGTGCCAACGTGAAAGTGATTCGGACCGCGCCTCTTAGCGATCCTTAACAAACACATCAAACCCTATCCTGAAACTAGTAGGAGTATGCAATCACTTCAGGATTAAGGTTAATCCATATATGATCATCTTGTGATTTAATTAGATTTCTCAATCACGGAATTTTATGAGAAACTCAGATTAAATCGGTCCAATCCTATATGACTCTCATCAAATATAAATGCCCCACTTAGACAACCAATGTCGACTGCCCGGATAGGACGGTCACACCATAAAGTGTTCTGGGCGCATTAATGGTGGTTTAATCCATAGACCTCATACTTTGATTAACTTCACCAAGGACTAATAGTTAAAGTGTATCACCACAAACTTAATCCTCATGTGTGACACACACTAAGTTATATGGCTACATATGATACGACTTGGGGTTTTTAGTAGTGTAATACTTACAAGCACGAAGCAAGTAATAAGATGAGAGTAAATCTGTCATTTATTAATTCTAAAAACAATTACATAAATCGTCTTTCATGCGCTACTTCCAACATTGTGATCATCAAGAGGCAAAAGAGAAAGGGAAACTGCCATGGCCACAAAATAACCAGTTGCCGCTTAAGGCCATCAGGGTTGCCTAGCCAAGGTACAGGTCCGGTTAGCTCTATGCCTCGATTCAGGAAATTAAATTAATCACCATAGCCTGTAATAGTCAATAAGTGGCGGTGATAGTGGTTGGTAAGAGCCAAGAAAAGAAAAGAAGATGGTGATGAAGATACAGTAGGCATACCAACCAAATCTGCCAAATCCATTGAAAATAAGCGAACTCCATCTTCGGTCATACGGATATGCATGTGGAACTGTCAATCCGCTACCTTCCCTCTGTCAAACAAACCAACTCCACCACTTGAGTGTTTGACATTAGCTGAGCAACCAGAATCGCCGGTGGGTAGTGTACGGAGAGGCTGAAGACGCTGTTCTAGAAAGCTACAGAAACGGTGGCAATTTGATAGCATAGAAACGGGCCACCTGGCTGGGCCTTTTTTTTCTTTCCCAAAACAGGCCTAGGCCGACAAAATGAGAAAAGGCTGGGCTGCAAAAATTCTATCTACCATTATATATATATATATATATATATATATATATATATATATATTGTTAAATTCTCGTAAGAGATGAAGATTTTTGGCAATTATTTTGGGGCATTGGTTAAAGCCACGTGGAGGGAAGGGGTTGAAACCCTTCCTTCCTCTAAAGTAGTAGGATATTGTGTATGACTGCGATACATAAGGTACACAGCGTGATATACAAGACTGCGATACGTAACGGTGTATATCAAACGAGAAATAAATGGAATATGTTGAGTAAGATGTTTCATGTTTATGTATTAGTATGTTAGGATGTATTGAGTATGTCATGTCCAAATTCCTATTCCCATTATTTACATGTAGCATTTAATTATGATAATTACAAATATATTATTTTGGAAGTATATATACTTGCATTAATAGAGATTTATGGGTCATGCTACCATAGTTCCCTTTTAATTATATATTCTTTATTAGGCCGTCGTGCTCACCCTTTACTTAACATTATCAGATAAAGTATTGTTGAGATCGAGGAGACAGGAGAAGACTCGTAGAAGACGGCTATTATGCCACTTAGTATTTATCATGTATAGGTTGTTCGTTTTTGTATTGAATATCAATTGTACTTTTATTTTATTTCTTGGGTTGCACACTCATAGTTAATACTCAGACATTTATGTCTTTTCAGCTTCTTTCCTTGAGATAATAGATAGTACCTTAGTTGTATTTCATGATATTTTAATGGAATTAAAGTATGTAGTATTTTGGGATTTGATATGGCAGTTGGATGGTCATTTTGTTTGTTGGAGTCATAGATACATTTGTATAAGAGAATGTTAATTCCTAGGATTTGATCTACCGACGTTGCAGAAGGGCCCCTACACCGGCGGCATGGTTGATTTCTAGTTTGATGTTCTCTGTTCCATCCGTCCAGTTTTGTTAATTAATGCTTGTTTCGTATTCCGCGTGTTCTGATGCATGTTTCTTTTAACTTCCGCTCTGTTGTATGATGCGACTGTTTCGTAACAACAACAGAACATGCCATAAACCTCATATAAGAATTCAGTTAAGTAATTTCAAGGACAACAAAGCAAACTACTAAAAGTCTCATATTCAAGGCTAGATAAACTCATACTTAGGTGTTACTTAGGCACATAACAAACTCATCAAAGTAGACTAATCGTAAATCCGTTGCATACCCATTTTCTCAACCAATACAGGTACAAGGCATTTTGACAAGAAACGGATGATGAAGATGTTGGAGAAAATGGCCATTAATGGTCATACTCTTAATGGCCATAAAACTTGGGTTAGTGGCCTTAACTTTTACTTAGTGGTTATAAGTGATAGTAGTAGCCATTATTGAGAGTTAGCAGTTTTAGTAGTGGGAGTTACTTTTTCCACCTATAAAAAACCCCTTTGGTGGAAATGTCTCAACACAAGTTTGTCAAAAAACTACTACTTTTCCATCTCATATAGTGAGGTAATGTGCATAATATTTCTTGAAGAGAATGTCAGGACACCGAAAGAGTTTGCCGTCTGTTCGAAGTTTGAAGTGTCACTACATCGAACAAGTAAACCGTTGTATCCCGGACAATTGCTAGCACCGTGGGCACTATACCGGAGCAAATTTGTCTTAAGACAGAGTGTTCGCACTCGCCTCGGTTTGAATCTTTTATTTCGATTTAATTCTTTGCATACTTGTACTTGCAATATATGTTGAATTACATAAGTAAAATTGTTGATATTTTATTTCTTGAATTGATTTTGATCACATATTGTGCCAAGAGTCTAACAATCTTAAGACAAATTTCCTATTCAGTTTGTTTTGTATTCTGCCTGTTATGCCTTCCGTCATATTGAACTTGAAAACTGCAATGGAAAATATGGTAGTACGCGTATATATGCTAATTTTGGTGGGTAGTATATAAACTGAAATTTGCATCCGAAAATTGTTGTTTACCGGAACATTATGCATATTTAAATGGCAACTTTCTGTACCATTGTAATTTTGTTTCAAGCCTCTGATTTTAGATATGGTTTCTCTTGCTATCCTTAATCAAATTCGTTTAGATATGAATTTTTATTGTGGTGCATCGATTGTTTGGGAACAATCAACTGAATGAGGTTTTCGCAGTTGTGTCGAAGGTCGATAGATCCGATATAATACAACTATCTTGAAATATTGTAATGCCTCTGAATCAATTTATCACGCCATAGAGTGAAAAGAATTATGCTATAATTGCTGGATAGTTTTGTATATCATTCCGCTGCTTGTACGAAGCTAAATTATTTTTCTTTTCTCCTTTATGTCTTGGGAGCATACGTGTTCTGTGGGAAAAAAAAAATCCTCAATATGTGTACTCGTCTTCTTTTGGTGAAGGTGTATGTTTTTCAGGTAATTTGTTAAGTTAACCTGCTCTTATGGTAAGTATGGCTAGAACCCTAACGTACCAATGGAAATAGATTCTGGTGTTGGCAACTGCAAAATGCTATTTGCCCGAATTTTGATGAGATTTCATATTTGTATACTGTGAAATCCAAGAGAGGATTTTGGTGGCACACGGTGATGGGGAAGGAAATTATGTATAAATACATAAATTAATATATGTATATTTGGTTGACTAGTTTATATTAGTAATCTTTTTTTTTTTTTAACCGGATATTTATATTAATTACATAAAATTGTACAACCGTTCGGAAACGAAACAAATCAAAAAACTATACAAGAAGCAAAGAAATAAATTGAAATCTTATTTGCACCACGCTAGATGAAGTTCACGTCTTTCAGTATAAACAGGGATATAAAACTGTCTTCGGGGGTCTATGCCGATCTTCATTGTGAAATTCTTCATTGCGCCAGTACCATATGCTTAAGATTAATTCCCGAAAGAGGAACCTCCAGAACTCGATATTATCCTTCTTGAGCATGTCTTTTTTAAGGCACCTATCAAGCCAAGTTGGTGCATCGTGGGTCCTAAAAAACTCGTTCAAAAACTGGGGATGAATTCATTTGCAAACGAAACAGTGATAGAAAGTCCGTTGATCTTCTGTTACTAAATAAAAATTAAAGGATACACCGAGGTGAATCTAAATGTGATTGTGTCTTTTGTAATATAAGTGTACGTGCTCGTGGTAGCACTAGACGAAGCACCAACGACTGGTTAATCCCATCCCTTGGATGGAGAAGTTCGGTAGTGCAACGGATGATGCTTTGAAGGATCAAACCGGATTGATCAGTGTGTTGACAGTGAAACTGTCTGTTGAGCACAAAAACGATGCTCCGTAAAGAGCCAGTGAGGTTGGCATTAATATCTGCTTACATATTTAAGTAATATTGCTTGTGACACTATGACGATTTGGTGCAGATTCAAATTTGTTCCTTGATGAATATGGAGTTGTTACCAAATTTGAAATTTGATCCTAATCACAAGTGTCAAGTATGTGTTGAAGCCATGTTGGCTAACTCACCGTTTGCAACGGTAGAAAGGAACTCAAAACCTCTAGATTTGTGAAACTTAGAGGTGATAAAAATATCTTGTTACTTTTATTGACTATAGCACCAAAGATTGTGATATTTAAATGCTGCCTTGTGGGTTGTCAGAATGAAGGTGCAAATGAACATAGCGAACGGATGAGATGTATCCGTAGTGATTGTAACGGTGGTTATGATGTATTGTTTCATGAGTCTTGCTAGGTTCCAGCATCATTCATCAAACAACTACACCATACACACCTAAGTCAAACGGTATAGATAAACGCAAGAATCAAACTCTTTAAGAGATGATGAATGTTATGTTGATAAGTTCAAGTTTATCTCAGAACTTGTGGGGGGAGTGTCCTCTCTGCAAAATTCATTATGACCAAGATCCCTTCAGTGAAGAAGGATGACACCCCGTATGAGTTGTGGAAAGGCTGTGGTTTAGCTACAGATTCTTGGAAATGTGGGGGTGTTTGACTGAGGTTGAAGTGCCTAAACCAAAGTGAGTGATAGGACCTAAAATCATTTGTGCCTATTGTATTTGGTGCATAAATCAGACATCAATGATGTACATGAAAGGTCATCATCGAGTCTAAGAATGTGGTGTTCCTTGCGGATAGCTTTCCTGGAAGGAAAGTGTTAAAGAAGAAGCAAGCATGAGTAAACGGGCATATGAGCCTGAAAAAGAGAGTAATTCTCTAGAATTTGAGGAACCTCATCGTAGTAAGAGGGTTAGGACTTCACAGTCTTTTGGTCCTGATTTTCTGGCCTATATGGTAGAAAACGAACTAAGGACATCTGCTGAGGCAATGTCTACTCCAGAGCTCATTTCTGGAAAGAGGCTATAAATAGTGAAATAAAATCCATCATGCAAAACCACATTTGGAAGTTGGTTGGTCTTCCAACGGGAAATAAACCACTCGAGTGCAAGTGGATCTTCAAGAAAAAGTTAACGGTTGATGGATTTATTGTAAGGCGTTGTTGGTAGCCCGAGGGTATCGACAGAAAAAAGGCCTTGATTTTTTATTCACCAGTTATGATAAATACTTATATAAGGGTTCTCATCGATATAGCTGCAGTCTATAACCTTGAAATCCATCAAATGGATGTTAAGACTGCTTTCTTAAATGGTGAATTGGAGAAAGAAATATACATGGAACAACCCAAGGGGTTTGTAGTTCCAGGTCAAGAACACAATGTGTGTCGACTCGTTAAATCATTGAATGGGCTAAAACAGGCGCCAAAACAATGACACCAAAAATTTGATCAAACAATGTTGTCAAATAGGCTTAAAATTAACGAGTGTGACAAATGTGTCTATGTCAAGCATGGTTCAAAGTCGCGGTCGCGGTAACCGACTCGGAGGCCACCGAGTCACATGTATCGTCGCGTATCGGTATCGTTTCGGGGAGACGGGTTTTCTCCAATATAAAATGATTTAAAAAATTTTAAAAAAATCTCAGGCCGAGTAACTGTAGATATCGGATTGACTCGGCCGAGTCAGACCGAGTTTTGCCGAGTTAGGCCGAGTTTTGCCGAGTCAGGCCGATACATACCCGAGTCATGTCTAAACCGAGATGAATCCGTAACTTTGTATCGGTAAGCTGCGAGTCGGAGTCGACTCGGTCGAGACTTTGAACCATGCTATCAAGAACACTTCTAATTCTTATGTGATAGTATATCTTTATGTTGATGACATGTTGATCATGGGAAGTACTCGTGATATAATCATGAATACTAAGAAGATGTTGACACATAATTTTGATATGAAGGATATGGGAGTTGCAGATGTAATTTTGGGGATTAAAATCTCTAGAATGTCTGATGGGCTTGCTTTGTCACAGTCTCACTATATTGAGTCTGTTCTAAAAATATTTAATGTCTTTCATGAAAGTCCAGTAAAAACTCCAATTGACTTGAGTTTGCACTTAGTCAAGAACAAAGGTGAAATGTGTCTCAGTTGAAATATTCACAAATCATAGGCAATCTGATGTACATAACCAATTGTACTAGACCAAACGTAGCATGTGCTGTGAATGAACTAAGCAGGTTTACAAGTAATCCAAGTGAGGATCATTGGAAAGCTCTGAATAGGGTACTAAGGTACTTAAAGTTTACAATGAATTTGATTATGTTATACAAGATATCCAGCAATATTATAAGGATACTGTGATGAAAATTGGATATCAGACTCAAAAGATTCGAAAGCCACAAGTGGATACGTATTGGTGGTGTTGTGGAGTCATGGAAATCCACAAAGCAAACATGCATAGCTCGTTCCACGATGGAAGCTGAGTTCATTGCATTAGACAAGGCAGGAGAAGAAGCAGAATGGCTTCGTAATTTCCTAGAGGATATTCCATGCTGGACTAAACCTATTGCTCCAATAAGCATACATAGTGATAGTCAGTCGGCTATAAGTCGAGCACAAAACAGTATGTATAATGGTAAGTCTTGACATATACGTCGCAGACACAATACTATTAAACAACTGATCTCTAATGGTGTGATTTCCATCGATTTTGTTAGATCAAAGAAGAATATTGTGGATCCGCTTACAAAAGGATTACCTAGAGATCAAATGTCAAAATTGACACTTGGAATGGGACTTAAGCCTATTACGATAGAAAATTTGTAATGGTAACCCAACCATGTTGACTGGAGATCCCAAGATCATGGTTAAAAGGGACAACTAAGTTACGAAGGTTCAATGAACACTTACCCATTCTGTAAATAAAAGTGTTATCTGTCAGTAGTGTATAAGGTTAAGTGAAAACTTTTAATGATTCCTATAATTTGATTAAATTCGAGTAGGGTATGACAGAATACTCTTGATAGGAGATCACCTATGTAAGTGTGAAGTGGGGCCGCTTCTCTGAGAATTCAGAGGCTTGAATTCTCTAACGCACTTTCTGAAACTAGGGGTGATTCATGGCCAAAATGAACATAACCATGAGAACCAAATACGGTGTTAAGGGAAATATTGTGTGAGTACTATTGTCTGGTTTACAATAAAGGCCGAACCGTTCAAGACATAGTTCACTGATTAGCCGAGTAAATCTGATAGTACTTTACGAAGGCAGGTTCAAAGCCAAAAGCTACCTCTCCTGATGCAATATTTTCTCGTCTGAATTCTCTTCAGGGTCTGTATTTGCATTAATGTCCATTTTGTGGGGGATTGTTGGAGAAAATGACCATCAATGGCCATACTCTTAGTGGCCATAAATCTTAGGTTGATGGCCTTAACTTTTACTTAGTGGTTATAAGTGATAGTAGTGGTCATTATTGAGAGTTCGTAGTTTTAGTAGTGAGAGTTACTTTTTCCACCTATAAAAACCCCCTTTGGTGGAAATGTCTCAACACAAGTTTGTCAAAAAACTACTACTTTTCCATCTCATATAGTGAGGTAGTGTGCATAATTTTTCTTGAAGAGAATGTCAGGACACCGAAAGAGTTCGTCGTCTGTTCGAAGTTTGAAGTGCCACTACATCGAAAAAGTAAACCGTTGTATCCTGGGAGACAATTGCTAGCACCGTGGGCACTATACTGGAGCAAATTTGTCTTAAGGACAGAGTGTTTGCACTCGCCTCGGTTTGAATCTTTTATTTCGATTTAATTCTTTGCATACTTGTACTTGCAATATATGTTGAATTACATGAGTTAAATTGTTGATATTTAATTTCTTGTATTGATTTTGATCACATATTGTGCCAAGAGTCTTAACAAAAGAATTGAAGGACAACAACATTAAACTCATTACTTTCTATCAATCAAGCAAATTGTCAACTTCTCCCAAAACAATGATAAGGAAATCTAATATTTCATATGATAACCTTATAACAGTATTTACAAAACCAAGCATCATCTATGACACCAAATGACTATTACAAAATATAGAATAAGAAAGACACACAAAGTAAGTGGCATGTTTGAAAAAACAAGAAAAAGGAAAAGCAAACACCTACCTTTACGAAAACCCACACAACCGCTGCAAATAAGTGAGCAATCATGACAACATATCATATTGGACACAAACCAGACTTAACCATTTTGTTATAATCATGTTGGGCAAAAATGGCGTCCACATTGACGTTACAACCTGTAAAGAAATGTCAGCTTGAACAACGTTCACGGTGAGACAGAAACTTTAAAAAGGATGACGTGCTTGGTTTACCGTCAACGTCATCACGGCTGACGTTCTATAGAACATCATCAACAACGACGTTAATGTTCACAAACAACACCACCAAGAAAGACGTACATGTAAGTAACCCTAATGGGAGATTGTGACCTAGACGTCAGCTTCACTGACGTTGGTATGCATAACGAGCAACACTGTGGCCAACGTTTCCAGTCCCGGTCATCTTCCCCAACAAGTCGATCGGAAAACGGCCGCAAAAAACTAAGAAAAAATGACAGTAATGGTAACAATTTGAAGCCAATTTCAACACAAAACTATTATCCAATGCAATGAAACAATAAAAGAACACACCTTAGAATCTTTTTAGTACGAATTCTCTCCTTTATTCCCGTTCTTTCCCAACCTTCTTGCACTTTTCTCCCCTTTCTCCCTCCTCCTTCTTGCTGCAGTTTTTATTTTTTGTTTTGAAAACCAAATACACTAAAGAGGGGCAATTATGTTTTTGAAATAAAGAGGTGGGAGGGAAATGTTTAGTTAATTGGTGTTTTAGGTTATGTTTATTTTTTAGTATAAGTAGTTGTTTTAATGTTTTAGAAAGTCAAGGGACTAAAAAGCATTTTTTTAAATGCTTAGGCTTTTGTGACCTACAATGTTAAAGTGCCACAAAAAATATATTTATACCACTCTTTTGAAGTGCGCGGCTAAAAGTGTGACACAATAAACTAGTTTTTTTCTAGTGAATACAAAATTTTGAAACATAAGACTTCAAATAGCTTAACTAGGTAACTCCTCAAGCACATAAACACAAACACAAATCATTTTTCTTTAACATTTGAATGAGAAAGTATAAACGGCAAATTAAGGAAGAAATAAGAAGGTTTACACAAATTACTAGAATAAGAGAGAAAGTAACACTAACACAGCTCAGCTAAAAAAAATCTAAATGAAACTTCAGCAAATAGCCCAAAACAATACTTCAGCAAAAACCTTTCACACTGACTTTAGATGAAGCAAAATCATAAATCACCTATGTTGGTGAAAGTTGAAAATAGATGAATGATTCTTAGCCTCTTATTGTCGGTCAAACCTTTGAGTGGTGCCATTTTAAGAAGTTTTAATGAGAGATATCATATCTTTGTTGATTGTTCAAAATAAATATTCAAGAGGAGTGTTATAAAATATAAAATTATGGATATCTATTATTGTAAAACCCCCACATCTTTGTATGGGTATCTTAGTCCATTCGAAATTTCTCTTCCTTTTTCTTTTCCTCCAAGTTTTTCGAAGACCGACCTAAGCCCTTAAAAGTCTATAAAAAGGTTCAAGGAGCTCTAGACTTCATCAAAATCATGTTTTTAGGATTTTTCACCTTTCTTGGCACGCTGAACCGAGGAGCCCCCTCGGTTAAGCGACCTGCTTGCCCAGACTTGTCCCGGACATGTCCCAGGACGTGCCCAAGACTTCTGGTTCACTGAACCGAGCACTGCTCTCGGTTAAGCGACCCATTTTTGGTGTCCAGGATGCTTCTGACCTTGTCCATGGTGTCTCCTCAGATCAAAGACCCGGTTTCAAGGCAGATATTGATTCATGACCAGTTTTGAGTCTCGTTTCTTCTCAAGAAGGTAATTATTGTAGCCTTTGGTTTAATTCTTGGTTTTAAGCTCGTTTATAGTTTGTAATAGTAGGATTCATGTTAGGTTTTCAGGTGTTCATAGGTTCTTGAGGTTTCGAAGGTTAATCGTCGTCCTTTGTTCGGTTCGGCTCGTCTAAAAGGCAAGGAGGTTCTTCTTATCAGAAGGTTCCATATTTGTTTTAAAGATTATGTTTTTATTACACTTCAATACTATTTTTTGTATTTTGCACGAAACTGGACATGTTATGTGTTTAGGACAGTCTGACGGGCATGTTATAGAGCAGAAAGTGAGTCTGGGCATCAACTGGCTCATTGAACCGAGAACCTCTCTCAGTTAAGTGACCCAGAAAATCCTAGATTGGCCTTCTGGTCCTTCTGTGTTGTCTACAGCATTTTCAAGTGTAATTTCAAGTTTTGATTGCGTTTTTGGTTCCGTTTTCATGATAATAGTTGAGATAAGATGGTAGTTTGGTGTATGATATGGCCTTTGTTTGTTTCCATAGGTTAGGCATGTTCTTATATGCGAACTTATATGCCTTATGTGCTCCAATGTGCTTATGTTTTTTTGCTCCATCATGCTTGGCAAGGTCACGGTTATTGACAATGTATCGAAAAGGGTGCCATGGGTCCTAAATTCTCATGTCGGAGGTATGACTAACTATGCTAATCCATGTCGTTCTCGAGACGGCAGTCCCTAAGTCCTGTGTGTCCCTAATTCCCACGACTGGAGGCGTGTTAGTTGTGTTATCCGTGTTGTACATCATGTCCCTTACTTAAGTGTCTTGGTGCCACATAATGAATATAGCTATGAAAGGACAAGACATGTAACATGACAAGTTAAGAATGCGGCTATGTTAAGTAAGCAAGTACTTAATGTAACTAGACAAGTATGTGCAAAATGAACCAAAGTAGTTAATAGGTCATATTTTCTTATGCATCGTCGAGTGTGGCTTTACAAGGCGTTCTCTTATGTTTCAAGTTATGCTTTGAGTATAGTTTCCAAAGATTCTAAGTCATGCTTATAAACTACGTGTAAACTGGATAAAGTGGATTCATGTCGTGTCTCGTGACATTTGACGACCATGAATTTCCTTTTTGATATTCTATCTCCTTACTGAGCATCTAGCTAGTGCTCACTCCTTTATTTGAAATAAGATGTTTGCAGGTACATGCTGAGTCGACGACGAGCTTTGGAGTGCTAGCTTAGGATGAAACAATGAAGTCTTTTTTTGTTTTAGTTTCATGTTTCAGTAGTTCTTTCTTTTCAGACGTGTGAGTTGTAATTGATGATAGTGTTTACCTTCAGTTTTTTTATGATTTAGTTTGACAACAGTTATTTGGTTGAGTTGTTGTGTTGGAAGGGTCTATTTCCCCGAGTCTTCAGCTTGTTATCTTCCGCACGAATCTTTAATTTCTCTGATATGACACGAGGTTTATGTGAGATTTAGGGTTTACTCTAAATATCAAGTGCCGAATGTTCCATGTCCGGATAAGGACTCGGTATCCGGAACATCGGCGTTACAATTATTCAAATTGATTTACATAGATTTTCTGGTTTATCTACTTAATTTGTAGTCATATTGATAAATATCCCATATATCATTGAAATAATACACACATTTTCCTTCTTCCTACTTTATTTTTATTCTTGTTGTTTCTCTTGTTGTTCTTTCTCTCTTATTATTATTATGTATTAGTTTTATAACAAAAATAAAATTATTTATTTTACAATTTCAAATACTATATTTTAAAATAAAATTACTTTCTCAAAAAATGGAAAAAAGTGTAAAATAAAATTACTTGAAAGCAATTTGATGCGAGTGCTTTAATTGTATTTTGAGGGTAAAAGAGGAAAATGCGAAAAAGTGCGCTGGAGCTAAGCCCTGATAATACCGGATCCTTTAAACCCCTAAATAAAAATGTACCTTAAACCCTGAACCTTGTTCTTTCACCGTTCACTCTGAAACGCCGGTCCGGCCATGGCTACTGCGTGAAAACATCTGAAGAAGAGAGACAAAGACAGAGAGCGAGAATACAAAACTAAATTAGTAGGGAAAGAGCACAATAATATTAAGATGGTGAAGGCGTATTTGAGGTACGAGTCGGAGTTGGCGTTTGGCGTTATTGCGTCGCTGGATTCCAATATAGCTTATGATAGCTCCGGCAAGTTTTTGCTGGCGGCGGCGCTTGAGAAGTTAGGCGTCTGGCACGTTCGTCAAGGTGTCTGCGCTAAAGCTCTTGCCCCTGCTACATCTTCCTCCAGCGGCCCTGCCCTCGCCGTCACCTCCATTGCGTCCTCCCCATCTACTTTCGTAATTTCCTTTTTTCTCTGCCTTTGTTAATTGGTTTAGCCATAGAATTATTGAATGTCGGGACTATTATTTATTGTTGTTATTTTGAAGGTTAGCTGCAACTTTATGCTTCCAGGGTTGTTTTTAGAGCACTGAGTGGATAATTGACTGTTTGAACTGAAATGTGTTTGCTGTACCTTGACCGTAGCTGTATTTACTTTTGTCAAATTTTCTTCTTCCTTTCGCCTCAATTGTTCTCATCACCTTCTCCATCCTTTATGGACTCCCTTTATAGATGGCAGGAGTGTAAGTATGTTTGCTGCCAACATCATGATACCAAGCTTACTATGTTTGAAAACACCTTTTCAAGTGTACTTAACTGGGGACAAACAAATGTAGTTTATTTTTTATTTTTTGATTTTTAAATTTTAATTTGTAATAAGTTCAATTATTTTGCTTGCTTCAGTATTCCCAAAGTTCCAAAATGACTTTTGAAATTGTCATCAAGAATATATTGGGTTAGACTTAGTGCATAAGTGAGGGTTCAAATTTTATGCTCCTGAAGTTTATCTAGGATCATTGCATGTGGAGGATTGCCTTGAAATTTCTTGTTTGTGTTTGCGTTATGCCTATTCTCGACATACTAAAGGGAATTCATGACAGATAGCAAGTGGATATGCTGATGGTAGCATAAGGATTTGGGAATATGAGAAGGGAACATGTGAAACTACCTTAAACGGGCATAAAGGAGCTGTTACTATCCTTCGGTACAACAAACTTGGTTCTTTGCTCGCGTCTGGAAGCAAAGATAATGACATCATTTTGTGGGATGTTGTTGGTGAGGCTGGGCTTTTTCGCCTTCGTGGCCATCGGGATCAGGTTTATGAAATTGCTCTTTTGTTAATACTGGATTTATTTCCCATGTTGATAATCTTACTTGATTCTTCTTATCTTGCAGGTGACAGACCTTGTTTTCCTGGATTCTGGTAAAAAACTGGTTAGCTCATCTAAGGACAAGTTTTTGAGAGTTTGGGATCTTGAAACACAGCACTGTATGCAGATTGTCAGTGGGTACCATAGTGAGATTTGGTCCATAGATGTTGATCCCGAGGAAAGATATATAGTGACTGGATCAAGTGATGTTGAGCTCGAGTCTTCATGATAAATCATGATTCGGCAGAGACACATGATGCGATGACTAAAAGTTCAATTGCCATGGTCAACAACGATTCATCGGGACAAAATAAATGGGTCGTCCTGAAGGAATTTGGTGAAATTCAACGGCAATGCAAGGATAGAGTTGCTGCAGTGAGGTTTAACAAATCTGGAAATCTATTGGCTTGTCAAGTTGCAGGAAAGATTGTGGAGATATATCGTGTGCTTGATGAGGCTGAAGCCAAGCGTAAGGCTAAAAGGAGAATCAGTAGGAAGAAGGACAAGAAACCCTTGGATGGGGCAGGAAACAAAGCTGAAAATAGAGATGCAAAAATTGTGGTGGAGGGAGATGGAAGCAATCTTTTGATTACAGTCCCCGATGTGTTTAAGCTTCTTCAAACCATACGAGCTAGCAAAAAGATAACCTCATTTTCTTTCTGTCCAGTTCCTCCAAAGAACATGCTTGCTACCTTGGCATTGTCTTTGAATAATAATGTTTTAGAAGTTCATTCAATAGACAGCAGTTCAACCACAAAAACAAGTTCAATTGAACTCCAAGGACATCGTTCGGATGTCAGGAGTGTGGCTCTGAGCTCCGATAACAGTCTTTTATTGTCAACAAGTCACAGTACAATAAAAATTTGGAATCCTAGTACAGGTTCTTGTCTCCGAACTATTGATTCTGGATATGGTCTATGTGGCATTTTTGTTCCTGGCGACAAGTATGCTGTTGTTGGTACAAAAGGCGGGACATTAGAGATTGTTGACGTACGCAGTGGCACGTGTGTGGATGTAGTCGAAGCACATGGTGGTTCTATACAATCCATTGCTCCCACTCCAGGTGGAAATGGTTTTGTCACAGGAAGCACAGATAAGGAGATTAAGTTCTGGGAGTACCAAGTTACTCAGAAGGCTGGTCAAGTGCGTAGCTTTGATATGACTTTTTGGTTGCTCCTCTCTTAGTTCCAGCCCAGCCCTCCTCTTGGTTGGGCTGACTAACTAAGTTTATTGCACTTTCTTGCTGTCTGGTTCCGTTTCCTAATGAAATCTTTCCACTTTCTTGCATATCTTTTATGGCTATAGGATGCTAAACACTTGACTGTGACTCATGTGAGGGGCTTGAAAATGGAAAATAATGATGTTCTTGCAGTCGCTGTCCACCCTGATGGAAAATATGTTGCTGTTGCTTTGCTAGATTGCACAATTAAGGCAAGAACTCTCTCGTTAATCCTCTTCTAATTTTACTGTTGTATGGTCTCTATTGTGGTTACATTTAGTTTTTATCCTTATTGTTCATGGTCATGTTTTTGTTAAGGAAACATGAGGTGACCACATGTCTTCATCCTTTATTTTGGGGGTGATTTTTTGTTTGCATTTGTCTTCTCTTTTATTCTGATGGTTAATCTCTGTTTGATATATATCATCAATAAGATTACATGTCAACAGCTTTTCTAATCTCTTGAGAGTGCATTTCACATGGGACCGCTCCTACCCCCAGTTTAATAAATGGCTCAAGGAAGGGGAGGTGATGATGCAAAGAAAACTATAAGGTCAATCTGTAAGGGGATTATTACTTCTGTAATGGGGGAGAACGTGCTAGATTGATACGTAGTTCCTTCAGTTACAGAATTGTTAGAAAATTAATATGATTCAGCTGTAAAAAAGAAAAAAAAAAACCCTTTATTTTTCAGTAATTGATGAATTAAGATATGGAAATTCAGGAAATTGAATAACAATTTTTCCATCAAGATTCGCCAACTTGAGATGTTATTATTTTGAATTGAATAAAAAAACGGTGAAATGGCTAACAAACAGCAGACATTAGATGTGTCTTGCCTTTCTACTCTTGTTTGTTCTCTAGACTTTAGTTACCACTTGTAGCTTGTGCTTATTTGTATTCTCTTCCCAATTCCATCAAATAGGTTTTCCCTCCTTGCAGTTTTAGTTCAAAGGTGGATAAACAATGTTTTTTAAGGACAACAGTATGGATTACACCATTTCAGGTTTTGTATATGGATTCTCTCAAGTGTTGCCTGTCATTGTATGGCCACAAGTTGCCAGTGCTTTGCATGGATATTTCATCAGATGGAGCTCTTATTGTGAGCGGCTCTGCAGACAAAAACATAAAGATTTGGGGTCTTGATCATGGCGACTGCCACAAATCTATTTTTGCTCATGGAGATAGGTATGCCATTATAAGCACGACATGTTCTATATGCGCCATTTGAGCATAATATGTACAATCTTACCATTTTTTTTGCAGTGTTATGGCTGTTAAATTTGTTCGGAGTACACATTACGTGTTCAGCGTGGGAAAGGATCGCCTTGTGAAATACTGGGATGCAGACAAATTTGAGCTTCTTTTAACACTTGAGGGTCATCACGCTGAAGTTTGGTGTCTTGCCGTTAGCAACCGTGGTGATTTTCTTGTAACTGGATCGCATGACCGGTCCATACGCCGTTGGGATCGCACAGAAGAACCATTTTTCATTGAAGTACTTTCCGATTTTTGCTACTTTCTTCCGATTTTTGCTACTTTCTAATGTTGTGGTCAATAAGCTTTTGCTTCTTCACCTTTCTTACGAAGTTTTGACACATTGCTCTCAGTCTGATTATTCTGACTACCCCCTCCCTCCCATTGTTATGGAAGTGTTCTTGGTAGAAGGGTCAAACCATTTAGGCCAACTATATGCAACCTTACCTTTTACTTTTCTAAGAGGATACTTTCACTGATTGAACCCATGACCTCTAGTCTTGTGGCGACAATTCTTACCTCTGGTCTTTCGTTGGCCAAACCAGTTAGGCCCTCTGCGTATTTGGTTCTCTCTAGGGTGTTTTTTTCCTGATGTAAATTTATTCCTCTTTCCTTCTGGATTAGACGTCCCTAAAGTATTGTCCACAGCTTGTCTTAGTTACTATCTCCTTGTCTCTTCTTGCCACTGAAACTTCTTACAGTGAAAATTTTGTAATGTTAAATGCTCCAACAACGGAGGTAAGGATAGCAGGGTCGGGATATCCCCGCCCTCCGAACCGGACGTGAAGGTCTCCCCTCATCCGGCTCTCTGAAGGGGAATCTCCACTCACTGCTTCCCCTAATATCCTCCCTTTACCACATCATGGGGGTTTACAGGAGATCCCAGAGGCTTGCTCGGAAAGGCTGCTATATCAATCAATGAGATTGACAGCACTAAATATCAGACAACGAGGGTGATATTTTAGGATGGAGGGAGTACTCTTTGATGTTCTTGGCAAGTATATGTTGCAAATTTTCTTACTAGAGTTGTAAGCAAATTTTTTTTTTCCCTCAGGAAGAGAAGGAAAAGAGGTTGGAAGGCATGTTTGAATCTGACATTGACAATGCATTTGAGAATAAGTATGCTCCAAAGGAAGAATTCCCAGATGAGGGCGCTGTGGCATTAGCCGGAAAGGGAACTCAGGAAACTTTGACTGCCACTGACAACATTATTGATGCACTAGACATGGCTGAGGCAGAACTGAAGCGTGCTGCTGAACATGAGGTATTCACCACTCTTGAACAGATCAGCTCAATTTCTTGTATAATTTGGTCATTATGTACTTGTAGGGTTGTTATATCCCTTTTAATTCTTGTATATTTCATTGAAAGGCTTGAACGGGTTAGATGAACGGATGACTAGGATGTGTATTGGGGCAGGTTAGGTGCCGATACGAATAAAGATTGGCTTATTGCATGGACCTTTGCTTATTGTGGTCTTCTATTTTGCTGTCATGCTGTTGTCATTATATCACATTGGATCGACATTTCAGTTCCTTATTTCAAGAAGTTGTATCTGTAGGGAGCAATAGCCAATAATATTTGTAAACAGGGGCGGCGCTCTACCTTGTACAAAATGGGTCAGGGACCTGCTAAAAAGAATTACAGTGAGAATTTTTTTTAGGTACACATATATATATATATATGTGACATTGACCCGCTTATTTTTATATATATTGATCCGTATTGATCCATATTGAAGTATAATATACTACCTCCGTCCCAAAATGTAAGTCCATTTAGCCTTTTGATTTTGTCCCATAATATAAGTCCATTTGAAAAACCAATGAAGCATTTATTACATTTTTCTTCTTTACCCCTCATTTATTATATATTCACCATTTTTCACTACTTTGCATTAATAACACTATAACCGTCAACGGTCAATTTAGATTTTTTAATCAAAATTAATGACACATAACAAGTTTTAACCAACTTTCTTAATCTGTGTGAAAAAGTCCAAATGGACTTACTTTTGGGACGGAGGTAGTATAAGACTAAGTTTATTAATTACAAAATATGTCAAGTTTCCGACTAGTATCACCAAATTCCTGGAGCTGCCCCTGTTTGTAAATATAGTTGTTTCCGCTGATTAAGGCTCGACTGTTAATAATCTATGTTGGGTCGGATTGGAATGCTGCAGGGAAGAGTGGAATAAGTAAAGTACAACATTAGCCTGTAAGTTAGTGACTAGTGAGGATGCACTATAAATCCTAAGTTGAGATTGTGTGGTATGTCAACGTGTATGATCATACCTTGAATTGAAATCTTAGGACCCCCACTTTGAAATGTCTTTTACATATTCAATAAGAAAATACGCATTATTTGTCCTTTTTGTATCATAGTCTTACTAACCATCCTGTTTCTTTTTTGTTTATTTTTATTCTATTATTATCCCCCCCGTTAAACCTGAAATATTTTTAGTATTATGCTTACTATTATTATTGACCATTTTTGCATTGTTTAGGAGGAGAAATCAAAGGGAAGAATTGAAGAATTTCACCCTAATGTTCTTTTGCATGGACTTTCTCCATCTGACTTTGTTCTTCGTGCTGTATGTGGTGTCCACACTAATGACCTTGAGCAGACTTTACTGGTTAGTAGCCATTGGAAGCTTGCTTTTCTATCAGGGTCGTTAATTGCAGTTGCATTTCAAAGGATTTTATCTTTATGGTTTGGGTTAGGAACTTAGGATGTTTTTTGTTCTATGTGCTTTGTTAGCGCTATCTCCAATCTTGATATGTTCTTAATGATTATCTTTCGGTTTTTCATGTTGACATTCTATAAGGAATGCTCTTTACCAGTTGATATCTAGTGGTTCTTGTATTTATGCTTGTGATATTTCATGTCCGTATCTTTTATAAATTACCTTCTCACCTACAAGCTGAAGCTCTTAAGGAGAAGTGTAATTTGTACATGTTGTATATAGTCTAACAGACTCCCTCATATGTGATCTTGCTGACACGTCAAGAAGCAGTAGAAATAACAGTAGCAGTAAACAGACATTACTAGCAGGTAATATTAGTTGTGTGTGAACAAATGAGACAGTGGTGATAAAATTTTATACCTGAAATCTTGAGTTCGTATGGATAAGTGTAAATTATGCATGTATACAATCCAACAATCTCATTTTTTTCACTTTTGACTCCATCAAGTTAATCATACTGTTATTTGATTTCATACAGTTTTTCTGCAGTCATTTTGTGAGACCATGATATCATCTTATGATCATATGTTGTAGTTCTTCACTTGTTACTTTCTCTTGTGAAAGTCTGACAGAAACAACCTGAAAATTTTGACTGTACTTGATTACTAGCATGTTTTTACTCCTCGAAGTGAACTTTTGAATAGCTTCCTAGTTGCCCATTGGCCTCAAGTGTCGTTTACATGGTTACTCAACTTTTATGAGATCAAAAAAGGAAGTATATTTTAAAATCAGGGTTGATCTATTTCTTAAGGTATAGTTGAAGATTATGTATATTTTCCGTGCAGGCTCTACCATTCTCCCTTGCTTTACAGCTTTTATCTTATGTGAAGGATTGGGCTTTTATTCCAGATAAGGTAAAATTTAGCATCAAGGTTCATGCATTAAGCATATGATAATTGCGAAGTAGCACATTCTCTTCAATTTTATATAACAGGTAATGTACCATGGCCAAATGTTAATTATCCTTTGGGAATCCATTTGGAATCAGCTACTCCTTACTCTTGAAAAGGGCGAAAAAGATTCACGTGTCAGTTGTCTTCTATGAAGCATCTGAGCGGCCTCCTGATCCCAGATAACAAACACAAAGGCCTTCGTTCTTTTCTCTTTGATGATCACGTTTGTCCCCTTCCAACATTTTGAACTTTTCAACCTCTTATCCAATCACTTACAACTTGAGAGGGAAAAAAAATTATAATATGCATTTTAACTTCAGAATATGCGTATTGTTATTGAATTAATCCTCTCTTAATAAATCATATTAAGATTTTCATCATGTCTTTGGGATTTTGATAACACTTGCTTTATGTGGTTTTTCATTTTTCACAAAACATGTCGTTTTTTATGTTTGTTTTATTTTTATTTTTATTTTTGGTATTGGCAGGTTGAGCTTGTTTGCAAGGTTACTGCAATGCTGTTACAGTTGCATCATCATCAGTTAGTATCCACTGTGGCTGCCAGGCCTCTCTTAACTCATCTCAAAGGAACAATTCATGCAAGAGTTAAGGTATTTGAAATTTTAGTCTCTCTCTCTCTCTCTCTCTCTCTCTCTATATATATATATATATATATATATATATATATATATATATGTATATTTACAGTTCTTTGGAAGTCTGGCGATTATATATTGTGATGATCAAATCTCAGGAATGCAAAGATACATTGGGCTTCAACCTTGCAGCGATGGATCATCTTAAGGTATGGGCGTCGTGGAAACTGGCACCACTTCAACATTAAAGGGTTATTATTATTGACTTAAGCTGAAAATACAATTTCTAAGTCCAAATTTTCTCTTATTGTTTTCCTTTAGCAATTGATGGCCCAAAGATCCGATGCTCCATTCAGAGATGCAAAAACAAAACTACTAGAAGTGCGCGCACAGTATGCCAAACGCGCAGAAGGAAGGACAGAAACAAAAGCAGAAAAGAGGAGGAAAAAGAAACAAAAGAAAACAGATAACGAACATGTTTGGTCTTGATTTTTTCTTTATTTGGTTATTTTGGCTTATTATGTCATATTGTAAGAGGTCAGAGAATCCAAAATTTTTGCTGAGTTCTTTTTTTGCATTATGTATGTGGCAAGTGTTGTTTGTACATAATTTATGGCTTAGTTTATCGGCTAATGATGTGTGTAACTTGTGTCATACATGTTACTGGTTCACTTACCCCCCTGGGTAGCAACTGGTTTGAATTTTCTGTAGTTTTAGCTTCCGTTGTAATAGCCTCTATTTGGGGGTTTAGTTAGTAATTGTAAAACCTTGATTTTCAGATTGGGTAAACCAATCCCTGTGATTTTTGTAATTTTTATTTTTATTTTTATTTTTATTTTTATTTATTTATTTTTTTTTTTGAGGAACATGTGATATTTATATGAATTTCAAAAGTTTTCTATATGATATTGTTATTACCTATTTTTATAGGTTGAATGTTGTGAAGTACAGTTTTAATCTAAAATGGTTGAGAATAGCGATTCTTATATGTATTCTTTACGTTTTATGCATGTGTGTTCTTACATTTTGTACATGTGTTGTTAAATTTTGTCATTCTCAACCATTTTGTATCTTATCTTGTCCTTCTGGCTTCTGACCCGTATTTTAATTCATGCTATCAGTTAGATGTAATTCTTTTTTTAATTACTATTATAATTTCAATGTCAACATAACATACAATTATATGCTATCTTTTAACCATGAGAGTTTCAAGTAAATATTTATTTTTTGAGGTTATCAACTAGAGTATTCAAAAGAGAAGAAGACAGCCAGACTGTCCATTTTTACACAAATCCACAAACATGGAAGAGCTGACTCTGTTCCTTTTTACTGATGATAAGTTACCTTCAGAATGTCCTTTTCTGCTGTAGCACTAGCTGTTTTAGGCTACCACTGAAAATATATACAGGAAATCAGTCTGAATAAAATATGACAGAAGAAACACAACAATGAGTGATGAAAGTAGGGAAATTGGAAAATCAGGCTATGTCCCCCTGCCTACTTGTAAATAAAGTTACACTTTTTACAAAACTCGTTTTTAGGTAACATGACTTTAATAGCGACGTAAATACAGTTTTTACGGCAATAATAGTGTCGTTAAACCACCCCAACGTTACTTTGCATAAGGAGTCCATTATTGGCGTAACGAGCATCAGTTTACGTCATTAATATTGGTGTAAAATGAGTTTTACGATGCTATTAATGGCGTACGGTCCTCGTTGAGCAATTTTACAATGATATTTCTCTTTTAATTCCCCCAATAATGGTTTTACAATGATATTTCTCTTTTAATTCCCCCAATTTCACCCACTTACCATAAATAAATCTTACCTTCAAACACAAAATCCTAGGTTTAATCTTGAAGTTGGGTTTCATCAAACAAAGAGGTTGCTCCATCAAGGAAGTTCGGCATGGGTAAATACTTTTTTTTTTTTTTTTTTTGGCATAACTTCATATCATGTAATGTGTATATTTTCTATTGAACTATGAACTTGATGATGAACTTGAATGAATATGCCCAGTATGCAATTTTACGTCATTAGTTGGTTAGTTGTTGATAGAATCGTTGTTATTGGCGTAACAAATGTTTTATGCCAATAATATTGGCATAAAACACTTCACTACGCCAATAATACTAGCGTAAAAACACTTATTGGCGGCACGAGACTCATTATTGGCGTTAACTATAGTTTTACTCCAATAATAGTGACGTAAAACACAATGATTGATGTCAAAAACAATGATGCAACGCATTTTTTTAACGCCAATACTCGTTTAAAATGCCTTGTATCATTATTTAGCCTTGTAATTACATATAAGCCTTGTATCATTATTTAGCCTTGTAATTACATAAAAGCCTTGTATCGTATGTAGACTTGCATCATATAATTTATTATTGAATAGCTTGTAATGTCCAATATTTAGTGTAATATAATATTTAATAGCATTGTATAATATAATTGCCTTAGCATTTTTTTATAATTTAATGGCTTAGTATATGTATATGCCCAATATTACTGACAATGTAACCTAACAAAATACGACGGTGATGAATAACTAATAACACATAACACAAATAAGAACGAACAACGACAATAACATCGACGACTTCCGTTCTGCCTTACGGTGAAAGCCTCCACCGAAAGCGAGGTTCTTGTGGGTCTAGGTTGTTTTCGATTCCACTCCTTCCTTCTCACCTGTTATGGCCTTCCTCATGCCTGCAAGAAATAAGATCCTATAGGATAGCTCGTAGAGGATTTGTAGGCTCTCTTATTCATCTCTCCACTCAACAGCTTGGTAAAGTCTCGGCGGAAGTGAGGCATCCTCTAGATTCTGTATTTAAGTGCTGTTTCGCCGGACTCAACTCCATCACTCCTCCCTTCATGACGGCGATTGTATCACCGCCGTACCTTAAACTTTTAACAACCAACACTGCAACAAAATCACACAAATAACCAAACAAACAAAACCTCACCATAACTTGGATAATGAATGGCTATACTAATTTTCAATCTTATCATCCGAAGTTGTAACAACATAAGGGTTCGGATTTCGTGTGGGTTTGTTTGTGTGAGGTATGTATGTGTATACTGCCATAAACGGATATCATAAGGGTTCGGACTTTGTATGTTTGTTTGTGTCATATATATATATATATATATATATATATATATATATATATATATATGACTCACTGTTCATGGAAATTGAAATTGGATTTTCTCTCAGACCAGCCGTTGGATCATGGTGATTTCAAGTGCCTCTGCACGCAAGACCAAGCGACGTTAATGCAAGCGACTAAGGTCTTGCAATTACCCCCCATTTGGAACGAATGGACCGGACGGATCTTTGATCGGAGGTCGGAATCAAAATGTTGACTTGGTCAACGGGTGAATAATGAGAAATTTACACAGAGATGCAAATGGTAAATAATTTTTATAAATTAATTTATAACGAATTTGCCTTAACTTTCAACTACAAAAGTTCTTAAAATTCTTCACTGAACAACATATCAAAAGTTTTTTTTTTTTGAAAAAATTAAATATTTGAATTAAAATTGGGGATTAACAGTGAAGAAGAAGAAGAAGAAGAAGGGTCAGCGAAGCGGCTACGTCAAGCCTACGGCCTACCCCTTCGCCTCATGACACGTGGCGGGCAAAACCTGTAATATTATTTGGTTTTGCCACGTGTAAGACTGAGATTAAAAGTCAGAAATAGAGGGCACTGTATAAGTCCCTCTGTCCCTCCGCAAAACCTAAGTAGTAAAGAAGTTGAGAAATACTATTCACCCGTTTTGCGTTTTGAGCTGTGTAGCTCAGATGAACGGTTGCTCAGCCTGTAGGTGGAGGAGATGACTAACTATACTAACTAAACCCTGTATACTCCCCCTGAAACCTTAATGTTAAGTTATACATTAACCCACATCCCTTAATGTTAATTTAGTCATAAACCCATGAACCTTAATGTTAAGTTAGTCATTAACCCATGACCATTAAGGTTAAGTTAGTCCTTAATCATTACAGGTGAGAGAGATGAACAATGGTCAAAGTGTTCTAGTGGATCTGTCATATATTCCTTAATCAATAATTGATTTAACACAATTATCCCTGAAAATGATTATCTGGGTATATGGGTGATGGATAGTACTCCCACACTGGGACATCGGTTGCAGTTATATATTGTATAGCACTTCTTAGATTCACGATTTTTCTTTGTCGTTGGGGGAGACTATGCATTGCAGGTGGAGAAGATGATGAATATGGCATTTCCTGTGAGGAAAATAATCATGAAGAAAATGAAAAAGGACAAACAAAGTGCTTTTCTCAGAAAATGGAGTAAGAAAAATATTCATCCAATTCACATCAGATCGATAATTCAAATATCCGACATCTTTGTTTCAATCACTATTGTACAACAAAGAAAAGGTAATGATGATGTCGGATGAGAGAGAAATTGTCTCATTGATGACTCATTGTTCATGGAAATTGAAATTGGATTTTCTCTCAGACCAGCCGTTGGATCATGGTGATTTCAAGTGCCTCTGCACGCAAGACCAAGCGACGTTAGTGCAAGCGACTAACCGTTGGATCAGGGTGATTTCAAGTGCCTCTGCACGCAAGACCAAGCGACGTTAGTGCAAGCGACTAAGGTCTTGCAATTACCCAAACTTACGGAGGAAGTTGTTAAGAAGAATCTTTTGGAAGCTGAAAAAAATAAAATTAAATATGGTGTTGCGTGCACCGCAAGCAAACATCATTGTTATAAAGTATACCTTCTTTGACTGTTTAGTCATTCAGTCATTGCATGGAAGAAATCAGTGTAAGTTATAATTTGTGGCTTATTATCTGTTTATTCACAACAGTCTTAAATTTAATAACTATTTTAAATAGGTTCACGTATATACGATGTGGGCGAATATCCCACGAGTTGGGAAGGATCAAGAGCGATGTGCGTAGATCTTTGGATTTCGTCACAATTGGCACACTTAAGGGCCTGTCAAGAGACAGGGGAGAAATTTGTCTGTCAAGGCCCTTTGTTCATGGATCAGAGGAATCAGTTTCTGTTAATGCAAATGTTGGCTAAATTTCGTGCTATTAATCGCAGATTTAACAGGCAGAAGTGTAAGTATTTTATTAAGAAGTAGAAAGCAGAGGTATATATATATATTGTTACAACTTCGGATATCATAAGGGTTCGGATTTCGTGTCTGTTTGTTTGTGTCAGGTATGTATATGTATACTGTCACAAACGGATATCATAATGGTTCGGACTTTGTGTGTGTTTGTTTGTGTCATGTATATATACATACACATATGTATATATATAATATAAATATACATATGCACACCGTCATAAACGAATATCATAAGGGTTCGGATTTCGTGTGTGTTTGTTTGTGTCAGGTATGTATATATATATATATATATATACTGTCATAAACGGATATCATAAGGGTTCGGACTTTGTATGTGTTTGTTTGTGTCATGTATATTTATATGCACACTGTCATAAACACGACTTTTACATATATTTATAATTAGTCGTAACAACTTATATGAAAAGAGAGACGACACAACATGCTGTTACGGATATTGTGTGTTAGGACTGTGTAATGTCATCTCTCTTTTCATAAAAGTTGTTAGGACTTATAATAGATATACGTAAAAGTTGTCATTATATTTATATGTATGTGTGTGTATGTATGTATATATATATATATATATATATATATATATATATATATATATATATATATATATATATATACACACACACACACACACACACACACACCCTTATAAATATATATATATACACACATATGTATACACGGACCAATTACAGTACGAGTGGTTATTGATTTTTTCTCAGGTGACAACATGTTGGGTATTTCATTTACTTTCAATGGGCAGTGGAAACACAAATCCGGTAAAGAATGGTCTTATTTGAATGGAACCGCTTATATCACTTGTCGTGAACAGAAATATTTTATTTGACGAAATGAAGGAGAAAATTTACAAGAAAGTTGGTATTGATCCTCTTGGTTATAAATCACCACCATTTGACGCGTGGTACCCACCGATAGCAACCACACAAGACAGGGAATCTCAGTTCACGACAATATTATCGTCGTAAGAGGTGATTTGACGACAATATTATCGGCGTAAAAGGTCATTTGGCGACAATATTATCGTCGTAAAATCCCTAAACCCCATGCATGACTGATGACAAGACTTGACACTGTACCCATGTGTCCTGCCTACGGTCATTACTCACCACCACTTGACGTGTGAGACCCACCGATAGCGACCACATAAGACATGGAATCTCAGTTCACGTCAATACTATCGGCGTAAGAGGTGATTTGACGACAATATTATCGACGTAAAAGCCCTAAACCCCATGCATGACATGACTGGTGAATTGACCTCACACTGTACACATTCAGTCCTTCCCCATTCTCCCTATATATACTATGATACATCCCCTATATTCATGCAAGAACAAACAAATTGTTTACTCAAAATCTCATTACAAATACATTTGTTTATTTGCTTCCATCGAAATGTCTAACTCGGATTATATATTCCCTCTTTACGTGGACCCGTATGCCCCTGTGTTTGATAACGAGGGTAGGGAAGATGCGTCCTATAACGAGCAGACACTCTTAATTAGGTTTCCTGATTAAGGTATGAAATTCTTGAGAGCGGGAGAATTTGAGGGAGGACTGCAATCACACCGTGAAGACTACGAGGCGTTTCCGTTAGTTTGGATGCGGGGTGGATCAACTGCTACTTTGGCCTTCCAAAAGTCCTAGACGGTGAAGAATTTTTCAGACATCATAATCATACGATTGTGCCGGACAATGGGATGGATTTGATGTTTGAATTGGCTGATGCATTTGATGGGATTCACATTTAGGGTCCTAACGAAACGAAAAATGATGATTTGGTTGAATATATTCCTGCTAAATTGCCTGCCGAGTGGGTACGTGTCATGCTTATGTTTCTTGCGAATCGCGTCCATGGTACCATACATCACGTTCAGCCAAACTTGGATATGTACATCCTTGCATACACAATTTTGTATAATCGAGTTAACGTGGGAAGATACATCGTGGATAGGGTTAACATGATAGAGACATGGTGATGATTATATCTTTTTCCCATTTCTTATCACGGCCATGGCCAGAAGCTTTGGGGTACCGGAAAATGACACGGATGACATTGTATGGAAAACCCCGCCTATCGTATTTAATGATCACCCTTGGTTTATTTAAGCGTCATCTTATTGTTATCTCATTGTATCATTACTCTTTCTTTTTATGTTTGTAAGCCCCGTGTTGGACATATATTAGTTTTATTGATGAGTGCCTAACTAGCTGTTATAGAGAAAAGACAAAAAGATGTCTAGATTGAATGTATAGGTCTATTAGAGTTTGGTCTTTGTATAGGTTTGATCAAACAAGCACTGTAAAGGAGCCAGCTGACTTGTCAGCAGACTCATCTAGTATAGGTTTTTCAGTAGAGTGTTTAGGGACTTGCTGAAGAATGAAGGCTGAGGGTTCAAACTCAGTATTGAAGATTGAAGGCTAAAGGTTCAAACTTAGTAATGAAGACTTAAAAGTCAAGGACATGGGGACAGAATTTAGGTAAGTCTGTGATGGCCTAAACTGATCACATATACTTTGTGTAGAAGGTCTAAGTTCCTAGAAAAAACAAGTGATGAATGAGACTTAGTTATGTTTAAAAAGATGTACTCTAACTTCATAATTAAAAGTTAGATGAGAAGCAGTCAGCTGAAGTGATCATTCAAAGATCACAGCAGACTAAAAGTTAGCTGACAGTATACCTCAGCAGACTGATGAACTAACTATCAGCTGAGTATACAGAAATTAAATTAATCTGTTTCAAGAATTATTTTGGTGCATTAAATGGATAAGGATGAATATCAAGCACTGGATTAATCAGTCAATCAATGATGGAGATTAAAAAGACGTTGCAAGGATTTTAGAGCTGTTTTTATTGAAGAAAAACCATTGGATGACAGACTGACTGTGAGAAGGACACTGACAGTTGTCAGAATGTACAATTGAGGGATGTTCAGGGAATTTGCAGAAAAATCCTAAAACGGTCAGATTCAAAATTTAAATTTAAATGTTGGATTTCCACCTATAAATACAAGATCCCTGAAATCATAAAAAGATGGAATATAGACTATATAACACCGAACTTACAAGCAATCAAGAGCATTATACCCTGCTGAACTAAACTTTCAAACTGATCCAGAAATTTCTTCAAGTGTTATTGCATTCAAGCATTATCCAGCATCTACACTTGGAGATCTTAGGCTACTGATCTTATCATCCTGATAAAAAGCTTACTAAAACCTGAATCACTTTCTTGATTCAAATAGTTCTTTTTACAAGAAATCTGAAGACAAAAGCACTGCTGAGTGTCAAGAACTGTTGTTTTTGTGGTGGAGCTGGTGAAGAGGCAATCCTACCCTTTAAGGACCAGTGGAATACTTAGGAGCAACAACTCTACCCGATTCTAGTGTTCAGTTTGTGAAGCCATAGTTATTGGTCAAGGACAAACCAATTAGGGACTTTTGTAACTGCTACCTCAAAAGACTCTAGTGAATTTCCTCCAACATCACTTGAGAAGAGTGGACTGACATGATTACACCACCTAGAACCACTATAATTCTTGCTCTATTTTACTTTACTGCATTTACTTTCTGCAATTTTATTTATAGCATAACACCAACATCTATCTACTGAAGTAATACTGATATCACACACTACACTGCTGAGTATCTAATACTTAGTATCATCACTTTGTAACAACAAGTATAACGGCTTTAATTTTAATTATTCCGCTGCAATAGACTCAGTAGACTTGATAGTCAACAGACTCTTCAGTTAGCTAACTATTGATAAAGTTGGTTCTATTTTAACTCCTAAAAGTTTTTAAGTGTTAAGTTTATTCACCCCCTCTAAACTTAACCAAAGACTTTCCAAGGGACCAACAATTGGTATCGGAGCAGAGCTTCTGTTCTGAAGTGATTCTCACTTGTTGTTCTTGTGAAAAACTTTGAAAACCACTTCTAGTTTCTGTTTTTCAAACCCTTTGCATCATGGATAACAATCAGTATGAAAGACAGATGTTGATGTGTAGTATGGACAAGTTTGATGAGTATAAACATCGTATGCAGGCTTATCTAGCTGCTACACATGATGAGATGATGGATGTTCTGACAGATGGACCTTTTCAAATCACTAAGGTGATAACTGAAAATGGAGTCAACACAAGAGTTCCTAAACCTAAGGAATAATGGGGCCCTGAAGATAGAAAAAGGGCAAATCTGAACAATATTGCTATTGATATTATCTACAGACTTTAGATAGCAATATGTACAAGAAGGTGAAGGATTTTAAGACTGCTAAAGCCCTTGTGGGAAAAACTGCACGTAATCTGTGAAGGTACTGAATCTATCAAAAGAACAAAGTTCTTTGTGCTGCGAAATTTCAAGAATTCAAGATGAAGTCTACTGAAACCATTGAGCAGATGGAGACAAGGTTCAATGTTATATTGGATGAACTCACCCTGCTGAATGTGGTTTACACCAAAGAAGAAATCAATACAAGAATCATGAAGGCCTTACCTCCAAAAGAAGTTTGGGAGATGAAAGTTACTGCAGTGGAAGAGTCTAGTAAACTTCAAGAAGAAGATACCTTCAAATTATTTTCTGATTTGAAAGCTTATTAATTCAGTAAAGACATCATGGCAAGTGCTAAAAAGAAAACACCAAAAACAACTGCACTAGCTGCTAGCTACGGAGAGGAAACATCTACTGACAATAATGATGAATTGGATTAAATACAACATCCAATAGCCCCGTTGGGAAAAAGAATCAATTCAATGAAGACTGGAAGATCATCACCGATGAACTATGTCAAGAGGTCTACTGAGAAAAGGTGAACTCTAAGAAGGATCAGGATTACTTTTGCTTCAACTACAAAAAGCCTGGACATTTCAAACCTGACTGTCCAGTGATCGCGTGCAAAGCACTCGCTAGCAATAGGACTAGGTCTATCGTAGTAGAGTACCGGCGAGTCAAGGTCGATCCCATAGAGACTCGTCAGAACGCAAATTTATCATGATTGATATTGTCACAACAACGGTCTACGACCAACTATAATCTAGACAGTAGTAAATTTGGTAACAATAAACTAGCAAGATTATGCAAGTTCAAACGGAGCAAACAAGAGTTTCTAAAGTATTAGTCTAATTATGAGTGATTAGTTATTCCCCCCACACGTGCAATAGTCCACCCCGTTGGTAAATTTCAATTCATTGTCAGCTACAGGTGCAACTCCTAACCCTATCTACTTCCACTGTAAGGACAGCAGATAATCTATACGCAACTAACCTCTTTTGTTGGTTGTATTAGTTCATACGCAATAAGTTCTAGAGTTGCCGGTTCAAGACCGAAAACCTCCCTAAGCAGCTATCTACTATGACTAGCACGTTCCTAGGGATCAATCAAGACAATGTCCAAATTAACACTTCACTAACAGTCCTTCATGCTAATTTACGATGACATGCAAATAATTGATCAGGCTACTAACATGTAAATTAAATCTGTCGATCAACGTAGCTGGCGCCGATTATCATGAACTAGTAATTTACTAGGTATTCAGATCTAGCAATATAGACCGTCGCAGATCTGAAGAACGCAACCAATACTTCATGATTTCTTCACCAACGAATTAGATCTATACATACATGGGGTAAAATAAACTAACTACTACATAATTAAACTAAATAAACAATTAGCACATCAAATAGAACAACGGCAGATCTACATCTTGGAAAAGACAGAAGATCATACTCTCGAAGACGAGTGTAGATCTCCCTCGGATCTCTTCCTAGGCGGCGACTCCGTCGTCTCTTCGACCAGAACTCATAAATAAAATAAAGAAAAAAGAACTTATAATACTTGTAGTTTTTAGGGTACATTGAATTCTGAGGCAATGCCTCTTATTTATAGCTACATAAACCGACTTAGAAACACCTAGATCTACCTCTCGTCCAAGAAAATACATTTCGGATGATTCCGGAGCCTCGGTAAACCGGAGGCATACCCCGATTAATCGGGGGCACTTTCATCTTTTTCTTTCTGCCAACTTAGCTTGGAAGGTTCTGGAATACCCTAGGCCCAATCCTTTCATTCAGTCCACTCCAGATTCGTCCACAATGCTCAACCCAATATCTCGTTTCCTGAAAATAATCAAATAACGCATGAAATAATATCGAAATAGGGAAAATAAAATTTAAGTGCAAAATACTCGATTCACAAACCCGACATACGACATTCAACTCAAATGGTTCATAATTATAGGTCGAAACAACTATTTTTAGCTCATAATGGATAGAGTGTTGATGCCGTAGGATAGACTATTTTAAGCGTCGTCAACTACCCCCCACTAGCCCTTTGCTCGTCCTCGAGCAGAGTATCAAGGCTGAATGTACCTCCAGAGCAATCTCCATCAACTACCATATATTCAATAAAGATTTCCGGTAGAACACACATCAAGCAACAATCCATAAACTACCAATTAATCATTACTTACCATGCATCAATGTGTCGTGTGATGAATCTTTCGTGATAGAGTGTTCGTGAAGAGAATCAAGTTGTATTAATCCTACAATCTTAACTTACATGTGCATACACTCGCTCATCTTGCTTTCAGACTTGGTTACACAACATGGTACATTAATTGGGCCAGACGGACTTGGGGACCGAGCCTTGCTCTTAGGTTCTCGTTTGTTTCTTTTTTATGCGAGGGTCGTGCCCTTTTTGCTACGAGTTTGCTTTCCTCACTGCCTTTATTGTATTAATTTTTTATTTTTGTTTTCTTTTTTCATTTTTTGGCAGATGTATCACTCTTTTTCTCTCTCTCCCACAAGCCCGTTTTGTCCCGGTTTACCTCTTATGGCATTCAAGTTGCTTCCCTTGTCCTACAAAAATTTGTTAAAGTATATAGACAGACAAATAATGATTCCTGGTTAAGACAACTCATCCTCTAATCTTAAACACTTCTCACTCAGATTAGGTGCTCAAATAATTGAGTGCGATGATAGAATAATAATAATTAATAAGTTACTACTTCATGCAACATAACATATGCTCATTCTTCCATACAAAATTGAATATGCTATAGCTAACTTCAAATCGATCTTGGGCTCCTTTTCTACCGATTCTTTACTCGGAACGTGCAATAGGCAAGCTAAAAATAGTGTTAAAAATTTCAATATTATTCCCTTTATCGATTACCCAGCTAAGACCGCCTACCCCCCACTTATTATAGACATTGTCCCCAATGACTAATAATGAAGAAAATGAAAGGTACATATCTCTGGAATTGTTCGGCTGAGTCAAAGTGAATCCTGGAGCAGAATCATTAGCTCCTAGGTCATCCATCTTCTAAGTTGTTAACTGCATTCCAAAATACTTCCAAAAACTATGAGTAACATGCGAAGGACAATAATAAAATAAGGTGGCGGAAATTGCGCATACCTCAGGAATGCGCAAAAACAGTTTTAACCACTTTATTGGCCTAAGCAAGGCATGAAAACTTTTACGAGGGTATCACAAGAGAATCGTGAAGGAAAAAACCACATATATCTCTAGCCATACGACCGAAGATATATGTGATGGAAAAAACCTTGCGATTGTCATGCTACTTTATTAAGTCAAAATAACTTATATAAACAAAAGCAATAAATAAGGGTTTAGAAATAGTTCTGAATTTATAGTCGCCAGCTCGACTGTACAAATATGGCTCTTTTATTCGTACTTTGGATCCTCCAACATAAAGACTTACAATTCAGGGTTATACTTGCGCTCTAGGTAATTCTTCAGCCTGTGGCCGTTTACTATGAAAGTCTTCCTAGAGTATTCATTCTTAACTTGACACGCGCCTGAATTGAAGACTTTTGTGACTACTTGTGGTCCATACCATCTAGACTTCAACTTCCCAGGAAAAAGACGAAGACGCAAATTATATACTAGCACCTTATCTCCAACTTGAAATGTGCGGTTGAAAATCTTTTTATCATGCAACGCTTCGTTCTTTCCTTGTAAATCTTTGCATTCTCATACGCTTGAAGTCTAAATTCCTCCAATTTATTCAATTCCAAAAATCTCTTCTCACCGGCTAAACTTTCATCCATGTATAAAAACCTCGTAGCCCATAAGGCTCGGTGCTTGAGTTCTACCGGTAAATGACACGCTTTTCCAAACACTATCATGTACGGTGACATCCCAATTGTGGTCCTATAAGCGGTTTTGTATGCCCAAAGAGTGTCATCTAATTTCAAAGACCAATCTTTCCTCATGGGATTCACAGTCTTCTCTAAGATCCTCATAATCTCTCTATTCGTGACCTCCGCTTGTCCACTTGTCTGGGGGTGATATGCTGCTGCAATCTTATGTCTAACCCCATATCTCAACATCAATTTCTCAAACAACCTATTACAGAAATGGCTCCTTCCGTCACTAATTATGGCTCTTGGCACTCCAAACCTCGTCAAAATGTTTTTCTTAAGAAATCTTAGGACAACCCTATCATCATGAGTAGGTGAGGCCACTGCCTCCACCCATTTAGAAACATAATCAACTGCTACCAGGATATAACAATTTGATTTTGATGATGTGAAAGGCCGCACAAAATCAATTCCCCAAACATCGAATTACTCAACTTCTAAGATACTCTGCAGTGGCATCTCATTCCGCTTGGAATTATTACCGGTCATTTGACAGGAATGACAGGCTCTTGTAAACTCGTAAGCAAATTTATGAATTGTTGGCCAATAGAATCCACACTGCAGTACATTGTTGCTGTCTTGTCCGGCCTATAGTGACCTCCAAATTCTCTAGGATGACATTAGCTCAAAATACTAGGAATCTCATCATCATGGACGCATCTCCTAAGAATGGTATCAGGGCACATCTTGTATAGGTAGGGATCGTCCCAATAATAATGCTTCAGATCCGTAAAGAACCTTTTCTTAACCGCTCCTGTGAATTCCGGTGGTAGGTACCTTCCTGCTAGATAATTCACAATGTTAGCAAACCAAGGGTATACCTTGCCCACTCTTGATGTATTTTGTTGGGTCTGAGATTCGACTAGAGCTAATACTGAGACGGCAAAAATTTGTTCATCAGGAAATCTCTCCCTGATCATAGTTGGTTCTCTTCTAGCAAAGTTAATCTCGATAGTTGATCAGCCACCTGGTTCTCAAATCTTTTTTTATCCTTGATTTCGACATCAAACTCTTGTAAGAGTAGAATCCATCTAAAAATATCGGCTTGGAGTCTTGGTTGGTTAGAAGGTATTTCAGAGCTGTATGGTCAGTGAATACAGTGACTTTCGATCCTATCAGAAATGGTCGAAACTTGTCAAATGCGAATATAACAACTAAGAATTCCTTCTCTGTAGTTTCATAATTCCTTTGGGCACTATTGAGGGTACGACTGGCGTAATCGATAGGCTTAAAGATTTTATCCTCCCTTTGTCCCAGGGCTGCTCCAACTGCCGTGTCGCTTGCATCACACATAAGCTCAAAAGGTTTGTTCCAATCTGGGGCTACCACAATTGGGGCGGTTATAGGCATTTTCTTTAATTTCTTGAATGCTTGCTTGCACTCCTCTCCAAATACAAAAGGAACATCCTTTGCAAGTAATTCCGTCAAAGGCCTAGAAACTTTAGAGAAGTCCTTAATAAACGTCCTATAGAAGTCTGCATGGCCAAGAAAGGCTCACAATGTCTTTAAGTTTGTTGGAGGGGGTAACTTCTCTAATACCTCTATCTTTGCCTTATCAACCTCCATTCATTTATTTGAAATCTTATGTCCTAACACTATTCCTTCAGTTACCATGAAATGACATTTCTTCCAGTTAAGTACCAGGTTGGTCTCTTCACATCTCTTCAGCACTCTACTCAAGTTGTCCAAGCATTTATATCTCCAAATACAGAAAATTCATCTATGAAAATCTTCAGAAAGTCCTCCACCATGTCTCCAAACAATGACATCATGAGCCTTTGGAATGTTGCTGGTGCATTACAGAGTTCAAAAGGCATGCGATTGTACGCAAAAGTTCCATAGAGACATGTGAAAGTTGTTTTTTCTCAGTTCTCGGTGGCAATATGGATCTGATAGTAACCAGAATATCCATCTAAGAAACAATAAAAAGCATGACCGCTTAATCTTTCTAACATCTGGTCAATGAATGGCAGGGGAAAATGATCTTTACGAGTTACGTCATTTAGTTTCTTGAAATCAATGCAAACTCGATGTCCAGTAATTAGCCTCATAGGGAATAACTCATCAAACTCATTAGGTTGGACAGTGAACCCTAATGTCCAGTAATTAGCCTCTTGGGCACCACATGAATCGGGCTCACCCATTCACTGTCTGCAATTGGGAAAATGATTACCTTTTCCAACATCTTTATAATCTCCTCCTTAACAACATCCTTCAGTTGTGGCGTCAGCCTCCTTTGAGGTTGTTCTACTGCTCTCTTCTCGGAGTCTACAGAGATTTTATGCATGCACACAGATGGGTTTATTCCTCTAATATCTGCAATCGTCCACCTGAATGCTCCCTTATGCTCTCTCAGTACTCTTAAAAGTTTCTCCTCCTCTAAAGGTGATAGTAACGATGAAATTACGAGGGGAAGAGTATCATCTTGTAAGTATACGTACTTCAGGTGAGATGGCAAAGGGTTCAGTGTTAAATTCCTTGGTGGCTTTCCAACGATGATCTAAACAGCTTACCAGTCAATTGTAAGTCAAAGAACTTATGCCACGAAGGTCTATGAATTGTTCCGCCTGTTGGAATAGTGTCCTAAACCCAATCGGGTTGGACCGGATCCGACCGGGTCGGATCATTTCTACTATTTCTTTATGTTTATACATATATTAAATGGCTTTTCTGTTGTCATATATTTGTTCTTTTAGTTAACCAATTATGAATTGTTATATGATAACGTCCTTAGTATTAAACTGTGATAGAGAAACAATGATAGGCGATTATGGTTGATGAGATCTCTAATCACTTTAATAAGTTTGATACTTAAATGTCTCTGTCAAGCTCTTTTGCACATCATAATTCCAAGAGCTAATAGTTCTTGTGTAAAATAGAGAGCATCCTATAGAGAGTTGGAGAGAGGGGAAAAGGGCCGGTCTAGCAACCGGAGTTTTCCAATAGTAATCCATGATGGGATTCCGGCGGGCTGTTCGTGTGGACTAGCGGTAGAGGCTGAACACTTAGGCGGATCTATGCAGAACTACTCTCCTTAGACGGTCAAAGCGTCGATCTTTTAGATCAACCAAGGTAACCACCGTCTCATCGCTTATTTGTTTATTGCTTAAACGAAGTCGATCCTGGTTAAAAGGAAATAAAATTTTAAATTCATTGCGTTCCCCGTAGATTTTCTAACAATGGTATCGAGAGAGCTTGAGCTTAAGTAATAAGCATGTTAATTTGCGTAGTTAATTTTATCGTTTTAAATCACGTAATTAAAAGATGAAAGATTTTTGATTTGCAAAAGTGATACATGAAAAAAAAAAAAAGCGAGATCGGGTGGTGCTCGGCCGATCAAGGCGGCACCACCACCGGCGGCGGTTTGTCGGTCATGGGCGGCGGCAAGAGGCAACTCGCCGCCGGCAAAGGTTGACCGTCAATGCCGGGCGGATCTCCAATTTTGTTTTGTGTATTTTGTGATTCAATATGGTTCATAGTTGTGATTGATAATTCCTCCTTTGTTTAGTTGTGTCATATGACTAACCAATGGTTTAAATAGTTTGGGCCATTGGGATGCCACATGGCATTAATATAATAATGGCATTTCCAAACTTTGTTTGGAATAGGCCTAGGCCCTTTTCAAATATTTGATTTGGGAAAAGGCCTAGGCCTAGGCCATTTCCAAAATTTTGATTTTGGAAAGTGGCCAGGCCTAAACTAAAATAATTTGGCCTTTCCAAATATTTGATTTGGAATAGGCCTAGGCCCTTTTCAAACTAAATATTGATGATTGGCCTAACATACTAGATTGATGTCACTATATAGTTGATATATGTGATGAGATCTCAACTAAATATTTGTATGACTGTTATCCTTAATATTTGTGGTTGTTCTAGACATAGTCTCTCTGGAAGGAAAGCGTGTAACTAAACGTCATTCTGATGATGTTGAACCATATGTTTATGAATCATATGGGTAATACGTATCTTATCTAAAGATGACTAAAATACCCTTTTATGAAAAGGTTATAAAATCTAGAAAGTTGTCCAAAGCCTAAACATACCGATGTTTGTTGGCTTGTGACAATTAAAGCCACAAATAATTATTTGTTAATCTCTATGACTATTTTTAGAAATAGTTGAATGTACTCAGTGAAGTGCATAATTCGGAAAGCCCGAAAAGTTCGAGCTAGTACGAATATGAGATTGATGAGATACTTAGGAATTAACCTTCAATTGGATTGAAGTAATTAATACCTGAAGGGTGTTTCGGAAGTCGTCTGAAAGGAATAAGATTCTCCCTTGAAGGATACCATCTTTGGGATACGCAATTAGATTGTGTTCCTAAAATGGAAACAACATTTTATATGATAAAGGTGTGACGCAAGCCATGCAAAGTATCCCTTACCCGTTTCGGGATAGAGCCCTTATACTTAACCGAGTTCCGAAGAATAAAGGTTGAATAAAATTCCATATTAGATATGGAAGAGGATAATGTCAAATCTATCAACCGATGATTTGAAGTTGTCATAGGCAAAGTCGAGAAGGCTTGGAGCACAGTACGACATATGCAACTTTGTGGAATATCCTTAGCAAGTACGCTAGATATTATTTACTCGTCCGCAGAGCAAAAGGTGTTTGTCTCCAAACATGCCGTCTTCTAGAGGAAGTGTTTCTTCCAAAAGAAACAGTGGGAGTAAATTAGATCTCAAGAGAGATTGAGAACCACAAAGATATATTCAACCAAAGGAACGTGAGCAGACGCCACATAGCGATGAGGTGTAGAACACTTTGCTCGATGCACACAAAGTTCTCGCCAATCAGTGGATAACGTCAAGCCTGAAAAGGCTGCCGGTATGTTCATCTTGAAGAATGAATATCTCACGACTTATGAAAGAATGTTTGAAAGGAAAGATTGAAAGATATGGCCAGGAGCCATAATATCTGAATTAGATTCCATCAGTGACAACCAGGTTATGAACCTAGTCTGTCTTACCATTCAGACTATGCTTGTTATAACTTCGTATCATGACTATATGATAGTGTTGAAGACGTTGGGCAGAAAGCTCGATGTTCATAGACGATGACATGATATGTAAGCCCACGAGATTCATTTATGGACTCAAACAAATTTCTCTAGACGATTTCTTTGTTTGATAATCAAAGGAGTTTGATTTAGTCAAAAGAAGGATATGCCCAATGTGCAAGTTGTATAGTGGGAGTGTGTACAATTTTTGAGTAAGATATTAGATATCTCTCTCAGGAATTGCCACCCCATGTCACAGTCAATTAGTGTTTGGTAGTTCAAGGTCTTTACGAAAGCACTTGGATTAGCAGTTCTTATTTTAGAAAAAAGAATCTATAGTGATAGATTTAACTGCTGTTAGATTATAGTTTACCTATATAGATGTGATGCTAAAAGAGTTTAGCATAGGCCGCGACAGGGGATACTGCTAGTCGGTGTTCTCGAGATCTATCTATGTTAGGACGTTGGTCCTAAGGATAAGGTGAAAGATGATGCTTATGGAAGGTTTCCTTCGCTACTGCGATAAGAACCATCATAAAGGTAATGCTCGATGTTCATAGTCCATGAATAGTCTTGTGCAAGTATGAAAGTAAATCTGGTGAATGTCGAGAATATCCTTAAACAAGTTAAGGAAGAGTTCCTAGTTTATCGAAACTTGGAATTAGATAAATATAGTTATACAGACGTATATCCTGAGTCTTATGAAGGCGAGTGGGAGCTGCATGCAGGTTTGCGATCACTTTGATTAAGTGATACGTGAGCTGGAAAATGTTCTAGCCTATGGGTCACTTTGTAAACTCTACAACTTAGCCAAAACACAAGTGGTGCCTTCGAGGCGCAGCGGGAGTAGTACATGGATCTGAAGGTTCATTCCTGAACCTTGTGCGGTTCTTCCACCTTTTCTATATAGCCGATATAGTAAGTGGATTCATTGCTTGAAAGCAAGGACCAGGGTCTCGTCAGAGATTCATGTGTGTGTTGGGGCGGTTCCTTTGACTTGGTCACTTGGAGCGTGATATGAAGATAGTCTGAGTCCCCACGGATAGTGATCCGTTCATGGCTAGGGCTGGTTGCGAGTATTTCATGAGATTCTTGTGTTTCAACTTGGTCTTGTGTGCTAGTGATTGGTTTTAGGCCAAGTGGGAGATTTTTGGAATAGTGTCCTAAACCCAATCGGGTTGGACCGGATCCGACCGGGTCGGATCATTTCTACTATTTCTTTATGTTTATACATATATTAAATGGCTTTTCTGTTGTCATATATTTGTTCTTTTAGTGAACCAATTATGAATTGTTATATGATAACGTCATTAGTATTAAACTGTGATAGAGAAACCATGATAGGCGATTATGGTTGATGATATCTCTAATCACTTTAATAAGTTTGATACTTAAATGTCTCTGGTGATGTACTATTAAACAGGCATTGATAGTATAAACAGACTAGCACGTATTAGATGTCTTCGTCTTTAAGGCGAGGATAGATCTCGCTCTATCGAAATGTAGAGACACTTGGGTATGCGTGACGCGTGTATTAGAGAATGCGTGCGTTAGGATCGACCCACTTACACGGTTAAGTGTCACACTATGTGGCGGTTGTGTAATTATCCTTTGGACCGAGTCTTCATGGCATCACGGTGTGGATTGTCATGCTTTGACACAATTGAGGTTTCCCCTAGCCACGGGGCGATCATGCGGTAGTGATTGGGTGTGATACTGAAGCATGCGGATTATGCATGATTGGTCGTCCGGGAATCGCGTATCCTATGATTGGGATCGAATATCCGAAATGGCCTTCTTATAAGGAATGTCTAGCTCTCGTGAATCTTTGCAAAGTGGGAGTAAACGAGTTACTTCGAGAGAGCATGATATCCAGATTATAAGATACGGTCGTTAATGTTTGACACTCGACGTACGACCGTATGGATATTATTACAGCGATAGGATTGTAAGTTACACGGTAACTGTTTAACATGAAAGGTAGTAGTCATTGCATTTGACTCTTCCGATGATTGAGGGTCACGGTGTGTTGCTAGACGCTATCCCGTGTCATTAGGTATGAAGGATATTTTCGTAATTTTCACTTTGTGTCTACGGCCAACATATTCGGAAGCCTATCGGGTCACACACATAAGAACATCTAGCCGGATTAAAATGTGGTTATAGATGATAACCAAATAAGGAAAGTTTATCTTGAGACTATAAATGTTATAGTGGTAAATTAATATGGTTGTATTTATATATTATGAATAAATATAATACAAGATATTAATTATGTTGATTAATTAAATATACATAGTTGATGTATATGTGTCGAAATTTATATGTATATATGATACACATGGATTGTGCAAATTAATTAATCATAGTATTATATTAATTGATTAAACATATATATATTTGATATGTATGTTAGGCGCCACTTTCCATGTACATTTGATGTATTTGGATTGTGTACATTGATTGATAAAATAAATAATATTATCATATATTAATATTAGATATTAATGACTATAGATTTGCACACATGTGTAAATTGATTTATAGTAATAAGATAAATATAATCAATATAAGATATTGGCAATATTTAGATTTTATTTAATATGAGATATTGTAATAAATGAGATAAATCAATCTAGGAGATATTCCTTATTTTATTGGGAAAATGTTTTCTTCTCCTCCACTCTTCATTGGGGCGCCACCTCCTCTATATAAAGGAAGTGGGTGTCAAACTCTTTTGCACATCACAATTCCAAGAGCTAATAGTTCTTGTGTAAAATAGAGAGCATCCTATGTGCAATCGGAGAGAGGGAAAAGGGCCGGTCTAGCAACCGGAGTTTTCCAATAGCAATCCATGATGGGATTCCAGCCGGTCATTTGTGTGGACTAATGGTGAGGCCGAACACTTGGGCGGCTCTATGCGAACTACTCTTCTTAGACGGTCAAAGCGTCGATCTTTTAGATCAACCAAGGTAACCACCGTCTACTGCTTATTTGTTTATTGCTTAAACGAAGTCGATCCTGGTTAAAAGGAAATAAAATTTTAAATTCCGCTGCGTTCCCGCATAGATTTCCTAACACCGCCTACATCCACAGAAGATATAGGCTCTACTTCTCACACTAGACCTTCGCTACACCCAGGCCATGTTTCCCCATTACTTTCTTCATCTTCTTTTAGGAGAAAAGTCTCTGCTACTTCAGGGTCTAGTGCCACTTGTTGATATAATTCCAAAACAAGCTCATCTATGGCATCTAGCATGTAACATGCTTCTCCTTCATCTTGTGCATACTTCATTGTTTTCATCACATTGAATACTACTCTGTCCTCATTTACTCTTAGAATCAGCTCACCCTTATGAACATCTATCAAGGTTTTACATGTTGCTAGGAAAGGTATTCCTAGGATCAGTGGAACATCATGGTTAGCTTCTATATCCAGCACTACGAAGTCTACGGGGAATACAAGCATATCAACTTTCACTAGAACATCCTCCACCACTCCACAAGGTTGCTTCATAGATCTATTGGCCAATTGAAGGGTTATAAATGTTTCGTTCAACTCCTTCATGCCTAATTATAAAATATGGAGAGTGGCATTAAATTGACACTGGCTCCAAGATCACATAATGCTTTGTTTAGGCACACTCCTCCAATTGTGAAAGGTATGAGGAAGATATCAGGATCTTTACACTTAGGAGGCAGTTTGCATTGCAAAACTGCTGAGCATTCCTCGTTAAGGCAAATAGTCTCAAGGTCTAATAATTTCCTTTTGGTAAAGATTGCTTCTTTCAAGAATTTTGCGTACTCTGGCATTCCGGCCAGAGCTTCTACCAAAGGTATATTCATTTGCAATTTCTAAACATTTCTATGAACTTTTTATAACGAGCATCATCATGATTCGGTTTATATTTCCAAGGGGGATAGGGTAATGTAGAAGGATTAATAGTTAAAGTTCATGAAGACTTACATGCTGCTGCTCTGCCTACTCATCTGTTGAATTTTCAGACGCCTGGTTAATCGGCGTGGTGTCCCGATTTACCAGCCCCTCTTTTTCTCCTGATTCTGCTAAGTTCTGATTCTTTCTGGATAGTTGGTATAACTAGTCCAGGCAGTTCCTTGCTGCTTCTAGTCATAATTGCATTCACGTCCTTCAGATTCTTTTCTGTGTTACTTGGCAATCCTCCCGGAGGACGGACTGACACTTGTTTGGTGATCTGCCTCACTTAGTGCGACAGATTCTACACCATGGCTTCCTGATTGGTCAGTCTTGTATCATTCTTCTTAAAATATGTGGTGAAGTTTGCATTCAGCTCGGTCATGGATTTTGCAAGTTGATTGACCGTGTCGGTCCCAGTTGAGCTCATTTTATCCATGGCTGCTTCCCAACCACCTGACTTGTTGAATTGAGGCATGATTCCACCAGTTTGTCTTGGTTTCTCTCCACCATTAGGATCACTTAGTCGAAAACCAGGGTGGTCTTGAGAACCTAAGCGATATCCACCCCCATAGGGATTTGCTTGCCTCCCTAGATAGTTCACATCTTCGGTGTTCGTTACTTCAACTTCTTGAACTTTCTCAACCTTGGCAATGCAATCTCGCATGCCATCTATTTTCTCGTTCATCGCCATTAGCTGGTATAAGATCTTCTGAGATGTATCTTCTCCAAATACGCCTTCGTACCTTTGCGATCCTCAATTTGATCGTTCCCGTTGGCTTGTTAGTGCTATTTGCTCCAATTTCTCTTCACTTCTTCAGTGATAGCAACACAAAACATCCATTGCTCGATGCATCAACTCTCATTTGTTCACTTGGCCGCAGTCCGTGATTGAAACTATGCATTCGTACGGGCAAAGTGATATCGTGGGGAGGGCATCTCTTTTGTGCTTCCTTAAATCTTTACCAAGCTTCTTTGAAAGTTTTAGTGGGTTTTTGCTTGAAATTCATGATGTCTTGTCTCATTTGTAGTGACTTCCCAGGTGGGCTGTATATGTTCATAAATTTCTGCAGTAGATCGGTCCAAGTTTGAATCGATCCTTGTGCTAGAGACAATAACCATATTTTCGCCTTGTCCTTCAGAGTGAATGGAAACAATTTCAACTTGATGTTATCTTGAGTACTCCTCGCTGTTTGACTTGTCTTTGACTATCTCCAAGAAGTTAGTGACGTGTATACTAGGATCTTCGTTCTCTACTCTATGGAAGGTAGTGTAATTGGTCACCATCTGTATCACATTAGGCTTTAGGTGAAAGACCTCAGCCGCATTCTCTGGCTGAACAATCACTGGCACAAATTGCTCAATTGTTGTCATCGCATAACTCTGTAAAGTTCTTCTATCTACTTGTACCACAACTCCTTCTCTGTTTCCTCTTCCATTGACACCGTTTTGTCCATTCTGCGCCATGTTGTTTTCTGTATCCTCCAAAGGTGGAATTTCTTCCTCCTTCTCGCTGTGATCTCCTTCATGTGAACTCACGTCATCCGTCAGCCTAACAGTATTCTCTCGAGCTTCCTTTCTCTTTTGTCTTGCAAACTTTTCAATCTCAGGTATGAATCTCTTGAGTTTGGCTGCTGAACTCCGTGTAGTGTACTACAAGACACAAAAAAGAAAAATAAAAAGTTAGTGACTTGCCTCGGTGGCTGTTACACCCGCCTGGCAGACTCAAAAATACATACTCTGACTATTGACTCAACGGCCAACCGATGAACCATTCATTGAATGCAGGAGCATCGATTTACCATGGATAACCCTCGATAAATCGGATGCAATTTTTTTTCCCGAATTAAACAGAACTGACTCTGTACGACTCCAATATAAACAGACTATAAAATAGACTCGAATATATACAGACATTCGATCTCAAAAAAAAAGTATTCTTGACACGAGTCCCTGGTAACGACGCCAAAAAATCTTGATTGCGTAAAAAGCACTCGCTAGCAATAGGACTATGTCTATCGTAGTAGAGTACGGGCGAGTCAATATTGATCCCACAGAGACTCGTAAGAACACAAATTTATCGAGATTGATATTGTCACGACAACGGTCTACGACCAACTATAATTTAGACCATAGCAAATTTGGTAACAATAAACTAGCAAGATTATGCAAGTTCAAACGGAGCAAACAAGAGTTTCTAAAGTATTAGTCTAATTATGAGCGATTAGTTATTCCCCTCACACATACAATAGTCCTCCCCCGTTGGTAAATTTTAATTCATTGTCAGCTATGGGTGAGACTCCTAACCCTATCTACTTCCACTGTAAGGACAATAGACAATCTATATGCAACTAACCTCCTTCGTTGGTCGTATTAGTTCATACGCAATAAGTTCTAAAGTTGCCGGTTCAAGACCGAAAACCTCCCTAAGCAGCTATCGACTATGACTAGCACGTTCCAAGGGATCCATCAAGACAATGTCCAAATTAACACTTCACTAACCGTCCTTCATGTGAATTTATGATGACATGAAAATAGTTGATCAGGCTACTAACATGTAAATTAAATCTGTCGATCAACGTAGCAGGCACCGATTATCATGAACTAGTAATTTACTAGGTATTCAGATCAAGCGATATAAACCGTCACAGATCTGAAGAACGCAACCACTACTTCATGATTTCTTCACCAACGAATTAGATCTATACATACATGGGGTAAAATAAACTAACTACTACATAATTAAACTAAATAAACAATTAGCACATACTAGTCAAACAGAACAACGGCAAATCTACATCTTGGAAAAGACAAAAGATCATACCCTTGAAGACGAGTGTAGATCTCCCTCGGATCTCTTCCTAGGCGGTGACTCCGTCGTCTCTTCAACCAGAACTCATAAATAAAATAAAGAACAAAGAACTTTTATTGCATAATACTTGTAGTTTTTAGGGCACACTGAATTCTGAGGTGATGCATCTTATTTATAGCTACATAAACCGACTTAGAAACACCTAGATCTACCCCTCATCAAAGAAAACATGTTTCGGAAGATTCTGGAGCCTCGGTAAACCGGCGACATACCCCGATTAATCGGGGGCACTTTCATCTTTTTCTTTCTGCCGACTTAGCTTGGAAGGTTCTGGAATACCCTAGGCCCAATCCTTTCGTTCAGTCCACTCCAGATTCGTCCCCAATTCTTAGCCCAATATCTCGTTTCCTGAAAATAATCAAATAACGCACAAAATAATATCGAAATAGGGAAAATAAATGTCAAGTGCAAAATACTCGATTCATGAACCCGACATTCAACTCAAATGGTTTATAATTATAGGCTGAAACAACTATTTCAGCTCATAATTGATAGAATGTTGATGCCGTATGATAGACTATTTTAAGCGTCATCATCCAAATATAAAACAAAAGAAGGATCCTGATTACTTGTGCTTCAATTGCAAAAATCCTAGACATTTCAGACCTGACTGTCCAGACTTGCTGAGACAAAGAAGTCAACAAAGAAAACCTGCTAGAAAAGAAATGGTTGCTGGTGATGAATCTGGCTATGAATTTGAAAGTTAGAAATCCCTTTCTGGAAATGAATTAGATGACACTGCACTCATGGCACACATGGAAGACAATGAGGAGGTTTTTACTACTGCTACTAAAAATACCCATGCTGTGAGTGAATGTTATTCAACTGCTGGTTCAAATCCTAGAAATTCTGAAATGGAAAAACCTTTAGATGCCCTTCTTAATCAACCGAGGATAATACAATCTGGTTTATGAGGTTGTGATGGCTGAAAGAGAGTATTTTCAAGCGAAATTCAAAGGTTACATCTTTGAAATAAGAATTCTCAAATGTAAGGAACATGAATCATCAAGATTTTGTAGCGACTGTTGAATCCTCAAGAAGCAGCAGAATCTATGACACAATCATGTCCCACAGCTACATTCAAATCTTGGAAGCCTTATGGTGATAGAACAGGCCTTGGATTTGATACTCAACAACCTTCAAAGGATGGATCTGGTAAGGCTGCTGAACCTAGTGCAAAATTGGTCCTAAGTTTGTACCTGCATAAGATCCTACACCCTAGAAGGCTGCTGACACAGCTAAACCTACTGAGAATGCTTCGAGAAAGCAAAATCACAATTCTAAAAGGACAGAAGTACCTAACAACAAAGGTAAATCCAAAGGTAGGTCTGTTAGACCTTCTAGACCTGCTGATAACAGATCTGCTACAAAATCTGATAAGAACCAACAAGCCAATCCAGGAAAGAACTAGAGATATCCCAAGAATAATAATGTAAAACCTAAGAATGTTAATCATTCAAGGGATAATTATCTCAGAGGGAAAGGCAGATTGTTCCCTGCTGATGAAGATTGGGATATTCCTGTATCTGTGCTGATAGAACAAAAAGTACAACCATAATGCTAGGTTTAAACCTAAGTAGTGGAATCAGCCAAAGACTCAGCAGAGACCTCAACCAAGGTTTCAGTAAAGGCCTCAACAGAGACCACAATACATGGCTGCTTCTAACAGTCATCAACCTTATGGTTATACTACTGCAACTAACAGTAGAGTTCACTATGCACAACAATATGCACCAAAAGGCCAGAAATCATATGTGAATGATTCACACTCCAACAAAAGATACTATAGGAATGTGGCATATATATATGAACAAAAGTGCAACACCTTTCAGAGGAGACCTTATGGAAACTTGCCGAGGGTTGTACTTACTACTGAACACCATGGGCCCAAACAGGTCTGGGTACCTAAAAATCCTTAAATTTGTTTTGTAGGGTGTCTGATACTTTGACAGTGGATGTTCTATACATATGACAAAGAATAAGAACTGTTTGGTGGATTATGTTGCCAAGGATGGACCAAAAGTCAACTTTGGAAACAAAGACACACCTGGATATACAAGAGGATCTGGTACACTTTTGAGAAATGGACTTACAATCAGAAATGTTGCATTTGTAGAAGGACTGGACTACAACCTGCTGAGTACGAGTCAGTTCTGTGACATGGGATACCAAATTACTTTTGACAAGCATCATTGCATTGTCTTCAGTGGTACTAGCTGGAAAAGGACAACAAAATATGTATATTGTAGATTCGACAACTGCTATTCCAGAAACCTGTCTCATTGTACACACCAAATCAGAACTTAACTGGCTGTGGCACAAGAAACTCAATCACTTGAATTTTGATGATATCAACTTGTTACTCAAAAAGAAGCTGGTGATTGGTTTACCGGAGATTTCTTTCAAGAAAGATGGCATTTTTTATGCCTGTCAACAAGGAAAACAAGTAAAGTCAAGCTTCAAGTCAAAAAAACCAAGCACTCAACTAACAGAGTGTTAGAATCGGTGCACATGGATCTTTTTGGACCAGTTACACCAATAAGTATAAGTGAAAAGAAGTATACTTTAGTAATTGTGGATGATTACTCAAGGTACACCTGGGTAGTCCTCATGAGCAAGAAAAGTGAGACTTTACAAAAGATGCCTGATCTTTTAAAAAGATTACAAAATGAGAAAAGTGTTAATATGGTAAAAATCAGTCTAGACCAAGGTACCGAGTTCCTAAATAAAGTCATTAGAGAGTACTGTGAACAGAATGGTGTGCTGCATCAACTAGTAGCAGCTGGTACTCCTCAGCAAAATGGGGTTGCTGAAAGAAGAAACAAGACTTTAAATGAAGCTGGAAGAACAATGATTTGTGAAGAAAAGCTACCAGAAAGGTATTGGGATGAAGCAATCAATAGCTTGTTATACACAAAACATGACTTCAATCAACAGAAAGCTCAACAAAACACCTTATGAAATTTGGAATGGAAGAAAGCCAAATATTTCATACTTTCATCCATTTGGAAGCAAATGCTATATTTTGAATCATAAGGAACAACTGAATGTTTTTCAACCAAAATCTGATGAAGGAATATTTTTGGGATACTCTTCAGTAAGCAAAGCCTTCAGGGTTCTGAACAAAAGGACACTTAAACATGAAAAATCTATTTATGTTGTGTTTGATGAACCAAAATTTACAGGGGGTTCAAGACAAAGAAGTACCAGAACCTGCTGTAAATCTTGAAGTTACTGAACCTATGTTTGTGGATGTTTAAATGAAAATAAGTGACATCAAGTTAACTGATTCTGAATGTGAAAATAGATAGAATACAATCCCTGCTGATACTATAACAAGACCTACTGATGAACCTGCTGATACCCCCATTCAACAAGCAGCAGTTTCACCAGTAGAACAAGTATCTGATAATGAACCATATTTACATTGGTTAAGAGATCACCCTGTTGAACAAGTAATTGGAAACATACAACAAAGTGTGAGAACAAGAAATCAACTAGAGGCAATGTTCACTTGTTTTCTATCTCAACTAGAACCTAAGGAAGTTGAAGAAGCAATTGCTGATCCTGACTGGATAATTGCTATGCAAGAAGAATTGAATGAATTTGAAAGAAATCAAGTTTGGACACTGGTTAAGTGGCTTAATCATGCAAATATCATTGGTACTAAGTGGGTTTACAGAAACAAGTTGGATGAATCTGGTACCATTGTCAGGAACAAGGCCAGACTTGTTGCAAAAGGCTATTCACAAGTAGAAGGAATAGATTATGATGAGACATATGCCCCTATTGCAAGATTGGAATCAGATTGTTTTTGGCATATGCTGCACACAAAAACTTCTATCCGATAGATGTCAAAAGTGCATTTATGAATGGCATTCTGGAAGAGGAGGTTTATGTACAACAGCCTCCTGGATTTGAAGTTGAAGATCAAGAAGATAAATTGTATAGACTCAACAAAGCACTTTATGGTTTGAAGCAAGCACCAAGAGTTTGGTATGAAACTCTCTCTCAATTCTCGGTGAACAATGGTTTTACAGAATGAACCATTGTCAAAACTCTTTTCAGAATAAGTGAAGGAAGCACACCCTGGTGGTACAAATATATGTTGATGATATCATATTTGGATCTCGAAAATGAGTTCTTTGTGTGAATTTTTTTAATCTCATGAAAAGGCAAGTTCCATGAGCATGATGGGAGAACTTAACTATTTTCTGGGATTACAAGTCAAGCAAATGAAAGATGGAATCTTCATTCATCATACTAAGTACACCAAGGAGCTGCTGAGAAAGTTTGGCATGGAAAACAGAACCAACGTTGAAACTCCAATGGGTACAGGCACTAGACTGGATGAAGACAATGGGGGTAAAGATGTTGATCAGACTTTATACATAAGAATGATAGGTAGTCTGCACAGTATCTAATGTACCAATAGACTGACATATCATTTGCGGTTGAGTCTCCAGGCAAGATCTCAATCAAGATCTAAGGAAAGTCACTCAGCTGCTATCAAAAGGATGCTGAAGTATCTAAAAGAAATTAGGAGTAGGGAAATGGTACTCAAAAGATGGAAGCTTCAAAGTCATATCCTACTCAGATTCTGATTATGCTGGTTGCAAGATTGATAGAAAAAGCACCACATGAACATGTCAGCTGATGGGTAATAGACTTGTTTCCTGGTTTAGCAAGAAGCAGAATTCAATATCAACTTCCACCGCTGAAGTAGAATACATAGCTGCTGGAAGTTGCTATGCATAAGTTTTGTGGCTAAGACAACAGTTATGAAGAAAGTGAAATTCCCATAATGTGTGACAATACAAGTGCAATAAAAATCATTGAAAATCCTGTTTTGCACTCAAGAACCAAACACATAGATGTAAGACATCATTTTATTAGAGATCATATTGAAAAGAAGGATGTGGTGGTTCTCTACATTTCTACTGAATTTCAACTTGCTGATATCTTTACAAAACCTCTGGATAAAGAAATATTTGCTAAGTTAAGAACTGAACTTGGCATTATAAAGGTTCTTTGACTATTGGTAGGTCAGCAGGGCATTGGAATTCACCAATAGGACTGGTCTTTGCTCTGCTAGGTGCGCTCACTTTGCAGATTAGTCATTGGTATCAACAATTCCTAATGTACCTATTAAATTGATCAATTGAGCAAATGAAGTAGCCAAGGAGATTGGTCTTTGCTAAGATGGGTGAGCTCAATTAGCAGATCAGTCACTGGTATTATACTTCATCTTTTATTATCAATTGACCAATTTTAAGTTGAAAGCTAGTTGAATGGAATTTGATGATCAGCCGGTTATTTAAGTCATCAGCAGTCTCTTACTTTGCTGAAGAGCTATCAACAGGCTTATACCTTACACTGTTGATAAATCAGTCTACTGCATAGTCAACTTTTAATGAAAGTCAACAACATAAGATAAAAGGTTTTTAAGCTCATCTTTTATTACAGCTGTTACAAGGACGTAACCGTTTCGTACAATTAGTGGAGTTATGTAGTGGGACACTTTGCATATGTTAGGAACATTTTATTTGTTTTGATGATGGCCATACTAGCTGTTATAGCAAGCCTGAAATGAGTTAGAAATCTCTGTATAAGTCTTCACTTGACATGTTGTATAAGTTCAGTCAGACAAGTACTGTACTAGATTGGTAGGATGGCTAAGTAAAACAGGAAATCGGTGAAGTAAAGGCAGCCATGTACCGGCAGAGAACCATGAAGACATATGAACTGACTTATAACCAGGGAAGTCCGTGATGACCTTGGATAAGTCTAAGTTGCACTACAAGTGATGAAACTCATTGTTTAAATATGGTGTACATTGATCTCCCACAAATCAAGGATCAGTGAAGAACAAGCATACTTGGAGAACCAAATAAAGAAAAGAAACAGCAAAACGGCGAAGTGAGAGTTCTATCGGCTGACTAAAGAAAAACTGTGAAGGAGATCTTAACAGCAAAGGAAGAAGACTTACTAAGCCGGTCAAGCAACAGCTTAAACAACAAAGTCAACTATGCTGTCTGCATTCTATTTTGATCGTGGAAAATAGCAAATCAAGCATTAAATGCAGAATCAATCAAGGACGGATTCTATGAAGAACGTTTGAAGAAAATCCGGATCACTGTAATTAAGGAGAATAAAATCAATGAGGAATCAAGAATTAAATTAGGATTATTCTCCACATTAAATAGCCAACGGACGGAATTTCAATTTCAAGGAAAATCAAGGCTATTAATAGAAGGCTTTGATAGACAAGAAAAAACATGAAAACACACAAGCAAATATGAGTACAGAAACTCTGTCAAAATTATTATGCATTCTATTTGAACTTACAAGAACACATCCAGAGATCAACTCAGCATTCATAGCATAAAGTCATATCAAGCACTGAGATTGATCAGCACATTTGTAAATTTTATTCACACCAGTCTGCAGCAATTGAATCAGAGAAGTCTGAGAAGAATTTACACCCTTTGTGATAGCTGCTGAAGGATTTGTTCCTAAGGAGCAATGTTGAAGACTAAGTCATTAAAGCTTTTGTATCCAGGGAGTGATAGTCTTGAAGATTGTGAAGCTTGTGTAGCCAATGACAATCTTACTATTGTATTGGTGAAAGACAATAGTGAATTCCTCCAATCATCATAGGAAAAGAGTGGATTAAGGGATTACACCACCCTGAACCACTATAAACCTTTGTGTTCATTTACTTACAACACATTACTTTACATCATTTATTTACTGCATTATATTCATAATCTGTGTGTGCATAATCTACTTTGAAACAACTTTTAAGAAGGGACTTATCCGCTGCCCAAAAGCTTTTAAATATAAGAAATTTTTTTGAAACTCCAGTATAGTCATTCACCCTACTGACTATACTTTTACCCTTCTCTGGGACCAACAATTGGTATTGGAGTAGTGTTCCTAATATCAGAACCTGTTCAGATATGATTTCTGGTAACAAGGAGATCTCATATTTTCAAAGTAGTTTTTAAATCTGTGCCTTCTATATTTATACCTTTTTGTCTGTGACTATGGACTCCTTAAATTTCATGTCTAAAGTACCTGTATTCAATGTTAATAACTTTGATGAATATAAAATAAGGATGTTGTCTAATCTTGTAGCAACTCATGGTATAAAAGGTTTGACAGTTACATGATCCAGTTGGGTTACAGCAGAAGTCCTTATGATTGTTGTGTTTACAACAATCAGTTGGAAGATGAATCATACTTCTATCTTATTTTATATGTGGATGACATGCTGATATCCGCAAGAAAGAAGTCTGATGTTCAGTATCTGAAAGACCTTCTCAGTGTTGAGTTTGAAATGAAAGATTTTGGCACAGTCAAGAAAATTTTGGGGATGGAGATCTAGAGAGATAGAAGATCAGAAGAAATTGTTTTTATCTCAGCAGGGCTATATACAGAAGTTTTGTCAAAGTTTGGCATGTCAGTTGCTAAGCCAATAGATACTCCTATGTCATCAAATGTTCATTTGTCAGTTTTTACTTCACAATCAGCTGAGGAGAAGGAGTACATGTCAAGAGTTCCATATCCTAATGCAGTTGGAAGTCTGATGTATGCCATGGTGTGCACTAGGCCTGATATGTCTCAGGCAGTCAGTATTGTCGGCAGGTTTATGGCTCAACCTGGAAAGAAACACTGGAAAGCTATGAAAAGAATATTCGGGTACCTTAAGGGTACAGCTGATGTTGGTCTCATTTATAGAGGTGATACTCAAGAGCTGATCACAGGATACTGTGATGCTGATTATGCAGGTGATGTGGACAGTAAAAAATCTATGACTGGTTATGTTTTCACATTGGGGAATTTAGTTGTCAGCTGGAAAGCAACTCTTCAGGCAACTGTGGCTTTATCAACTACTGAAGTTGAGTATATGGCTCTTACTGAAGCAGCAAGGAGGGTATCTGGTTGAAGGGACTAGTCAGTGATTTGGGTCTACATCAGGATCAAGCTGAGATTTATTGTGACAGTTTGAGTGTAATTTGTCTAGCTAAGGACCAGGTTCTTCACGAGAGGACCAAGCATATTGATGTGAGTTATCATTTTCTGAGACATGAGAAGAGGGTTGTAGTGAAGAAGATCAGCACCAAGGAGAATCATGCTGATATGTCCACTAAACCAGTTAGCAGAACAAGTTTCAATTGTGTCTGGATTTGCTGAATATTCAAAGCTTATAAAATGAAATCTGGATACTCAGTTGAGGGCAGAACAACTGAGTGGATTATGTGGAGAAGTCTGGTACTGCACATCCTGGCATTGAAGAATGCATCTGGTACAAGTACGTCTGATTATGCAATCTGATTGACTTTGAATAAGAGTTCAAGTCAAGGCGGAGATTTGTCAGTTTTCGTGACTTGATCTCAAAACTGATGAATAAACTGGTGGAACTAATCTGAGAAACTGAGACTGAGAATGATGGTTAGTTCAGTTAAGTATATTCAGTTCTGTGAAAGTCAGTTTGATGAAGTGCAACTGAGTTTCTTCTGAAGTCAGCAGTCAGTTTTGGTCTGCTGAGTATAGCTGAGTTCTACATCTGAGCAGTTGGTTACATATCTGGGAGAGTCAGTTTTAAACTGAGTTTCATCTGGTGGATAACAGCTGGAGCTGTTATCCACCATAAATACCCCATAAATATCTGGGGTATTTATGACAATTCCGACAAAGATCTTTGGCGGTTAGGGTTTGAGATTTGTGCCTATAAATACCATTATTGTAATCAATGCAATGTGCGTGTTTCCAAGAGTGTTAATTTCACAAGTGTGTGAAATGCCTTGTAACTTTGTGCATAATAAAATATCACCGTTTCTGTCCGTGAAGTAGCCGGCACAACGCCGGAAACCACGTTAAATCACTGTGTTCTCTTTGTTTCTGTGTTTTATCAATTTCCGTCATACTTTATGTTTGCATTGCTTCTGTTTTATCTTTCTTAAACTGCAAGTTTCTCATTTGTGTTTCAACAGTGTACAACAGAAGCAAGCAACTGTTTAAACTCTTTATATCATAATCAACACAACTCAATAACAAAGTCCTTAAACTAATATGCGTTTCTACTACTGTAAAGAAATCCATGAAGTCTGACACGTTAAACACGATCTTTAGAGTTAACCAAAAGCAAATATACCAGTTGTATCAAATAGACTTCACAAAGGGTTAACTCAGATTCTCCTGTTAGAATTCGACAAAAGGAATCACTTTGTCAAATTACAATGGAAGTCCGTAAAATTCTGTCACAATATGCATAAAGAATTTACACATTACACCGAGCAGATAGATTACCAACCTCAATTTGCATACATCAAAACCAAACCGCGCGAAAACTAGCAGTTTTGCAAGTCCAATGTTTGTTTATCATGGCATATCACTTTAGCAAATTGCAAAAATTCACCGAATTACAGCAGATGAATCAACAACATTAAGTTCTGTTGGAGCAACACACAGTGGCGGAAATAAGAAAAAGTAAAAGGACAGGGATTTTCTCGGAACATTATGTCATTTATGGTTACCATCGCAAATTCACAGAAGTGTTGTACTGCTGTCTAAGCATCTACCACGAAACTAGAAAATACCGTGAAACACCTAAAATTGTCTTAAGTTTGTTAGGTCCGTGATACAATATGCGTTAGAAATAAAACCGCAATACAAGAACAAATTAAACAACAAAAGGATTCAAGTAATCCAACGGAGATTGCAAGTATTACAATGCAAAAATTAAATGAAATGAAATAAAAGAAAAGACTCAACCGAGGCGAGTGAAATCACTCTCTCCTTAAGACAATTTACTCTGGTATAGTGCCCACGGTATTAGCAATTGTCTCCCAGGATACAACGGTTTACCTGTTCAATGTAGTGGCACTTCAAACTTTGAACAACGAAGAACTCCACGGTGTTCAGAATTTCTCTTCAACCATGCCATGCAGAACTATTACTAAATGAGATGCTCTAATTTTTCAAAGTAAAATTGCTCTGCAGATTTTTTCGTATTTAGAATTTCCACTAGTGAGAGAATTTATAGGAGAAAATCACTTGGAGGTTACACACCACTAACTCAGTAAAGTACTCACTTGGAGGTTTCCCTGTATCCTATATAAGTTGTAAATTACTATTTATATTTCCTTCTATTGTATCAAGAATCAATCAATCATCAATGAAAATATTTCATCATTATTTCCTTCATATGGTATCGGAGCCATAGGTTAAAGCCGCCCTTCTTCCGATCCTCCTTCTTCTTCCCGATTCCCCTCCTCCACCTGCTTCTTCCATCTCCGGCCACACACTACCACATCAAAAAAGAACTCCAACACAGTATCTGCTGCTAACAGCAAAAAAAAATTCCTCATAATGTCTACTTCCGATTCTACAGCCACTTCCCCCATCGATGCTTCTTCACCCTCTCCTTATCCCGCCTTCAACGCCTCAAATTCTATCAATATAATCAAACTTACTAGGACCAACTATCCAGTTTGGCTAGCACAAATTGTGCCATACTGAAAAGGTCAAGAAGTCTATGGTTTCATTGACGACACTGTTCAATCTCCTCCGAAAATGATCACCGGCAAACCTAATCCCGATTACGCAAGATGGGTAAAAACAAGACAACCTCATCTTGAGTGCTATCACTTCGTCTTTGTCCGAAGACATTCTCATCCATGTCTACCATGCTTGCACTTCCGCCATCTGGATCGCCATTGTACGGTGCTTCATTTCTCAACCCCGGGCAAAAGTTGTTCATCTTCGATCTCAGCTCACGACAACCTGGAAAGACAACTCCACCGCCACTGAATATTTCATGAAAATCAAACGATTAACTGATGATTTAGCTCTTGCAGGTCAACCCCTCAATCTTGATGATGTGATCAATTATCTGCTAGCTGGTTTGGGGCCCGAATATGATGCCCTTGTAGCTATGTTTTCTGCCAGATCGGACCTCACGGTTTAAGAATTGTTCTCCATGGTATTGACCATGGAGGCACGCGTCACACACCATGCTGCTGCCACCCCTACTTCGCCATCCCTGCCTGCTCTGCCATCCAATCCAGCCAGCAACTACACCGGCCAATCTCAGCCCAATCGTGGCCATAACAACAACCGTAACATTAATTCCCGTGGACATGGCTGGGGTCGTTCTCAAGGTCCTCGACCTCAGTATAATTCACAGCAACAACCTTAGTATAATCAGCAAAATTGTCCACCCCAACAACAACCTCCTTCATTGCAGTGCAAATTGTGCAACCGGTTTGGTCACACCATCCATACATGTTGGTACATGTTGATTCCAATTTCAACCCCTCTCCTCCTCCTCCTCCTCCTTCATCTAATTTTGTAGGCACTTCTTTCCACTCCTCCTCCTGGCTCCTTGACACCGGAGCTACTCACCACATGACGCCGCATCCTTAAAACTTCAATTCTCCACCAATTTCACACCAGTGATGACCAAATTCGTGCCAGTACTGGTAATGGTATGACTATCTCTCACATTGGTACTGCATCTTTTACTACCCCCTCATCTACGTATATTCTTTGTGATGTCCTCCTTGCCCCTGCCCTTAAACAAAATTTACTTTCTATTCAAATTTTTCCTCATGATAATAATGTTTATTTTGAATTTCACTCCTCTTCTTTTCTTGGGCAGGATTACTCAGGCCAGTCCGTCTTAGAGGCTATGTCAAAGATGGCCTTTACCACTTCACCTACCCACTTGCTTCCTCATCCGGTCCCTCATGCTCAACTACTCATGCTCGTGTTTCCCTCTCGCATCGTCGTCTTGGTCACTGCTCCCCGCATATCACCAACATTATTCTTCGTCAAATAAATATCCCTCTTCCCCGTGATTCCCCTCTTATGTTTTTTCTGATTGTCAACTAGGTAAGAGTCATCGTTTACGTTTATCTACTATGTCCTTTACTTCGTCCAAACCTTTAGAAATAATCTATTCAGATGTTTAGGGGCCTTGTGCCGAGACTTCGATTTATGGCTCGAGATACTATGTTTGTTTTGTTGATGATTGCACAAAATTTATTTGGCTTTATCCTATTATCTTGAAATATGATGTTGAGCATATTTTTTTTTATAAATTTCAAGCGCTCGTTGAGCGTCGGTTAAATGCAAAAATTAAAGTTATTCACACTGATCATGGCACTGAATATAGTAAGTTGAAGGATTATTTTTCTCGTATCGGTATTTCTCACCACGTCGCTTGTGCTCATACACATGAGCAAATTGGTGCTGTTGAACGTCGACATCGACACATTGTCAAAACTGGATTAGCATTTGTTGGTCCCAGAGAAGTGTAAAACTATAATCAGAGGGGGGGTGAAGGACTATAGTGGAGTTTCAAAAAAATTTCTTGTATTTAAAAGCTTTTGGGCAGCGGATAAGTCACTTCTTAATATGTTGTTTCAAAGTAGTTTATGCAATCACAGATATATGATATAATATAAGCAATTAAATAAATGCAGTAAGGTAAATTGATGAAAGTAAATTGACACAAAGGTTTATAGTGGTTCAGGGTGATGTAATCCCTTAATCCACTCTTCTTCTGTGATGATTGGAGGAATGTCACTATTGTTTTCACAGATACAATAGCCTGATTGTCCTTGACTACACAAGCTTCACAATCTTCAAGACTATCACTCCCTGACTTTAACAGCTTCAGTGACTCAGTCTCTTTCACTGCTCCTTGGGAACAAATCCTTCTACAGCTATCACAAACACAACTCCTTCTCAGATGGCTCTGATTTAGTTGCTTGATTGAAGTGAATTGGATTCACAAATTTGTTGATCAATCTCAATGCTTGATTTGCAATTGAAGTTTTGATTCCTGAGAGTTGGTCTCTAGATATTTCCTTTTAGCACAGATGCAGTCTTTTCACTTTGACAGAGTTTCTGCTTGTAAATTATCAAACTTAATCGTTCTCTTATGTGTGTTTTTCTTGTCTGTCAATGCCTTCTATTTATAGCCTTGATAGTCCTTGATTTGAATTTCATGTCATATTATTTTAATGAGGGAATAATCCTTGATTTTATTCTTGATTCCCCTTAATTATATTCTCCTTGATTTCAGAGATCGGATTTTTCTTCAAACATTTATCAAAAAATCTGTCCTTGATTGATCCTCAATTGATTGTGCATTTATTACTTGATCCTCTGTATCTTCTTCATACTTCAAAATCTGATCAAGTAAGGTTTACTTGGCCATTCTCTGATCAATTAAGTGACTGTCTGACTTTTCCGTTTAGATCTTTCTTCACTGCTTTGTCTTCACTCAGCTGATAGTCAGTTCACTTTGCCGATTCACTATTCCCTTCATTCTTTTAGGTTCAGGAGAATCTTTGTCCTTCACTGATCCTTGATTTGTGTGAGATCAGTGTACACCATATTTAAACATCAAGTTTCATCACTTGGAATGTAACTTAGACTTATCCAAGGTCATCACAGACTTCCTTGGTTATAAGTCAGACCATAGTGTCTTCATGCTTCTCTCTTGGTACTTGGTTGGGTTCACTCACTAAAATCTGCTTTTACTCAAATTGTCCTACCAACTAGTACAATACTTGCCTTACTCAACTTATACAACATGTCAGAGTCTAAGTAAAGACTTATATAGAGAATTCTAACTTATTTCAGGCTTGCTATAACAGCTAGTATGGCAATCATCAAAACATAATAAAATGTTCCTAAAAATTTCCCCCTTTTTGATGATGCCAAAACCCTCATAAGCCTGAACATAAGTATATCAAAATTTTGCATAATAAACACTGGAATAAAACTCAACAATTTTATTCATCCATTTATGGGCAATAGGAAATATAGGTTCAAAATATATTCAAAGTACAGTAATTATATTTTACTCAATTCTGCTTTGTACCTCTTGAATTTGTGGTCTGAACCTCCTCTATATCTTTCCAATCAATTTCCGGAATCTTCCACTTCCAGTATACCATAGTAGTGTACTCAGAGACTCCCTAGAATATCTTCTTGTCGAAGAGTTTGCGAAAGTCAGGCATAGTCTCATTTGCTCGAGGTTCTCCAAAGTAATTTTCAAGTCTATCTCTAGCTTTAGCAATGTGAGAGTCAGCAAACTTGAGACTTTTGAACATACCCCATTGTTCTTGTCGGTTCATTTTTCCCATAGGATCGAAGAATTTTGCCATGTAATTGAAATCTTCTTGTTGTTCACTGGGCAAATCTTCTGGTCCTTGTGCAGAGAGGTGTATGGCTGTACTTGGTCTGCTGATTGAGTTGGATCCAGCATTCTGGTTGAGAGATGCATGCTGTCTCTTAACATCATTGTAGATTTTGGCCATATCAATTCTCATCTTCTCATCATGATATCTTAGCCAGTCTGCCCAAGCTTCATCTTGTGTTTGATTCGGATATAGACCATTTTGAACCCTGAAGAACTCTCTTACATTGTTTAGTACTTCAGCGTCATACTCTTCCATATGTCTGTGAGTTCTTTTCTCACCCGTATGTCTGGTGTTGTTGCTTCCTCTACTGGTGTTACCTCTGCCAGTGCAGACTCTGTGTTGGTTTTTTGATCCTCTTTGCTGATTTGATCCAGGTTTTTGCTGTCTACCTGATCTGTCTCTATCATCATCTCTTATTTGGATGGGGTGAGGAAAACCTATGCAAGGTTTATTTGATATCTTCACTCTTTCCTCACTAGTTTTTCTTAGTTGTTCTTCAGCTTCATTTCGAATTCTAAGTTCTCTGTCCCTTGCTCTTAGCAGCTCTTCAGTGAAGTTTGGGGGTCGAACTGTTGATCCTTGTTCAGGCTGATCCCTTCTTTCCCCTTTTTGGTAGCATCATCCCTTTGCTGCAGTAAGATATTGTTTGTAGCTTCAGCTGTACCAATCAGAGTGTCCAGTTTGGACTCAATGGATGTGAACCTTGAGCCATGATCAGTAAGCTTTTGGGTTACACTTCAAAATCTGGTGCCAAAAGCAAGTGCCATGGACTTGTTTTCTTGAGAAATGTGTTGTCTGAGTCCTGCAAGATTGTTGGTGATATTGAGGTTTAACTGTTTCAGCAAGTCTCCTTGTCTTTCCACAACAATATTATGTGCATTAATGTACTTAGCAACCGCCTGAAATCTTTTCTCTATCGAGTGGCTTTCATCTTTAAATGACATAGTCATAGATCGGAGATACATGGCTTGTTGTTCCAATTCTTCAGCCAGCTGATTTGCTGCTTTTTCAAATGCTTCATTGGATATTCCAGTGGTCAATTGAGGGAATTTTTGACGGGTATCAGCTGGTTCTGGCTCTGTTTGTTGTCCTTGGTCTATACGTTGAGTAACATCTAGACCAGCTTCCACGTCTTCAAGTACTTGAGTGGAGGTAAATTATGGTGCAAAGATCGCCTCCTATTCCCCTTGCTCTGGCCGGGAATTGCCTTGACCGTGTTGCGTGTTTGCCGAGCCAAAGGTTGTCAGCACTCGTTGTAGGGCCAGCCGGAGTGTCAACAGATAGTTGCTGAGGTGATGGCTGAGCTGGTGGCGTTGACTTGGCTGATTCATGTGTTTGAAGAAATGAATTTAGGAAGATGTTATCATCAATTGCATCATCTGTTTGTTCAACTTCTTTGCCTGTGTTATCAGCAGTATCTTGTGGATCATCACCAGCATCGTCTTGATCAGTATCATCATGATTATCCCCATTATGATCATCATGATCACTATCATCATCATCACCAGATGATTCATCACTTTCTTTCTCAGAGGCTGGATGTGTTTTTGCCTTTGCTACATCCACCATATCCCATAGTGGAGATTCATCAAGTATACCAACTAGGGTTGTGATCCCTAAAAAGTCGAAGAGCCAAGCGTCCTCAACAAGCATACGTGCTGAGTCTTACAGCTGAATTCTTGAGTCACCTTATTTCCATTCAAGATAAGCTGTAATTCGATCATCAATATCAGTTGTAGACATCTGTGCTGGTTCTTCTGGGATTTGCTCATCATCTTCAGTGTCTACTGCTACTTCCTCATTTCGAGGTTGTGCATCCTCACTTTCATTCTGTTCCTCTTGCTGTTCTGCATCTTCTTCTGAGTCTTCTTCTTCTTCATCATCAATTAATTTTCCGAACTCCTCTTTTTCCAGATTTCTTTGTACTTTTGGTTTATTTCTTTGACTGGTTGTGATTCTGATAGGTTGCTTTCGCTTTCCTCCTACTGCTTTCTTTGTTGGCTCAACATATTTAAACATGATTTTGGATTCATGTAATTTGTGGAGTTTGACAATAGGGACTTGTAGACATTTCAACAGATAGTGTAATTGAATCCCATAGGACTTTTTCACCCAAAAGTGTCCCTTTTTCGTCTTTCCTTCTGCAATCCCCTTCTTAGCCGCATTTGCCTCTCCTTGGATTTGTTCTTTGATTCTAAGGAAGAAGTAGTTGGCCCAATTGAACTCAAGATTATTGTAGATGATTCCCATCAGACGCTTTTCAACCTCTGTCATGGCATTATTTGCCCCTAGTATTCCTTCAATGCTATTTCCGATTAGTGCACTGAACTCACTGAAGGGTTTTAATTTAAATCGGATCGAAGACAGTTGACCTTCTTAGATCCTAGGTTTGCTGTCTTGGAAATTGTTGCGCAAAATTCATCCAAGTTTTGTGGTACCAAGGCTACTTTTGCTTGACCATTATCTGAAAGTTTAAGGTGTTTGCGAATTACCTTTACTGTGATGACTACTGTTGTGCCGTTGACAGATGCAACGATCTTGTCTTCCTCTCTATCGACATCTTCTTCTGCAATTTGCCCAGAGACATACTTTGCAGTCTTCCAAAAAGATATTATACTTTCATAGCAAACATCGGTGATTGGAGGATTTAGAAAGGTTAGTATTCTCAGACTTTTGCAACCAGCTGCCAGTCTCTTTGCTTCTTCGTCATTTCCACACAGCTTTAAGTAGTGTTCTTCTTGAAAGAATGATCCGGTTGCAATTGATTTCTTATATTGTGCTCCAGTTTGAGTGGGTTGGGAAGATGAGGCCATTTTTTAGACTTTTGAACAGTTTGGAGGGTTTAGTGATGGAATAGGGTTTTCAATTTTGCAAGAGAGCGTAAAGTATTTTGAAAAATCTCTAAGTGTGGTTTATATATGATGATTTGGGTAGTGTGAACATGGTTGAATATGGAAGGATTTTGTGACGTAATGGCGTGATTTTATGTATATAAATCGCGATATTTGAAGTATAGTGTGGGAGTGGATTGAGGTAAGTAATGATGGATCCCGGGAATAGAGGCGTTTGTAATTCAAAAAATAATATAGTTACCTCCACGATTGAAAAATGATCTCCACGTGTGTAATCTTTCGCAGTATAATCTTCCATAACTTCTTGATTTTCCACGTGTATTAAAGTGATTTAGTTCACACTTTATTTTGACGTTGACTCCAATATATTCTTCGGTGGAGTGACTTGGCTGGTCACTAATCCGGTGTAGTGACTTTTTCACTGAGCTGCTATATATAACTGTTCCTAACAATCAGTGAAGTTGACTTCGCTGAGTACCAGTGCCTTACTTGCTACATCTCCTGTAACGTAAAAGGTTTAATCAGCTGGTGAAGTCACTTGAATGATTACTTCCAGTTAGCCACTCTTTAGTCAATTTCTATCATTCCCAACTCAGTTCTTAACATACTGAATCTTTCATGACTGAGTGGTTTTGTGAAGATGTCAGCCTATTGATCTCCAGTGGGTATGTATCTGACAGCTGCCTTTCGTAGTGCTAAACCAGTCCTTAACCGACAGTGTATCGGGTCAAACTGTAGTGCTAGTATGGTGAGTCAGAGTGTCGAATCCTCAGGGAACTTGGTAATTCTTCTAAGTGTGGTTAAACACCAAAGAGGTGTTATTAACTCGATCTAAACCGCAATTTTATAACACAGATCACTACTATTCTAGTCAACATAAAATAAATGCATAATTTAAAAGTTATTCTAATATAATATATATAGATATATAAATATATATAGATGTACATAAATTGCAAAGTATATATATAGATATAAATATATAGATACCAATATATTTTAGAACTAGATGTATAAGTTTATAGAACTAGCCAAAGTTTATATAATTGAATTATACGATCTTTTCTAGTAAACGGAATGTGCTCGATCTTTCCTTTTATTTTAGGTCCAATTGAGTAAATGAAACGGTGCACTCCTGAGGTTAACAATTCCTCCTCACACGAGCGTATGAAATTGTCATATGTCATTGTCATCGCTTCAATCTCCACAACCGCCCCATGCTAATCTCGATTAGTCTCGAGCAGTGCAGTACAAATCTACCCCGGATAAAAGAGGTTATTCCGTTTGTCGACGGCCGATGTTATTCAAAAGGCTCCGGTTGTCGGCGGATCGATTTAACTTTCGGTGTTAGTTTCAATTAAACCGTTGATTTTAACATTATTATGATCTCGAGCACAATTTTAATAAGATTAATCTTTCCCAAGACAAATCGCCCGGGTAGGAAATAGGATTCCGTAGTCACGCTTTTCAAGACGGCCAATTTTACCCTCCGGTTTTTCTATCTTTTATCTCATATCCTAACTTCTCTCGGTCGGGTTCATCATTAGTTTATATGGTGCGATTCATCTTGGTTAATTACGTCAATCCGAATATTATCAATACGTTATGAGAATAGAAAAAGATTCAATTAACTCAATTTTAATCAATTTTAATTAGACAACATTCCTTTACGAAAAGATCGAAATAAAACGATTACATAACTTTGGCTAGTTATTAGAGTTAGCCTAAAAACATTATAACAACGAAAAGATAAAAACAAACATAAATACTTAAGAAAAGTTACCCGATTACAAATGTTTGAATCGAGTTGTATTCTTCCGGACATTACAACGACTTCAACAACATCGAACTTCGATAATTTCCCGAGCATTACAACGATACTACGAGATTATTATTTTTGGCGTAAGACCTATTTACAAACTACGAAATAAAAAGAAAACAAAGAGGAGAGGATATATATATATGATATGGTTTATATATATTGGTACATCCGTTTCTGCTGCTGAATGAGCTCTTTTTATAGATAAAACTTCCTTGGCCGGACCGGGCCGGTAGTAGGCCGGACCGGTCCGGTGTAATGATTATCTCCACCTTCTTGATTACAATCAGCATGTGCGGTGATAATTATATATATATTTATATATAATTATTAAACTTCTAAAATTCATATCTCGAGTTCTGGATCTCCAAAAATCATGATTCAAGCAGCATCGGAAAGCTCTCGGGAAAATCTACAACTTTCGTGAAGGACTCTTCTTCAGATAACGTCGTTTTGATGAGCCATTCGTTTGTCGAAGACATTTCTCGATTACCACTTAACCAAATTGATTGACCACTTGACCACTTCAATTGACCACTTGACCACTTAAGCTTGTGACACTCTCTAAATCCTTCCAGAGATATAATTACACTTCAACATGTTGATTCTCGGGGTCTCGGTTCATAAATCGCAATAAAATACCACAAATACCCACGTAAATCGACATTTACACTCCGATTTACTAAAATCGGTACAAAATGATAACTTTTACTATTATTACTAAATTTTACTACTAACTACTCTAAATTATAAAGATTAACATTTCATACTATTTATACCATAATTTCATATATTTTATATAGAATTCGTTGATAAAACATAACAATATAACGTATATTTAATCATATAAAAGTAGTATATCAACTACTCCCCATTTAGCTTTTGATCGTCCTCGAGCAAAAATAAGCGGTAATAAAAGATAATATAATTGATCAGATTATAATTTTTAATGTAATTTATATTGTCAATATTATAAATATATTACTTATTCTAATTTAAAATCGTAAGAAGACAGAAAGTGTATATAACTTAAATAACTTAAACATTAAATATTATTTAGATAAAATTGTACATGTAATACTTAATAAGTATAAATAAAATATCAGAATTATTTTTAATCACAACTATTATGAAATTCTGGAATCGGAAACTCGGTCAGGTAGTCGACAAAAATGGCTTATAGAGTTTAGGCTCAAGATGTTGGTTAATCGGAAAAAAGGAAATCAAAAAGAGAAAGAGGCAAGTCGTACGTACCTACATCTTCATATTCTTGATCAAAAAATAATCATCGATTAATAACATCTCTTTTTTTTTTTCCAGATTTTTTTTTTTTTAGATTAAGAACTAAAAGCGTGAGTGTGTGTAGAAAATCAAACTTACAAGCATTGCTTCATCAAGATTGATCGGAGTACTACTCTTTCGATCGAAAATTACAAGTCCGGTTTCCTTAAACTTGTAATCATTCTTGAGATCTTATGATTTGACTTTTTCTTTTTCATTCGGTGTCTTCACTCCCAGCAATAGGACATTTCGAGATAATACCCTAGCTGGACTTCTATCATCAGGAAATCGGGAGCTTCTAACCTCATAGTGATATAGGACATTTCTTGATAATACCCTACTCACTCAAATCATTGGTAGCTACAACCGATATGTTTTTTTTTTTTTTAAAATGTCGATCACAGATAAGGAAGATACCTGGTATTTGATTAATTCTATGTAAATATGGTGCTTCGTTCTTAATTTAGAATATTAATATATCCGAGCTTATTACCAAAATCGACTATCTTGCAAGTGTCATGAGGTAAGATCGAATGTACTAATACTTATCTAATTTTTCCAATCTCAGCATATACCAAAACTTAGCTTTTATGTCTTCATCTCTTTTTATAAGTACGTACAAAATTGCGGTATTTTCAAGGAAATGTAGACCAAAATTAGCTAAAGCTTGGTTATTTAATCACAATTGACAATTTCGAGTGAGGTCTTGATCACTCTAATCAAGGCTGACATAAGAACAAAAATTGGAAATTTAGGTAGGCTATTTGGCTATAGTTATATTTTTGTGGTGCCAAAAATCGACATCCCTAGTCCAATTCCAAACTCATAATTCATATTGAAAAAATTATTCTAAAAATTTTACTTATAATTATCAACATACTTATATAATTTCATAAAAACAATATCTAATATTAATTACTCAATTATATAAACTTAAAATCTTATTAAAATCTAAATTAGACATAAAATATGATTATAATATATCTAATATACTTTACTTAATTAAAAACTTATTCTTCCAAATCATATCATTAAATAACAAACAAACTTAAAAAACTGAGACATATATATATTAAACAAGATAGATTAATACAAACTTAAAAGAACAACATAAACTTAACCGAACTAAAAAACTTCAAACTTAACTTAACTTAACTCATTAAAACTTAAACATTATAAACTAACCACCAACCAACCATCTAAATCGTAGACGAACAACCCGGTGTATCAACCGGTAACAATCCAACTCGATTATCTCTAGACGGAAAAATCTCATCCGTTTCCAGCTCTCCCACTCCACTCATCTGAGTAAACAGGCGCGAAATCAACCAAGAATTAGGCATAGGTTTGCCCCTACTACCTCTCGTGATTGAAAACTCCAACACCGTCCTTTGAATCAAAATTCCCCAATCGACAAATACACCAACTGTCAAAGCATACAGCAGAAGCATTTCATTATCACTAAGGCTCCCGAAATCCCAAGTAGGATACACCCTAGAATTAATGAAATGTTTCCACGCCTTTAGGCGTGGAAGTAAAGCACGTGTAGACATTTCGTGATTTGTGTCGAAAAGTGGAAACAGACATTGGAAAGACTCATGGACTCTGTTCAAATGATTGTGTGGATTTTGTAAGCCCCATGTTATCTCAAAATGCTGCATTGAAACCGGTGGAATTGCAAAAATTTGGTTGATAATAGAAGAAGAGAAGGGAACAGCCACTCCTCTTACCGAAACAATCTGAGTGATATCGATCATGGACGTCGTCATGAGGACAGAATAAAATTCTCGAACTATCGAGACATTTATCCTTCCTCTCGCGCATCGACAAATTTTTTCCAACCAAAACTTGAATAATCGTTTTCCCCATTGATCAATCTTATCGACATTTAAACCTTTCTCCAACTGGATTGGAGAATTCGCAAAACGATGGTGTAAAATGATATTCTCATTAGAAGCTTGAGATTCCGGAAGATCCGGGGTGTGAGGTTCGTATGAATTGACAGATGGAGATGATCGGTTCAACATTTTTAAAACTAGATGAAAAGTAAAAAAAAAAACAAAGTTGAAAGTAGATAGACAGTGAAAGAGTTGGTATGTTTTCCTCATTCCCTGGCCTCCTTTAAATAGATAGAAAATTATACATACGTGGATGCACGAGACAGACTCAAAAAATGAGTCATGCCATTTCCCTTCACGGCTCGGGCCGAGTCTAGGCCGGACTGGTCCGGCCTCATCCAGCTTTTACTGAGGACAGAGGTGAAAGTCAAATTGTATTTTGGTTTTTTTTACTTCACGTGCCTATTACTACCTACTTCCTTGAAGATATTCCATAAAGGTTAATCTAACTTGATACAAACGGATAAAATGACACATTATATTTTTGTAAAATGACGTAGTAATGATACAAAAATTATTTTTGGGTTTTTTTTTTATTATAGTTTTTAGAAAAACTAAAACGATTTAAAATGCAAACCAAATTTCGATAAAACAACTATAAAATCAAACTAAACGAAAAATGAAAACAAACCAATATCTAAATGACAAACGTCGAATAAAATGAAATGTGCAGTAAAAAAAATGTTTAATCAAACATAGTTATTAAATTCAATCTTCTTCATAGCCTTCTTCGGGATCGACATGAAAGCTTGAACTCGAAACGATCGAGAAGTCGGTGGTGAATCAGTAGTCGTGGTCTGGATCGAACTATCAAGACCCATCGAACTCATGCCATCGTAATGTGTGCAAACTCGGTGAATCCTCCCCAACTAGACATCGTTTGTCTCACGAACACTGTCGAAAATACACCTGCTCCACTAGATTGGCTCCCAAAAGGATATGACGATGGATGAAAGCTCGAAGGTGGTGGAATAGGTGTTACCCACTGTAGTAAGGTATAAGGATCTCGATGACAAGGTGGACAGCAGGATCATCAAAAGTAGGATTACGGCAAATCGCTCGTTCCTCCTTAAACCTCTACGAATATCATCACACCACTGCCTATTACTCTCAGCATATAAAGCCATGTTGGCTTGACCACGTGCAACGTCTGACACTAAAGATTGAAACATATCATAGGTGATAGTGTTGGAGAAAGGAGTTTGTTGAGGCTGACTACAAAAAGATGCAAAAGAAGAAGATGTGAAAACTGGTGGAGCTGGTTGAGTTTGACGTCTTCTAATCAAAGAGCTAATACTACCATCTGGAAGACTAGTCAAACTCGGTCCAATCAAATTGGCATCTGCCAGAGATAATTTGTCATTAGGCAGGACTGGTACGCCCACCCTACGACATAAATCAGAGATAAAACAAGGGAAGTACAGATGACTCCCTGGTCTGGCGATGACAATACTCTCGAAAATTCTTTTAAACATGACCTTACCAACATCCACTCTGACATCGTTTACCATCGCCCAAGCGATACAAACATCTTCCTTTCCAAAAGCAGTATGTTTACGTGAAGGGTAGAGATTATGGCTAATAAATCTTTTAATTGCCCTCAACCCTCTAAAACAATTCCCATAATTAAATCTATTTTCTACCCACACAAATGTTGGGTCAAAAGCATTCCCGAGCTCGTGGCGATCTGCTCAAAACTCGTAGGATCATCTAAATTCAAAACTACCCTGTAATCTTCCTCATCAGAAAAAACTTCAACTCCTAGAATTGCATTTATGACTTCAGGGTTAAAAGGAATATTTACGCTCTTGGGAGGTGCAGCTTGCATCGAGTAAGTGATCTTGTGAAAGTGTAGATAAAACTGAATAAAACTCAGCTACTAGAGTCGTGTTAATCTCCCCTTCCCTTCTGGCTGCTAAATCTAACCACTGTCGTTTTCTAAAGATATCTTTGACTTCATCACCTAAGTCATCCAAATCTAACCCTTTTTTCAACCAAGACATCACATTTACTATAAATTTTCTCATCGCTTTCTTAAACTCCGGTGATGCGGTTTTATCAAAGCTTACGGCCTCTTCTTCAGGTGATAAAAGTATTGTGCCTCACGACCGGAGTTGATATATGAATGTTTGATTTACGCTTTTAGAGACTTTCCTACTCGACTCACCCATTCTACGATATTGGTAATGCCAATCAACAACAAAAACAACAACAAAAACAACAAAAATAAAAATGTCACAACACACTCAAAAATCAAAACAGTTGAAATTAACCTAAAAAATTATGAAAAATACGAAATTGATAACTACATAAACTAAATTATACCTTAATATGTAGACAACGTTGAAAAGTAGGCCGGAAAAGTTGAAAAAGTCGCCGGAATGAAATGTAGCTTGTTTTTGCTCCCTTTTGATTTTTGTAACTTTTGTGGAAGAGAGGAGATAGAATGATGAAGAAATAAAGTAGTGGTGTAGTGTGAGAGGTGAATTTTTGTGGAAGAATTGATAAAAATTTCGAGTGGTGGGGTTTGGTGTGGGGTGCGGCTGTTGAAAGAATTAGGGAAGAAGAAGAAGAAGAAAGGGGTCCCCGTCCTTTTTTATGTTTTTAGACCCCGGACCGGTCCGGATTAAGGGCCGGATCGGTCCGTGCCCAATTTTTTTTCACTTTCTCGATTTTTTTTATTTTTATTTTTATTATTTACTTTTTATGATTTTTTTGATAAAAACTTATATAAAACCTTAATAAAACTTAATTAAACTCTTAAAGATAAGTTTATAACATTTTACAACTTAATAAAATCTTTATAACACTTAATAAGCTTATAAAAATTTAATAAATTTATATCAACTCTTATAAAACATCTAAATAAAAACTAAAGAAAACTTTCATAAAACTTTTATAAAACTTCTCAAATTTCATAAAGATCCAATTTTATAAAATTCTCAGAAGTTATGCGAAAATTTTATAAAATAAAATATAAGAAAAAGACTCGAAACTTAAGGGGTTCCTGATTCTTCGATTTCTAAATCTTCCAGAGTTCTGATATAACGCTTAATCAACCTAACTCCTAAAAATGAAGCATTTGAATTATCTCTCGGAATTCCATCGGGATTTTCGGATAACCACCTAATCGTTCCCTTCCTAACAATATTCAAACACTCATCCTGGGATTTGGTTGTGTTTTTCCCACAGCGTCCAACATGTTCACTTTTTCCACATATTCTGTATCTCATCAGAAACTTTGCCCTTCTTTTTATCGCACTTCTTGATGTTCCATTACAAACTTCTTTCAATCTGATCTCTCTCAACAATTTCTTGTTTTGTTCAAAAACTAAAGCTTCTATAGCAAACGCGACATCTTTATCTAGGCCTAATTTCAAAAGTAAAATAAAAACTCCTATTCTATCTAAAGAAGACATCCAGTTCTTTTACGTCTATCCGGTAAAAGACGAAAAGAGTTTAAACATAATTAAAAATACAGAAAAGTAGAGTAAAGATAGATAATTCCTGGTATTCGGCTGATTCCAGTTTCTCTGCTTTTCAGTTCTTTTGTGTTTCTCTACTTTTTCAATTTGTCGGGGGATCAATCAGTATCATTATTTCTTCTTTCAGTGTGATTCATTCTCCCTCCACAAATAACTTTACTCTGTGGCCATTGGCTATAAAAGTTGCATTTCCATCGCTTAGTTCACACTCAGATTTGTAAACCCGTGTTACCTTAAATGGACCTGTCCATCTTGACTTAAGCTTACCTGGAAACAACTTTAAACGTGAATTGCACAAAAGCACTCGATCACCTACATGGAACTCACGTTTAAAGATTCTCTTATCATGGAAAGATTTCGTGCGTTCCTTGTAGATTCGAGCATTTTCATAAGAATCGAGATGAAATTCTTCTAGTTCTGTTAATTGAAGCAATCTATGATCACCGACAGCCTTAGGATCGAAATTCAAAAATTTTATAGCCCAGAAGGCTCGGTGTTCTAACTCAACTGGGAGATGACAAGACTTACCAAAGACTAACTTATAGGGAGAACAACCAATTGGTGTTTTAAAAGCTGTTATGTACGCCCATAATGCATCATCTAATTTTACTGCCCAGTTTTTACGATTTGAATCAACTGTTTTTTCCACGATTCTTTTGATTTCTCTATTTGATACCTCTACATGTCCACTAGTTTGCGGATGATAGGGCGTTCCTAAATTATGCGTTACACCATATTTTTCAACTATCTTAGTAAATGGTCTATTACAAAAATGTGAACCTCTATCACTAATGATTGCCCTCGGAATGCCTTATCTTGTAAATATATTCTTTTTAAGGAATCGTATGACAACCTTGGTATCATTAGTGGGAAGAGCTTCAGCTTCTACCCATTTTGAAACATAATCTACCATTACAAGAATAAATCTTTTTCCAAAAGATATAGGGAAAGGTCCCATGAAATCTATACCCCAAACATCAAATAACTCACATTCTAAAATAGGTTGCATAGGCATTTCATGTTTTTAGATACATTTCCCATTTTTGACAAGACTCACAAGATTTAACATACTTATAAGCATCTCTCAGTATAGTGTAGGCCAATAAAAACCACATTGTAAAACTTTAAAAGCGGTTTTCCAACCTCCATGATGACCTCCTCGCCTCACGATCATGACAAAATGATAAAACACTTAAAATTTCATTATCAGGCACACATTTTCTGATTATCCCATCCGAACACTTACGGAAAAGGTCTGGTTCCTCCCAGTAATAAAATTTTAAGTCATAAAAGAACTTCTTTTTTTGTTGCCAAGTCCAATGAGACGGAATATAGTCACAGGTTAAGTAATTAATGATATCTCCAAACCAAGGTGAAATTTCTTTAGAAGGAATTCTATTTTTTAATAACTGCATGGTTGAAGGAGTATCTATTCTAAATAGTTGTTCATCAGGAAATGAATCTTTAATTTCAATTCCTATTTCTTCATCAATTTCCATTCTACTTAGATGATCTGCTACTACATTCTCACTTCCTTTTTTATCTTTAATTTCAATGTCAAATTCTTGAAGTAAGAGAATCCATCTAAGAAGACGAGGTTTAGCATCTTTCTTACTCAAGAAATACTTGAGGAATGAATGGTCTCAGATAAATTATTACCTTAGAACCAACAATATACGATCGAAACTTATCTAAGGCAAAAATCACAGCCAACAATTCTTTTTCTGTAGTTGCATAATTAAGTTGAGCTGCGTTTAATGTGTGAGATGCATAGTAAATAGCTTTGAGAATTTTGTTATATCTTTGACCTAAGACAGCTCCTACAGCTAAATCACTCGCATCACACATAATCTCAAACGGCAAACTCCAATCTGGTGCTACTAGCACTGGTGCAGTAGTCAACCTCGCTTTTAAGGTCTGAAAAGCTTCCATACATTTACTATCAAAGTTAAAAGGTACTTCCTTTTCAAGTAAATGACTTAGAGGCTTTGCTATTTTTGAAAAATCGGCAATGAACCTTCTATAAAAACCTGCATGTCCGAGAAATCCTCTTAGGGTTCTTAAATTAACGGGTGGAGGTAATTTTTCAATTACTTCGACTTTAGCTTTATCAACTTCAATACCTTCTTCAGAGATTCTGTGACCTAAAACAATCCCTTCTGATACCATTAAGTGACATTTTTCCCAGTTTAGTACTAAATTGGTATCTTCACAGCGTTGTAACACTCGTTCTAAGTGTAACAAACAAATATCGAATGAATCTCCGTAAACACTAAAGTCATCCATAAAAATTTCTAAGAATTTCTCATCCATATTAGCAAATATAGCTATCATACACCTTTGAAACGTAGCTGGTGCATTACATAAACCAAACGGCATTCTTTTATAAGCAAAAGTTCCATAAGGACAAGTGAAAGTAGTTTTTCTCTATCTCCTCGCAATGAATATCTCAAATATCCTCGAATAACCATCTAAGAAACAAGAATACTTATGTCCACTTAAACGCTCCAACATCCGAACTATGAATGTAAGTGGATGATGATCTTTCTTAGTATGATCATTTAGTTTTCTAAAATCAATGCACATTCGATAACTCCGTAATCTCTCTTGTCGGAATCCATTCATTCTTTTCATTCTCTTTCACTGTGAAACCTCCTTTCTTTGGTACCACTTGAGTTGGACTAACCCATTCACTATCTGATATGGGAAAAATTATCCCCATTTCTAATAGCTTAATGACTTCTTTCTTAACAATTAACTGCAAATTTGGGTTGAGGCGGCGTTGCGGTTGAATACAAGGTTTAGCATCTTCCTTCAGAATTATCTTATGAACGCAAATCTCAGGGCTAATACCTCGAATATCGGCAACTGTCCATCCAAAAGCTTTCTTATGCTTTTTCAAAGATTCTAAGTAATTGATCTTCTTGTTGCTCGATTAAAGATGATGAAATAATAACCGTAATAGATTATTAGTTTCAAGAAAAGTATATTTCGATTTAAAGGTAACGGTTTCAATTCCATTCTTAGGTGGATCTTCTAGTGATGGTTTAAGAACCGGTCCTTCTAGTTCTAATTCCAAATACTTATGCCATGATGGTTTAAAATTAAAACTTCCTTTATCTAGAGAAAGAATTATCTCTTTCATTTCGGTGTCTTTCTCATCTTCCTTATAGATAGACAGAGTTAAGCATTCTTCTAATCATTCTTCAAAAGTTGTTAATCGATTATCATAGATGTAATGAATATCTTCTATAAAAGAACATGATTACGTGATTTGTATGGATGGTTCATAGCTTTGAAAATATTGAAAGTAACTTCATCTTCATTGACTCTCAGAATTAATTCTCCTTTCTGGACATCTATTAAAGTTCTTCCTGTAGCTAGAAATGGTCGACCTAAGATAAGTGGCGCTGAATATCCTTCTTCCATTTCCATAACTACAAAGTCTACTGGAAAATAGAACTTGTCTACTTTAACCAATACGTCTTCAATAATTCCTTTAGGGTATTTAATCGATCTATCTGCCATTTGCAGAGTCATTTCAGTCTTCGTAAGATTTCCTATGCCTAGCTTCTTATAATCCTCATAAGACATGAGATTTATACTAGCTCCAATATCACATAAGACCTTTTTAAACAGAAATCCTCCAATCTCACATGGAATGGTAAAACTTCCAGATCTTTCAGCTTAAGCGGTAACTTATCTTTGCAAAACCTATGAAACATTCTTCATTTAGGCATATATTCTCATATTCCTCTAATTTTTCTTGTTTGATGAAATATCTTTCGAGAAACTTTCCATAAGCGGGCATACTAATTAGAGCTTCGATAATGTGAGGATATTAACATGAATATGACGAAAAGTATCAAGGAAACGAGCATACTTGATCGCTTTTAATCTTTTAATTTGATCTTTAGGTGGGTAAGGTAAAGATTCTAAATCTACAACCTTTGATCCCAAAGTCATTTTCTCCTTTCCTTTCTCCTTAAACCTTTGAGTATTACTTGATCGCCAAGTATCATGATCTTGAGTTTTTCTCATTAAGACATTCCCGAATCAATCTCTACCTCATTCCTTCATTCTTCCTGTTTTTCATCCTTGTTTTCATTATCCTCTACTCTAACATGTTCCTTGAATAAATTCCTTAAATCTTTATCCATAGGATCTTTCAAAATCCTAGGATTTTTACCCATTTTTCACCTTCATTCTCAAAGTGTTCCAAACTTCTATTTCTTTTCAAGAAATTCTCTATAATTTCTTCTTCCTCATCGTGAATTCAATTTCATCTTTAGTTCCATCATTTTTCCATCTAAATCATTTTCTACTTCATTATTCCCGAAGTTTTCTACTCCATTACTACCACGAGTTTTCTACTTCTCGTAACTACAACATTTACCTCTCTTGGGTTTCTTTCAAGATTGCTCTGTAATCCTCCGTGTGGTCTATCTGCTTGTTACGTTCTCCTTCCCTACTCAAATGATCTTCCATATTCCTCAATGAGGCTTCTATTGTTCTCATTCGGTATCATGTCCACTCATAGATGTTTTCATCGTTTTTCATATCTTTAGTATTTGTACCAATAGAAGTCATCATTGTTTCCATATTCTTAGCTTGAGTAGATACTACACCCATCATATTTTCCATTAGTTTTTCCCATTTTCCAACTCCTTCTGCAGGTTGAGTTGAACTTTGAGTTACTGGTATACTTTGAGTGGTATGTTGAGGATAGGATCTAGGTAATGATTGTAAATTCTGATTAGATGTGTTTTCTTGATAAACTTGATTATTATTCCTATATGGGACTGGATATGGCGGTTGTCCTTGCTTACTAGGGTTTTCATACCATCGATAAGTAGGGTGATCTCTTCTAATAGCATTAAACGAGTTTGAGTATGCATTGTTCAAATTCCTATGCTGTTGAAGAAAACTCATATCCTCTCTTGAATATCCTATTGGTTTTTCGATCCCTAATGGCATATTTTCCTGATTTGAGTATTCAGTTGGTGTACTATTTTCTGAACTTTGGTTTTTGTTTGATTGTAGGCCATCAAATTTCCTACTCAAATTTTCTAAATGTGCTAGAACTTCCGTATTAGATGTACATTCTCCCGTAAAAGCTACTTTTCCTCGTGCTAGAACCGGTTTCCCACATTCTCATTATTTTTGGAAATCTTTTCTATAGCATCGTAAACTATTTGAGCTTCACTCATCATTAAAGAACCACCACATGCATGATCTACATCGGCACGTGAATCTTTTCTTAATTTACTGACGTAAAAGTTGAATTTGCATATCTAAGGAATAACCATGATCGGGACAGCTCTTAACAATTTTTAAATCTTTCCTGGCATTCCTGCGCTTCTTCGAGATCCTTGTCTAAAGTTAGCAACCTCGACTTTTAATTCCAAATTTCGTCCCAGAGTGAAATATTGTTTCGAAATTCAGTTTGAATCTCCTCCCAACTAGTAAGTGAATGATGTGGAAGAGACATAAACCAATCTCGTGCTCGTCCTTTTAAAGAAAAAGGAAACATAGTCATCCTCGTTAATTCCTTATGACCACCTTGACTTTTGGTTGTATTGCACATTCTTCAAAAGATAGAGATGATGATGTGGATCTTCATCATCCTCTCCTAGGAATTGGGCTCTTGCATCAATTAAACCAAAAGATGATGATTTAATTTCAAATTATTTGCTCCTTCATTGGGTAAAAGTATGGGATTATTAGTCCGGTTTCTTCTTATGGTTTGATCACAGATAGGTCTCGGGTTTGGTGGGTTAATACGATTATTCTGGTTCCGATTCTGATTATTTCTATTATTATTATTATTATTATTATTATTATTATTATTATTATTATTATTATTAGGGTTAACAGGGTTTTTTCCATGCCCTAGAGCATGTTCCAGTCCTTGTTTAGGTGTTTCATCACTGATTTCAGCCATTCTCGTATTTCTGTTTGAAGATGATTCGTCAGGATTTCCCTGACTAGTATGACCACGTTTACTCTCTACTCTTAACTGCCTTTCGTAAGTGTTTATGTCAGGCTTATAAGTAGTGAGTGGGGCCTTACCACTTTTGGTCATCAACTAACGAAAATAGAAAATAACACGAAATTGATAGTAGTAGAAAAAATTGGTAACTTACCTATAAGGTAAGTACCAACGAAAAATAAAATAGAAAAGGGATAAGAAAAGTGTTGACTTATTCTCGAGAATTTTGAGCTAATACAAGTAGTAACCATAGACACAAAAAAAAAAGAAATTAGCGACGTTCCCCGGCAACGGCGCCAGAAATCTGACAGCTGCCTTTCGTAGTGCTAAACCGGTCCCTTAACCGACAAAGGTATCGGGTCAAATCAGTAGTGCTAGTATGGTGAGTCAGAGTGTCGAATCCTCAGGGAACTTGATAATTCTTCTAAGTGTGGTTAAACACCAAAGATGTGTTATTAACTCGATCTAAACCGCAATTTTATAACACAGATCACTACTATTCTAGTCAACATAAAATAAATGCGTAATTTAAAAGTTATTCTAATATAATATATATAGATATATAAATATATATAGATGTACATAAATTGCAAAGTATATATATAGATATAAATATATAGATACCAATATATTTTAGAACTAGACAGATAAGTTTATAGAACTAGCCAAAGTTTATATAATTGAATTATACGATCTTTTATAGTAAACGGAATGTGCTCGATCTTTCCTTTTATTTTAGGTCCAATTGAGTAAATGAAACGGTGCACTCCTGAGGTTAACAATTCCTCCTCACACGAGCGTATGAAATTGTCATATGTCATTGTCATCAGTTCAATCTCCACAACTGCCCCATGCTAATCTCAGTTAGTCTGAACAGGTACCGAGTACAAATCTACCCCGGATAAAAGAGGTTATTCCGTTTGTCAGACGGCCGATGTTATTCAAAAGGCTCCGGTTGTCAGGCGGATCGATTTAACTTTCCGGTGTTAGTTTCAATTAAACCGTTGATTTTAACATTATTATGATCTCGAGCACAATTTTAATAAGATTAATCTTTCCCAAGACAAATCACGCCCGGTAGGAAATAGGATTCCGTAGTCACGCCATGACGGCCAATTTTACCTCCGGTTTTTCTATCTTTTATCTCATATCCTAACTTCTCTGGTCGGGCCATCATTAGGTTATATGGTGCGATTCATCTTGGTTAATTACGCCAATCCGAATATTATCAATACGTTATGAATAGAAAAAGATTCAATTAACTCAATTTTAATCAATTTTAATTAGACAAAGATTCCTTTACCGAAAAGATCAAAATAAAACGATTACATAACTTTGGCTAGTTATTAGAGTTAGCCTAAAAATATTATAACAACGAAAAGATAAAACAAACATAAATACTTAAGAAAAGTTACCCGATTACAAATGTTTGAATCGAGTTGTATTCTTCCGGACATTACAACGACTTCAACAACACTGAACTTCTGATAATTTCCCGAGCATTACAACGATACTACGAGATTATTATTTTTGGCGTAAGGCCTATTTACAAACTACGAAATAAAAAGAAAACAAAGAGGAGAGGATATATATATATATATATATATATATATATGATATGGTTTATATATATTGGTACATCCGTTTCTGCTGCTGAATGAGCTCTTTTTATAGATAAAACTTCCTTGGCCGGACCGGGCCGGTAGTAGGCCGGACCGGTCCGGTGTAATGATTATCTCCACCTTCTTGATTACAATCAGCATGTGCGGTGATAATTATATATATATTTATATAATTATTAAACTTATAAAATTCATATCTCGAGTTCTGGATCTCCAAAAATCATGATTCAAGCGGCATCGGAAAGCTCTCGGGAAAATCTACAACTTTCGTGAAGGACTCTTCTTCAGATAACGTCGTTTTGATGAGCCATTCGTTTGTCGAAGACATTTCTCGATTACCACTTAACCAAATTGATTGGCCACTTGACCACTTCAATTGACCACTTGACCACTTAAGCTTGTGACACTCTCTAAATCCTTCCAGAGATATAATTACACTTCAACATGTCGATTCTCGGGGTCTCGGTTCATAAATCTGCAATAAAATACCACAAATACCCACGTAAATCTGACACGACACTCCGATTTATCAAATCGGTACAAAATGATAACTTTTACTATTATTACTAAATTTTACTACTAACTACTCTAAATTATAAAGATTAACATTTCATACTATTTATACCATAATTTCATATATTTTATATAGAATTCGTTGATAAAACATAACAATATAACGTATATTTAATCATATAAAAGTAGTATATCAACTTTAGAATAACATCTCATTTTTCAACATGATCTCCGATAAAGTGATGTCTCACATTAATATGCTTTGTTCTTGAATGCAATACTAGATTTTCTGTAATAGAGATTGCACTTGTGTTGTCTCTAATTATTGGAATTGTCTTCTCCTCCATTCCATAGTCCCTTAGATGTTGTCTGATCCATAGTACTTATGCACAAAGAATCGCTCTTTGCTATATATTCGTTGGTGCTGATGTAGATATAGAGTTTTCCTTTTTGCCAAACCATGATACCAGTCTGCTGCCTAGCATTTGACATGTTCCAGAGGTGCTTTTTCAATCTATCTTGCATCTAGCATAGTCCGAGTCTAAATATGATATCAATTTGAATCCTCCATCTTTTGGATACCAAATTCCAACATTGATGGTGTTCTTCAAGTATTTGATTATTCTTTTGGCTGCTAGTAGGTGTGATTCTTTAGGTTGAGCATGAAATCTTGCACATACTCCTACTGCAAATGCTATGTCAGGGCTTGCAGTTAGATATAGTAGGGATCCAATGATTCCTCTATACATTTTCTGATCAATATCTTTTCCAGCTTCATCTTTTCCAAGAATGACTCTTGCACACATGGGTGTATCTGTTGTCCCACTTGTGTCCATACCATACTTGTGAATTAGGTCTTTAGTGTATTTGTCTTGATTGATGAAAATGCCATATTTCATTTGCTTTACTTGAAGCCCAAGAAAGTAATTTAAATCTCCCATCATGCACATCTGAAATTTGCTCATCATTAGGTTTGCAAATTTCTCACACAACTTTTCATCCTCTGATCCAAACATAATGTCATCAACATAGATTTGTACTAACAGGGTGCTTGTTCCTTCCTCTAATTTTAAAAGAGTTTATCTATAGTTCCCTTGTTGAATCCATTCTTGATCAAAAATTGTGATAGTGTCTCATACCAAGCTCTGGGTGCCTGTTTAAGTCCATACAATGCCTTTTTGAGCTTGTACACCTTATCTTCTTTCCCTTTAAGTTGAAAACCAGGAGGTTGTTCTACATATACTTCTTCTTCCAAAAGTCCATTCAGAAATGCATTCTTGACATCCGTTTGGTAAACTTTGAAGTCTTTGTGGGCTGCAAAAGATAGAAAGAGTCTGATTGCTTCCAATCTTGCTACTGGGGCAAAGGTCTCATCATAATCTATTCCTTCTTCTTGAGAGTAGCCTTTAGCAACTAGCCTTGCTTTGTTTCTGACAACGTTTCCTTGTTCATCCATCTTGTTTCTCGAATACCCATTTTGTTCCAATGATGTTGGCTTATGTCTCGTGTCTCACAACAAGTTCCTGCACTTCATTTCTTTCAAACTCATTTAGTTCTTCTTGCATAGTCAGTAATCCAATCAAGATCTTGGATTGCATCATCTATTGTTGTGGGCTCTACTTAAGATAGAAAACATGTTAGCATATGCTCCAGCTTGTCTTCCTGTTCTAACTCTTGTGTGAATGTATCCAATGACTTGATCTACAGGATGATCTCTTAGCGCCTGAGATCTCGTTGAAGTTGTTCTTGACTTGGTGCTTCCCAAACTTCAGCTTGTGTATCGCCTTCATGCTCATGTGATGGTACCTCTTCTGTTGTATTGACTGGTGGTTCATCTTGATTTCCAAAATTGTGATTTAGAATAATAGCTGGTACTGTTGTATTCATGTATACTTGTCTTGGTCTTGCTTTTTCAAGTTCTTGAAGGTTTTAACCATTTGTGTTTGTGTTTAGGGTGATTTTCTATGATTTATATCGTTCTATTTCGTGACAATTTTCCTCTATACTCTAATGTTTTGCATAGAAAGTGAACGTTTATTTGATTTATTAAGCAAGTGATGTTTGGAATGGTTTAATCGCAAAGTTGGTTGAATTATGAGATTTTATTGTTGATTTTCTGTCAATTTGAATGATTTTACACTTTGCAATGTTTTGATGTCTTGTAGATACACGAATTTGGCTTAAAAGAGTTTAAAAATATGTTCAAGTGAGGATTTACATGGAAGAAAAAGGATAAAGATGAAGTCGGATAAAGATAGAGATGAAAAACCGGATTTGAAGTGCACTGAACACGTGTCTGAAGCTCCGTTCAGCTGGACGGGCGTTTGAGGAACCAAACGGGCATCCAGGAAGAAATAGTGGATTCAGAGTGTTCAGATTTTTATCGAACGAGCGTCCAAATGTACATAGGACGGGCGTCTGACATGACTCGGCCCGACTCGAAGATTTTACGCAGAATGGACAGGCGTTCAACCCCTTGGACGGGCGTCCAGCCGCCGACTTAGCAAAAACCGACTTAGATTCTTATAAATAGCCACGTTTTTCCATCCAAAATATACCCTAATTACTCTAGGCGGCCACAAGAACCCTAAGGGGCGATTTTTCTGTGTTCTCCACCCTTCATACACAACTTTTATGTTTTTTATTTCCTAGATAAATTTCTCCAATTATATGTACCTTCTAGTAGATATTTCAAGTAATCAAACGATGAATAGAGGCTAGAGATCATTGGAACAAGCGTTGTGAAGCCGTTCTAGCAACACTTTGATTTCTCTTTGGATTATCTTGTGAGTTTTTATTAAAAGTTGTATCTTTTCTATGTTTAATTCATTGTTATTATGCAATTTTATCGATGGAGGTTTTGCATGTTTGATGTTTAATAGTTGATGAGAGTTTATTGTTAAACCTAGATCACCATAGTCAAGATTAGATTTTTAACCTAAAAATAACGAGAGGTGTTAGGTTAATTTCTAGATTAGAAATTGAGAAATTTCACACCTCGGATATAAAAGCGTTAATCTTTAGGATCGAAAGATAAGAGATTAATAAACGAATAATCTAAGAGATTAGAAATTCATACCTACGATAGGTGAATCACAACTTTTGTTAAATCAACACTAGATAATCTAGAGGAGGAATTGAATGTTATAGAATTGGTGGATCAATTAATTGTTCGTTCGTTAAATTATTTGAACTTGAATTGCTTAGCTAAGTTATTACTTTTTATTGCATGTTTAGGTTTTAGAATAGAATTAGTTTAGATAGTTTCATTCACAATTTTATTTCCTGGCTTTAGATTTCTAATCTTCTGTCCAGTTTACTTTTGTTATTTTCGTTTTTAGTTTGTTACGTGTTAATCGTTTTTATTTTCTTATAATTCTAGTAATAGTAGTTGTGACATCTTTAGGTTAGTTAGATAAAAACTAGGTAAACAACCCCGATTCCCTGTGAACTCGACTCCGGTATTAACCTCTATACTGCGATCCCTGCACTTGGGGTAAACCGGATTATTTTATTACTTGTTTGTTTTTCATTGCATAAAATCCGAGACAGTTTGACTCATCAAAGACTACATGAATTGATTCTTCAATCACCAGGGTCCTTTTGTTGAGTACTTTGAATGCTTTGATGGTGTCTGAGTATCCCATAAAGATTGCTTCATCAGCTTTTTCATCAAAAGTGTGTAACTGATTCCTGTTCAACACAAAACATTTAGATCCAAACATATGCAAATATGAGATATTAGGTTTTCTTCCATTCCATATTTCATATGGATTTTTTCCATGATGTTTGTGGATGATTGATCTATTTTGAGTATAGCATGCAGTATTTGTTGCTTTAGGCCAAAATCTCTTTGGCAAACATGCTTTTGCAATCATTGTTCTGACTGCTTCTTCTAGAGTTATGTTTCTTCTTTCTGCTACACCATTTTGCTGTGGAGTTCATGCTGCTGATAGTTGATGTAGTAATCCATTCTCTTCACAGTAGGTTTTGGTAATTTCATTTAGAAACTATGTGCCTCAATCTGATCTGATCTTGATGATCAGTTCCTTCTCATTTTGAATTATTCTTAGCAAATCTGGCAACTTCTTGAGTGTCTCTCTCTTTTTGTTCATGAATATAGTCCAGGTGTATTTGGAGAAGTCATCCATCACTACTAGAGTGTATTTCTTTCCACTTATACTGACTGGTGCAACTGGTCCAAAAAGATCCATATGCAGAAGATGCAGAATTCTTGTTGTTGATTGATAGGGCTTTGATTTGAAGGAGCTTTTAATTTGCTTCCTTTTTTGACAAGCATCACATAGACTTTCTTTCTTGAATGTGATCTCTGATAGGACTTTGTTGATGGTTTTGAAGTTGAGATGATTCAATCTTCTATGCCAAATCCAGCTTATTGATTGTTTACTTTTGACAAGCAAACATCTTTCTGCTGTTGCTGTCTTCCAGTCTACTACATACATGTTGTCTTCTCTTCTTCCTGCAAGTCCAACTATGTTGGTTTGGCTGTGAATCACTTTGCATCCTTCCTTGTTGAAGTGCACATTGTAGCCTTTGTCACAGAATTGACTAATACTCAGTAGGTTGAAGTTCAGTCCTTTAACATAGGCCACATTTTGAATCTTCAAGTTGTTTTTGAGCATTGTGTCTTCCCCCTTAATTTTACCAGGGGTTTTCTTTACCTCCAAAGGTGAATTTGGGTCCATCAAAAGCTTTAAAGCCAGTGAGCCATGATTTGTTTCCTGTCATGTATATGTAACATTCACTGTCAATGTACCAGATGTTAGGAAATCTACACGGGAACGCAGCGGAATTCAAAAATTTATTTCCTATCGACCCAAGATCGACTTCGTTTAAGCAATAAACAAATAAACTAGTAGACGGTGGTTACCTTGGTTGATCTAAAAGATCGACGCTTTGACCGTCTAAGGAGAATAGTTCTGCACAAAGCCGCCCAAGTGTTCGGCCTCTACCGCTAGTCCACACGAACAGCTCGCCGGAATCCCATCATGGATTGCTATTGGAAAACTCCGGTTGCTAGACCGACCCTTTTCCCCTCTCTCCAACTCTCTGTAAGATGCTATATATTTTACACAAGAACTATTAGTTCTTGGAATTATGATGTACAAAAGAGCTTGACACCCACCTCCTATTTATAATGGATGTGGCGCCCCAGATAGAGTAGAAAGGAAGAAAACATTTTCCCAATAAAATAAGGAAAATATAATAGATTGATTTATCTCATTTATTATAATATCTTATATTAAATAAATCTAGGATATTGTCCATATCTTGTATTGAATATTTCCAAGATATTGTCAATATCTTATATTGACAATATTTATCTTATTACCATAAATCAATTTACACATGTGTATATATCACATATATATTACACATATAAATCTATACATATATATATTTTGGAAACAAGTGTACACATACATATCTAATATGCTTCATACGCTGGAAGCACACATGTATATATATATATATATAATTTTATTTTATTTTATTAATATCTAATATTAATAATAGGTAATACCATTAATTAAATTGTACAATCCAAGTGTGTCACTTATACACATATGTGGCGCCACTTATCAATATAAGTTTATTTAATTAATCAACTTAATTAATATCTAGTATTTAATTTATTCATAATAAATAAATACCACCATATTAATTTACCACTATAACCTTTATAGTAAGAGATAAATTCTTTCCTTATTTGGTTATCAACTATAACCACATTTTTATCCGGCTAGATGTTCTTATGTGTGTGACCCGATAGGCTTCCGAATATGTTGGCCGTAGACACAAAGTGCAAATTACGAAAATGCCCTTCATGCCTAACGATCACCGGATAGCTTCTAGCAACACACCGTGACCCCCAATCATCAGAAGAGTCAAATGCAATGACTACTACCTTTCATGTGAAACAGTTACCGTGTAACTTACAATCCTATCGCTGTAATAATATCCATACGATCGTATCTCGAGTGTCGATACATTAACGATCGTATCTTATAATCTGGATATCATGCTCTCTCGAAGTAACTCATTTACTCCCACTTTGCAAAGATTCACGAGAGCTAGACATTCCTTATAAGACGACCATTTCGGATATTCGATCCCAATCATAGGATATGCGATTCCCAGACGACCAATCATGTGTACTCCGCATGCTTCAATATCATACCCAATCACTACCGCATGATCGCCCCGTGGCTAGGGGAAACCTCAACAGTGTCAAAGCATGACAATCCACACCGTGATGCCATGAAGACTCCGGTCCAAAGGATAATTACACAACCGTCACATAGTGTGACACTTAATGTAAGTGGGTCAGTCTAACGTACGCATTCTCTAATACACGCCCACGTCATACCCAAGTGTCTCTACACTTCGCTACACGAATCTATCAACGCCTTAAAGACGTAAGACATCTAATACGTGCTTGTCCGCTTATACTATCAATGCCCTGCTTAATAGTACATCAGCCTAGAGACATTTAAGTATCAAACTCTTTAAAGTGATTAGAGATCTCATCAACCATAATCGCCTATCATGGTTTCTGTATCACAGTTTAATACTAAAGACGTTATCATATAACAATTCATAATTGGTTCTTTAAAAGAACATATATATGACAACAGAAAAGCCATTTAATATATGTATAAACAAAAAGAAATAGTAGAAATGATCCGACCCGGTCGGATCCGGTCCAACCTGATTGGGTTTAGGACACTATTTCAACACCAGACATCCTACAAAACAAATTAAGTATGTTTAGGTACCCAACACTGTTTGGGTCCATATCTGTAAGCAATCATGCCTCCTACTCTACGTGTATATCCAAATGATCTTCTTTTTGGATAATTAAAGTCATCAACTTCATATGTATAAGGCATGGTAGAATAGCTTTTAATATTTCTACTAAAGGTATTCTAATACTTTTCTCCACTTTTTGGTGCATTTTCATCCTTATTCACTTTCCAATATGCAGTAGGAAACCTATGTTGCTTCATGTGTCTAGGAACAAACCTTGGTTGTTTTTTCTTAGACACATGATGCATGGCATGAAATGGTTTCTTCTTGTATTTTGGAGGTGCAACATTCCAATCATCTTTTGAAGGGTAAAGTCTTCCTTTACCTTTCAGAAAACCTTTTCTTTTGGTTGACTGAATTGATGGTTTGGTCTGCTGTTTCTCTAAACTGGGTTTTGACTTCACCGGTGTAAGATGAGTGGTTGAAACTATGGTCTACCCTTTTATGAACTTTGGTCCATTCTTGGTCCTAGATTCAGAATTGTGTTGTCCATTGTTTCTATTCTCATCCTGACTGTTGTAGCCAAAACCAGATCTGGATCCAAACCTTTTTTAGGGTTTGTAAGTTGGTGCATTGGTGAACTTGACTGGTAGGGAAATTTTCTCGGTTGATCTTTCAACATTGGATGAGTGATCATCTACTGCTTGTGATCAGTTGAGTGAATCTCCGTACTAGTTTTTTCAGCTTTTACTTTGTCCAGTTCTTTCTTTAATCTTTTATTCTCCTTTCTTAGATTCTCACACTCCTGTTCTAGAATTTCATGATTCAACTCAATTTCATCAAATTTACTCATGATATTTTGAATTAGGTTTGTAGAGTCTAGTGGAAGAATAGAAGATTGTGCAGTGTCAGATGTGGATGCACTTGATGATGAGTATGGGCTAAAGGTTACCTCAGTTTCATTAGATTCTTTAGCCATAAGGCATAGGTAGGTTTTCTCATTGTATGAGCCGTCAGCTTCATCATCATCATCAGAATCATTTTCAGATGATTCTTCAGTCTTTTCACTGCTAGATTCAGCTTTGAGTGCTTTCTTGCTTTTTCTCTTTTCAGTTGTCTTGTACTTCCTCTTTATCCTCATCTTTATCTTTTTCTTCAGGGCATTCAGCTTTGAAATGACCTTTCTTCTTGCAATTGAAGCATCTGTATTCATCATCATTTTTCTTCATGTCTTTGCTTGTGCTAGACTTCTTGAATGATGATGAACCTTCTTTGAATTTCTTCTTCTTGCTAAACCTGTCAAAACATTTTACTAGTAAAGCTACATGTTCCTTCATCTCCTGTGTCTCTTTGTTGTTTGCATCAATGTTTGACTTTGCTAGGTGCAACCAAATGCAGCATCGCCTTATGTGCCTCTCGCTAGTGCCTTTCGTCTTCACCGCTCAACTCAAATTCATGAGCCTTTAGTTGAGATATTAGAGTTAAGGTATCAGTGGTTGTAAGATTTGATGCCCCTCTGATTACTGATGTAATGATCTTCCATCTTTCGTAGGCCTCTCAAGATCTTCGAGCACACTTCTTTCTCGTGGATATGTGTGTCCAAGTTGTTGTAGTTCACTCGATGATGCTTGAGAATCATTGTCCATTTGATCAATGGTTTCACCAGCCTTCATTTTGAAGTTCTCAAATTTCTGTTTTGCAATAGACAATTTGTTTTCTTTGACTGCTTCTGATCCTTCATTGATCAGTGCCAATTTGTCCCACATCTCCTTTGAGTTTTTCAATCTTTGATCCTCATGAACATGTTACTGTCCAGTGTCTTCAAAATCGAGATTTGCTCTTCTCCTGTCATTCTTGGTCCAATCTTTCTTGAGTTTGTCAATTACTTTTCCTTGATTTGCTCCTGTGGCTACCACTAGGTGTCTTCACGGATACGATTTATCCGAAAACTGAACCGATCCGAGGTCATTCGGTTCGGTTCGGTTAATACTCGTTTTCGGTTCGGTTAATAATATAGAGAAACCGAAAATTTCGGTTCGGTTACGGTTAACGCTACAAACCGAACCGAACCGAACCGAATAATAAACCAAACAATTTACCGAACCGAATTAAAAACCAAATAATTAACCGAACCGAAACCGTTTCAAACAAAAAACCGTTAACCGAACCATTTGTATCAACATGTATAATTAGTTTTTATAACCAAAATATTACAATTTTGTTATAAAAATAGCTTATAACCGAACCGTTATCCGAAACCGTTTATTACCGAATGAAAAAACCGAATAAAAAACCGAACCGTTTAAAACCAAATAGAATTGTTAAATAGCATTCGGTTTTCGGTTAACCGAACCGAACCGAACCATATATTTCGGTTCGGTTCGGTTTCCTAAAGCAAACGGTTCGGTTTCGGTTTCGGATATCTATTAACCGAAATTTTCGGTTCGGTTTCGGTTATGGCCATTAACCGTACCGAACCGGACCGTGAACACCCCTAGCTACCACAGTTGTAATCTTGATTGGTCCATCATTAATTACATCCAACATCTCCTTATGAGTTGCTGTAAAATGAGACAACATTCTTATTTTGTATTCATCAAAATTATTAACATTGAATACAGGTACCTTAGACATAAAATTTGAGGAATCCATAAATACAAAAAAGAGATATGTATATATATGTATAGAAAGCACAAATTTGAAAACTACTTTGAAAATATGTGATCTCCTTGTTACCAGAAATTAGATCTGAACAGGTTCTGATACAAAGAACACTGCTCCGATACCAATTGTTGGTCCCAGAAAAGGGTAAAACTATAGTCAGAGGGGGGGGGTGAATGACTATAGGGGAGTTTCAAAAACTTTTCTTGTATATAAAAGCTTTTGGGCAGCGGATAAGTCCCTTCTTAATATGTTGTTTCCAAGTATTTATGCAATCATAGATATATGATATAATATAAGCAATTAAATAAATGCAGTAAGGTAAATTGTTGAAAGTAAATTGACACAAAGGTTTATAGTGGTTCAGGGTGGTGTAATCCCTTAATCCACTCTTTTCCTGTGATGATTGGAGGAATTTCACTATTGTTTTCAAAGATACACCAGCCTGATTGTCCTTGACTACACAAGCTTCACAATCTTCAAGACTATCACTCTCTGACTTCAACAGCTTCAGTGACTCAATCTCTTTCACTACTCCTTGGGAACAAATCCTTCTGCAACTATCACAAACACAACTCCTTCTCAGATGGCTCTGATTCAGTTGCTTGATTCAAGTGAATTGGATTCACAAGTTTGTTGATCAATCTCAATGCTTGATTTGCAATTGAAGTTCGGATTCTTGAGAGTTGATCTCTAGATATTTCCTTTTAGCACAGATGCATGCTTTTCACTTTGACAGAGTTTCTGCGTGTAAATTATCAAACTTAATTGTTCTCTTATGTGTGTTTTTCTTGCCTGTCAATGCCTTCTATATATATCCTTGATTTGAATTTCCGTCCGTTGGCTATTTTAATGAGGGGAATAATCCTTGATTTTATTCTTGATTCCCCCTTAATTATATTCTCCTTGATTTTAGTGATCGGATTTTTCTTCAAACGTTTATCAGAAAATCCGTCCTTGATTGATCCTCAATTGATTGTGCATTTAATGCTTGATCCCCTGTATCTTCTTCATACTTCAAAATCTGATCAAGTAAGGTTTACTTGGCCGTTCTCTGATCAGTTACGTGACTGTCTGACTTTTCCGTTTAGATCTTCCATCACTTTTTTGTCTTCACTCAGCCGATAGTCAATTCACTTTGCCGATTCACTGTTCCCTTCATTCTTTTAGGTTCAGGAGAATATTTTTACTTCACTGATCCTTGATTTGTGTGAGATCAGTGTACACCATATTTAAACATCAAATTTCATCACTTGGAATGTAACTTAGACTTATCCAAGGTCATCACAGACTTCCTTGGTTATAAGTCAGACCATAGTGTCTTCATGCTTCTCTGCTGGTACTTGGCTGAGTTCACTCTGCCGAAAATTTGTTATACTCATCCGTCCTACCAACTAGTACAATACTTGTCTGACTCAACTTATACAACATGTCAGACTCTAAGTAAAGACTTATACAGAGAATTCTAACTTATTTCAGGTTTGCTATAACAGCTAGTATGGTGTTAAGGGTGATTTTGTACGTTTTATAAGGATATATTTTATGTCAATTTTCCCCATATGTGGATGTTTTTCATAGAAATCGAGCTTTATATTGAAATATTGAGCAAATGAGTTTTAGAAGTATTAAAGTGCAAAATCGAGCTAATTATGTGATTTTATTGGATAAATATCTTTAGATGTAAGATGTTACATTTTGCATGTTTTTATCGTGATGTAGGTACGCTTGCATGAGGTGAAAGGAGCTTAAAAGATGTTCAAGTGATGATTTGCATGGAAGGAAAGAGATAGAGATGAAGTTGGAATGAAGATCAAGATGAATTTGGAAGAAAAAGAGTGAACTGGCGTCCAAATAAGTGGACTGGCGTCCAGGAGGAGTTTTTGATTCAGAGAGTTTGGACGCCATAGTGAACGAGCGTCCAGAGGCACCGGACGAGCGTCCAAAGGAGTGGACGGGCGTCCTTGAACCGACTTAGCAGCAGCCGACCTAGTTTTCTATAAATAGCAGCGCAATTTCAACCCTAAGACACACATTATTGACACATTATTGACTCTTATTGATACATATTAATAAGAAGAAAACCCTAGGCGGACCCAGCTCCCTTTGGGGAGGCTTTGGGAGTTCTTGGATTAGTTAGGTTTTATTTTCGTTTTCTTTTCTTGTTCGATCTTGATGATGGCTTGAAGTCGTGAACTTGGAGCAACCATGGGAGATTTTCCAAAGCGTTTTATTCTTTCTTTGGATGATTTTGTGAGTGTTTTAATTAAAGCTTGTTTCTTTCTTTTGATTATTTGTTTATGCAACGTATATCGAGAGATTGTTGTTATTGATGTTTACCGTATGACGAGTCGGTGTAAACGCTAGATCGCCATAGGAAAGAATAGATCTTTTTAACCTAAACATAACGAGAGTTGATAGGTTAGAATATCTAGATTGTTAGATCTAATAAATCTTGCACCTTGGTTTGAAAACGTTAATCTTTAAGATCGAGAGATAAAAGATTGATAGGCGAATTATCTACGAGAGTAGGAATTCATACTTTTGAGAGGTGAATCACATCTTTGATTAAATCTTCATAAGATAATCTAGGCAGGAAATTAAGGGTTGCGGGATGGTGGATCATGGTTTGTTCGATGTTGATTTGCTTCAGTCATTATCATGTTCGTTAGTTTTATCGTCTTTTCTTAGTTGTAGCTTTATTTATTTATTTTGTTCGCAACGATCCTTCCTGGCTTTGGACTGACAATCCTCTGTCCAGTTTATCTTTTCGTTTTGTTAGTTTCGTTAGTTTCGTTTTAGTAGTAACAACCTTAGGAGAATTAATGAACTAGATACCCCGATTCCCTGTGACCGACTCCGGTATTAATCGCTATACTACGATCCCTACACTTGGGGAATACCGCATTTATAAATTTTATTACTTGTTTGTTTTGTTAGATAAAATCCGTGACAAGTTTTTGGGCCGTTGACGGGAATCGGTGCGGTCGTCCAGTTCATTATTAATTTTTCCTAAGGTAGTATAGTGGTGAGTATTCCCGCCAACGGAACCAAAAACAAGTTTTTGGCGCCGTTGCCGGGAAATCGGTACGGTTGTCCAGTTCATTATTGATTTTTCTAAAGTTGTTCTCTTTTGTTTTTCGTAGGTAGTTTGTGTTATCTAGTGATTATTAATTTTTCATAGTTTTCTGTTTAGGTTCCAATTAGGGTTTTGTTTAGTTTTCGTGTTTTGTTTGGACCTGTTTTCGTGTTTAGCAGCGTTTATGTACTTCATTTTGAACGTAAACGGGAGTCTTGAGCTATTGGACGCCCGTCTGTCCAAATCTGATCGTCTCTGTTTGTATTTTGCCCAGGCAGACGAGCGTCCAGTAACTTGGACGCCCGTCCTGTTCTTTCTCCAGGCAGACGTCCGTCCAGTAACTTGGACGCCCGTCTGGCCTGCCTGTCACAAGTTTTTATTTATTTATTTTTTTTTTAGGTAGTTATCGTGGTTTAGGGTTTCTATTTTTTGTAGGTAGGTTTCGTAGGTAGGGTTCTGAGGTTGAATTATCTGACTCCACGTTTTTCACGGTCAAATTTTTGGATAAAAGGGATCGTTTTAGCACTCGTTAGTATTTTGGCCGTAACTTTCGGCTCGAGTGTCCGTTCGGAGCGCAGGACCCCAATTCGGAAAGCTCGTTCCGACGCCGACGATGTGATGAACGGCCATAGGCCGTTCAACACCGTTTTCGAGGTCAAAATCCACTGTTTTCCCTTCCATTTTGGGCTCAGAAGATTTCAACACGTTTTTTTTTCCTTTTTTTTTAGTGTTTTCCGTTTTTCTGTTTTAAATTTTCCGTAGTTTGGGTTTGGGTTTCTGTTTCCGTATCTTTTTAGGTAGTTTTCAATAAAAGTAGCGTTAAATAAATTGAGAGTTTTTATTTTTGCCGTGTTTCGATGACCGTTGGGTTAAGAATGTGCAAAAAGTTTTTACTCAATTTATGAAACGTGAATTTAGGTTCCATAGTTGTGTTCTCGTTTTTAATAAACACTGGGGTTTCTGTTTTAATGATATGGTATTAGGTTATGATTTTAGGGTTGCTGCTGTTTTCTGGTATCCATCGAGTCTACTGTGCTTTTCTGCTGAGTCAGGCGGGCGTCCATAGTAAGTGAACGCCCGTCCGTCCCAAAACGCTTCAATGCTGTTATGTTTTTAGAGAGTCAGACGAGCGTTTGCCTTTTCCCCGAACGCCCGTCTGCACTATGTGGTTCTAGACGGGCGTCTGCATGCCTGAACGTCCGTCCGTCCTGAATATGATTTCGACGTCCGTCTGGATTGACTAAACGTCCGTCCAGTGTGTCAATTTCTAGTGAATAGAATTTGTTTTTGATACATGCTTTATTTGACGTGGATCCTTTCATATGAGCTTCTGTGGCTAATTATTTCTACGTAGATGTTCTGAACTTGCATGTTTACATCTTTCCATCTACGAATCCATGTTAAATAAGTGATTAATTTTTATATACATGCTTCATTAACTGACATGGATGTTTTAATGTGAGCCTCTGTGGCCGTTGTGTATATGCGTAGATGTCCTGTTCTTTCACCGTTATGGTTTTCTTTCCATCTATTGCAATCCATGTTGAGTAATTCACCTAGCTAGACGTGATTCTAATATGACTTATGCTGTTCCTGTTGTCGTCTATCTAGGGTGTTAGGATTCATCCATGCATGTTATAGTTAATGTCGGTTCTCGTATGCTATAACTGTTCTTATTGTTGTTAAGTAGCTAATGTCGGTTTCCGTATGCTACATATCGTTGTGATGAATCCTGTGAGCTTTGAGACCTATGTGCTTAATTTCTTGCTATTTTTGTAGCTCATATGGGTAGCTACTGTCGGTTTTCCGTATGCTCCCATGTCTTCTTATGAGTTATATCTGTTTAGTATAGCTAACTGTTGGTTCTCCATAATGCTATCACCTTTGATGAGTCTTACGGTGCGTCTACACTGCATATAATGAATAGTACTGTCGTTTATCGTAAACTATCATTATTTGGTAGACGTTTATTATATACATGTCGTGTTGCAAATGAGTGGGCTAGTTTTCTTTCTTTTATTTTCTTTTATTTTTGCATATCATTTAGTTGCATGTCATCTAGTTGCATTGTTTTTCTATTTTTTCTTTTATTTTTCTTGAGGGTAGTTACTGTCGGCTTTCCGTACGCTACCACTTTATCATGTAGATTGCATTGTAATATCTTTTTCATGTAGTTGCACCTAGCCCTGCTATTTTGTAATGTTCCATGTATAATTTCCATCTTTATATGGGCTTAATTTGAAAAATCTCTATGACTTCTTTTCCATGTATAATCCTCTATCATTATTAGTTGGAGTTTGATGTTTCTGTTTGCACATGTGGTCTATATTATTCTACAAACTTCTGTGGCTTTATTTTTGACGCTTAGGTGTCCTGTACTTTCCCTGTGTGGTGATTTTTCCATCTAAGCAATTATACCATGTGCTTATATCATTATTGTTGCTTGTTATATTTCCCCCCGTGTCCCCGAGATACTGCCATGTTTTTCAAGTGGTGCAGGCACATTTTTAGTTGTTTTTGTCGAAGCTACCTTTGGGAGTTGAAGCTGGGAAGGACTCCATATGACATCACCATTGTTGTCTTCTTCAGCCAACCTTCATATCATTACCAAATCAGCTAAGTTCTTTTATCTTTTCTTTAATTCTGCACAACATGAGGACATGTTGTAATTTAAGTGTGGGGGAGGGAAATGGTTTTATGTATCTACATTCATTTGCCATACTATTATCTTTCTATGAAAAAGTGCTAAATTTTAAAAAAATTGTTTGTTTTGTCCCAAGTGAGCAAAGGCATATCTTTATTTGAGTTTTTATATCATTGGTGCATTATTTTGCATATTTAGTAAATTTAGATGTTTCACCCAACACTATTTTTCACGTGCCATAGTAAATGATGAGCTATAATTTAAAGCTGTGCCCATTTGATTAGAGATTTTTGATGATTATCGCATGATTCTTCGCTTACATACGAATTTCGGAAATTTTAACAGTTTGTGTTTAATATTAAAGTATGACATACTGTGAATATCTGAAGGTTTGAATGTGATAGGAGGGATATACTTTAAGGTTTGAATACCAATCTAAGATGAATAATATGAATAAGGTATATATATATATATATATATATATATATATATATATATATATATATATATATATATATATATATATATATATATGTAAGTGTCGGAAGTAGTCGCCAATGATTTGAGTGCGGTAGGCTATCACGAAATGTCCTATACCACTATAAGGTTTAATAGCTCCCGATCGCTGATGATAGTAGTCCAAATGGGTGTTATCACTAAACGTCCTATTGCTTTGGGAATGAGGGCATATGCTATACGTGTGTAATTAAGAGCACTTTAAGAAAATTAGCAAATAGTATTGTGAAAAGATGGTTGGAAACCTTAGTTATCTTCTAACTATCCCCAGTATAAACTGAAAGATATGTTGTAGGGATTATCCTCTGAGTATGTCAGAAAGGTCTTAAATACCCTCTATCATCCTTTTCGAATATGTATGTTTTGTGAGGTGCATGTTATAATCGTTTTTATATTTCTATTCTAAATGGGATGTTGGCTAGTTTTGCTTGAATCAATTTCAAGTGTGGATTTAGTGGAAATTTGTTATGGCTATGCACACACACTTGGGTGAACCTCTAAACTATTGAATATGCTTTATGGTTGCATAAATGTTTATATGTCTCGAGTCTTGATTTTGTTTTGTCTTGCTCGGGACGAGCAAGGTTTAAGTGTGGGGGAGTTGTTAAGGGTGATTTTGTACGTTTTATAAGGATATATTTTATGTCAATTTTCCCCATATGTGGATGTTTTTCATAGAAATCGAGCTTTATATTGAAATATTGAGCAAATGAGTTTTAGAAGTATTAAAGTGCAAAATCGAGCTAATTATGTGATTTTATTGGATAAATATCTTTAGATGTAAGATGTTACATTTTGCATGTTTTTATCGTGATGTAGTAATACGATTGCATGAGGTGAAAGGAGCTTAAAAGATGTTCAAGTGATGATTTGCATGGAAGGAAAGAGAGAGAGATGAAGTTGGAATGAAGATCAAGATGAATTTGGAAGAAAAGAGTGAATCAAGCGTCCAAATAAGTGGATCAAGCGCCCAGAGGAGTTTTTATTCGAGAGAGTTTGGGCGCCATAGTGAACGAAAGGCCCAGAGGCACCGGACGAAGCGTCCAAAGGAGTGGACGGGCGCCCTTAAACCGACTTAGCAAAAGAAATTTCTACCTAGTTTTCTATAAATAGCGGTAGCGATTTCAACCCTAAGCCACATTATTGACACATTATTGACTCTTATTGATACATATTCATAAGAAGAAAACCTAGGAGCGGCCCCACCCCCTTTGGGAGGTCAGGTTGCGGATTAGTTAGGTTTTTATTTTCGTTTTCTTTTCTTGTTCGATCTTGATGATGGCTTGAAGCTGTGAACTTGGAGCAGCCATGGGAGATTTTCCAAAGCGCTTTTATTCTTTCTTTGGATGATTTTGTGAGTGTTTTAATTAAAGCTTGTTTCTTTCATTTGATTATTTGTTTATGCAACGTATATCGAGAGATTGTTGTTATTGATGTTTACCGTATGACGAGAGTCGGTGTAAACGCTAGATCGCCATAGGAAAGAATAGATCTTTTTAACCTAAACATAACGAGAGTTGATAGGTTAAAATATCTAGATTGTTAGATCTAATAAATCTTGCACCTTGGTTTGAAAACGTTAATCTTTAAGATCGAGAGATAAAAGATTGATAGGCGAATTATCTACGAGAGTAGGAATTCATACTTTTGAGAGGTGAATCACATCTTTGATTAAATCTTCATAAGATAATCTAGGCAGGAAATTAAGGGTTGCGGGATGGTGGATCATGGTTTGTTCGATGTTGATTTGCTTCAGTCATTGTCATGTTCGTTAGTTTTATCGTCTTTTCTTAGTTGTAGCTTTATTTATTTATTTTGTTACTTAGATCCTTCCTGGCTTTGGGTGACAATCCTCTCATCCAGCTTTATCTTTCGCTTTTGTTAGTTTCGTTAGTTTCGTTTTAGTAGTAACAACCTTAGGAGAATTAATGAACTAGATACCCGATTCCCTCAGGACCGACTCCGGTATTAATCGCTATACTACGATCCCTACACTTGGGAATACCGGATTTATAAATTTTATTACTTGTTTGTTTTGTTAGATAAAATCCGTGACATATGGCTATCATCAAAACATAATAAAATGTTCCTAACAGCATTACTTGCTCCCTCCCACTTGCCCCTCAAATATTGGGAGGATGCTTTCACTCTGCATGCGTTTATCTCATAAATCGCATGCCATCGCAGTATTGCAATATAAATGTCCTTATGAGCTTGTGTATGATCATCGCCCGGATTATGGTTTTCTAAAAAAATTTGGTTGTGTTTGTTGGCCTTATTTACGTCCGTACAACAATATCAAAACAACATTGTTTCGAAGTCATGTGTTTTTATTGGTTATAATGATGAACATGGTGGATACAAAGGCCTTGACCTCTCTTTGGGTCGTATCTTTATTTCTCAACATATGGTATTCGACGAAACCATTTGTCCCCATTCCTCCTCTATAACAACCCCCCAGCTTATACTCCCGATAGTGTCATAATGCCCTCACTTGCACAAGTTGTGCCACTACCTACGGTCCAGCCCCAACGAAACAGCCTTTACTCAAGCCCGGCCCAACCTGCTTCCCCTGCCATGGAAAGCCCAGCTAACTCTACCTCCCCTGCACCCTCTTTGGAAAATTTCCCATCTCCCAGCCCACCTGTCATTGCCGAACCCGATCCCCCAGCCAACCGGATGACCACTAGATCTCGCACCCAATCTCTTAAGCCCAAACAACTCCCTGATGATTTCGTTTCCTCCCTGCCTCCACAGGCCCACCATAATGCAAACCCCCATGCCGTTGAACCCTACAATTACACCGAAGCATCCCGTCTATCTGAATGGCATATGGCAATGCGGGATGAATTTACCGCCCACTTAAATAATCAAACTTGGACACTTGTGCCCCCCTTCCACCAATGTTATTGGATGCAAATGGGTGTACCATATTAAGCGTAATTCTCATTTGGTTGCCAAGGGCTTTCACCAAACTTCGGGCATTGATTTTCATGAGACGTTTAGTCCCATAGTTAAACATGTTACTATTCGTATTGTGCTCACTCTTGCCTTGCAGTTTAATTGGCCCATCCGTCAGCTCGATATACAAAATGCCTTCTTACATGGTTATTTGGATGATGCTGTCTGTATGCAACAACCACCGGGCTATGTTCATCCTGCCTTTCCACATCATGTGTGTAAACTAAATTGTAGCTTATAGGGGCTCAAGAAAGCTCCTCGTATGGTTTTCGCCTCCTCGATTTCTTGGTCACCTCGGTTTCGCTCTTGTTCTGTGGATTCCACTCTAATATTTATCATCATGCTGGGACTTATATTCTTATGCTTATCTACGTTGATGACATCATTATCACAGGTTCCACCTCTCAAAATCTACAGTGGCTTATCTCTTTCTTATCAGCTACCTTTCCGGTTAAGGATCTTGGTGATCTCTCATATTTTATGGGCATTGAAGTCACTCGCAATCAGGACGGGCTTTATCTCTCTCAAGAAAAATATACTTCTGAATTATTAGCCAAGTCTGGCATGCAAGACTCCAAGCCGTGTGCTACACCTATGGCTGCCTCTCCTCCTCTATCTTATTCTCAGGGCCAACCCTTTGAAAATCCTCAAATTTATCGCATGATTGTTGGTGGGCTCCAGTACCTGGCTTACACTCGTCCAGATATTGCCTTTGCGATTCACAAAGTCAGTAAATATATGCATGCCCCTTCCGTTGATCACTGGCAAGCTGTTAAACGCATTCTATGTTATCTCACGGGTACCTTCTCTGATGGTCTTTTTTCTTATCCTCCTATCGAGGGTCCCAGCTTCATGTCTTTTCTTAATCTGATTGGGCTGCTGACCCTGATGATCATCGTTCTGTTGGTGGATATTGCGTCTTCCTTGGATCAAATCTTATTAGTTGGTCGTGTAAACAACAACTCACTGTAGCAAAAAGTAGTACAGAGGTCGAGTATAAGGCTGTTTCCACTGCTGCCACTCAAGTCCAGTGGCTTCACGCCCTCTTGTGCGAGCTTCCTATTTCTTGTGCTTCATCGCCCATTCTATGGTGTAATAATTTCGGGGCCACCTACATTGCCGCCAATCCTGTCTTCCATACCCGCACCAAGCACATTGAGATCGACGTTCACCATGTGCGTGAGTTAGTTGCTCGGAAAATCCTTCGGGTCGGTTATATTAGCACCACTAAACAACTTGCGGATATTCTTACGAAGCCTCTTCGTCAACCTCGTTCTCAACACTTGAAGACCAATCTCCAGTTTTACTCCGTATCCATGGGATTGTCGGGGGGCTGTTAGAGCAAGTCTATAGTTATTATTAGTTGTAACTCGATTCGATTATTCTAGCTCGCTCTACTTTTCTTGTTCTCTAAGTTGTAACATACTATTTATATTTCCTTCTATTGTACCAAAAATCAATCAATCATCAATGAAAATATTTCATCATTATTTCCTTGATAGGTCAAGCACGCTAAAATAGTAATGAGATGGATCGATGGGCCAAAAAACTACGTGGTTAAACCTCATACTTCGAGTATTAATTTCCCATTCACCTGATGTCCAAACCAAGTGATTCAAAAGCCCATCGTCATCTACGTTTTATGTAAATTCCAAAGATACCATAAGATCTCGATAATTAATAATGATGCTTATCCGAAACTAACCCTGAAGTATACCGTTTACTAGTAAACATCATTGGCTTTAAGCCCAAAATCTCCAACAAGAAGTATGATTTGAGTGAATGAAGATGCGTAGAAATTGCATTAAAAAATCTACAACTCTCAAGATAAATGTCCACTCCAATTCATGCCTATGAGATAGGACAAAGCTCATTTAAAAGACCATTGATCCATTTGAACTATTTACCTTTGGACATACACTTCTTCCATCAAAATCATATTTTCACCACTAATTCATCACCTCACAGGGATCGGTGAAACCTATATATTAACCTGCAATGATGTACCGCAAATATGAAATGTAATCCTGATGACAAAATGTACTAACGAAGCCTACTAAAAATCGTCAAAATGCATAAAATGTCTACAGTTTTCCAAAAGGGTATAAATTATGTACAAAAGCATAACTCATGTGTTCAGAGGTCCAAACCAATACAAATCCATTTAAGTTCAAAAAAGGGTTTTTAATTTATCGAAGTAAATCATACTCCACCGTCCCAAAATATAAGTTATGCTACGTTTCTCACATATTAAAAAAGTTGTTAAACATTATCAATGTATGACTAAAATTCCTAATACACTCTTTGACTATCACAAATACAATAATTGTAAAGTGATTGGATGATATAAATTAGAAGTGAGATGTGGAAAAATGTTAATGAATGATCTCTTGGTATTTGGAATGAATTATATTTGGAGACAAATTGAAAAAACTAGAATGACTTATATTTTGCGGGTGGAGTATAAATTACCTTTATCGGACTTCAACCAATAAAAAGTTTGATATGTGCCAAATTAACTATTTAAGGAAAAAAAATGTCATAAATGGAGATTTTTATTTTTTATTTTTTTGATATATGTCATAAATGGAGATTGAATGATAACTTTCATTTTGTGTCATTAAAAAAGACCAATTTATAATAAATGGACCGAAATACCTATGAATTGTTTTTTTTTGTGTGTGGAAAAGTTGCAATAAATGTCGTGTCATAAATTGGAGTAAATGGCGTGCCATAAATTATGAAGAATGACTCTTCCAAATCAATTTAATCAATGTAGTTACACAGTAACATAAAAAGAAATAGTAACAATCAATAAAATATTGTTATAATAAAAAAATGTAGTAACACAAAAAAATTGTAGTAACACATAAAAAGAAGTAGTTACAACTAATAAAAAAAGTTGAAGCCAAAAAGATTTAGTAACACTCAAAAACAAGTAGTAACAACATATAAATAGATATAGTTACAACCAAAAAATGTAGTAACACTATAAAAGTAGTAGCAGCACCGATAAAATAGATGTAGTTACTGTAAAAAAAAAATAGTAATACTGATATGAATCGAGTAACATAGGTGGAGTAATTTTGCATCAAAATTGTAGATAAAATGAGTATTTAGTTTTACATTAAAATAAAAAATGTGTAATAATTTATGCGTAAATCATGGGGAATTTATTGTCGGATATAATAAACGGTGAATGAGCATTAAATGCATTGATTGGTAAAATCATTTGATCAATCCCAATAAATTTTTTTCCTCAGGTATAAAGGCATTAAATGCAAGATTTTGACAGATCCTATCCGAATGTGAAGCATATCACGACTTCTTTATAAAAATTAATAATAAAGGCATTATTGGAAGTTTACACACTTTTCGTCATGATTAATCTTCAGTTTCATTGCAACCTGATTTATTAGTAAATCCGTCCTTCGAAAAAGGTGTGGGAAGAATGACAAAAAAATATCATTTATGAGGATGGAAGGACATTTCAATTTTGTGTGATTAAAAAAGACAAATTTATAATAAATAGACCGAAATACCTATGACTTTTTTTTTTGGATAATTTGAAGTAAATGTCGTGTCATAAATTGTGGAGAGTGAATCTGACAAATAAATTTATTGGTAATCCTGATTTATTAGTACATCTACCCTTCTTGCCAAAAATCTATATTATTGATGAAATAAATGTGAAATAAATAAAAAGTGCATTAATATTAAAAACTCATAGATTGTCAATAAAATATTAAAACTTAGGGAAAACGGAAAAAAATGTAATACACGTTTTATTAGTATTGTGAAATGCCTTATATTCAGGGAAAAAAAAATCCAATGGGCTATAATTTTGGATGAATGGAGTATTAAACGGTCTGCAATGTCGACATGTTGTTAATGCCCAAAAAAATGGAAGGAAAAAAAAAAAGGTTAATTTCTTAAAAGTATAGTTTTTATACTTATTAAATTTCATGGGACATAAAGGAATCATTGAACTTATAAGGACATAATATATCTACATATACCAGAATACCCCTAATCTAATTTATTCTCCTCCTCCTCCTCCTCCTCCTCCTTCCCTGTCTCGTCCTTTTTATTAATTTCTCCCTATAATACTACAACTGAAATGTTTTTCTCCATTTTTACACACCTGGCATCTTTGGTATCAGCAAGTTTATAATAACCAGCATGGTGACCCAAATCTTGAGGAGTAGGCCCTGTAGAAGAAACTCCAAGCTGTGAAAGATTCAAACGCTTCTCAACAATCCCATCCGGAAAATGATTATACAGTGGATTGATGTTCGCGTCGTGTTTCGGGAATAAATTGAGTTCTCTAATCAACTCTTCAGCCTGTGTTTTTGGGGTAGTAGTAGTGTACTTTCTTGATGATGATGATGATGATGGTTGCAGGTGTTTTTGATGATGGTTGTTTATATTTCTTGCTAAAGAGGGAAAAGTTGTGCATGTGAATAGGATGAAAAAAAAGTGTGAAAATATATTGAAAGCACATTGTTGATGATGATGCCATTTTCTTAAATAATTAAGCTCTGTTAATTTGGTGTTTTAGAATCACAAAAAAATGGAGGACACACCTTCAGCTCGGCAGCCCTTGTGCTCTCCTTTCCGAAAATGGCAACCGTTCCCTACTCAACCGTCGTTACCACCTGCTTCAACTTGCTGTTTAGCTTTATTGCTTAGTTCCTAGTCAATTTTGCAGCTTGGCTCTGCTGTTTTTTGGATGAGAGATAAATTCCGACGCCGATGAAGAAGTGCACCAGAAAAACGATGTATTGGATGGATTATTTTAGGGAAGGCAAACGTTAGGAAAAGGAAAAAATGGATTATTTTTTGGGTTGGACTGAGAATCACTATATGAAGCCGAAGGGGGGGACTAGCCGTGAGGGGAAGGGGAAGAAATGGTTTTTTGTTTTTTTAGTGTGTGTTTGGTGATTTTGAGTTTATAAAAATGGAGCAAAACGACGGCGTATATGCTTAGACAGGGAAAATGGACAGATGATCCCGTGCCTGCAAAATCATACACTTTGACTACTAAATAGAACCAATAACTCATTTCTTGTCGGGAAAAACATATCATGTCATGTCATGCTACTCTGTATTATGTAACATCACATTTTGCACCGGATTCGATCATGTGTGGGCAAAATACATAGTATTCAGTAAGAGGTCCATACGTTTTCATTCATCTGTTGCCAAACAAGCCAAATTGATATAATGTAATGAAAAAAGCATTCCATTCCATTCCATTACCGCAATCCAAACATGCCATTAGAGTTTCTCCGTTGCCAAACAAGCCAAATTGATATAATTAATGAAGTGACATTGATGTCACTGCATATGTCACTGCATACATTAGACAATTAATGAAGTGACATTGATGTCACTGCAGATGTCACTGCATACATTAGACAATTAATGAAGTGACATTGATGTCACTACATAAATCGATACAATAAGACATCATTGAATAAATCGATACAATAAGACGTCAATGCATACACCGATACAATAAGACGTCACTGCATAAATCGACATAAGACGTCACTGCATAAATCGATATAATAAGACGTCACTGCATAAAGTAATACCGTAAGGCGTCACTGCATAAATCGCTATAACAATACGTCAATGCATAACTCAAAATCATATGATGTCTCTGCATTGCGGTGTCATTTCATCGTGGTGTCTCTGCATTACGGTGTCTCTGCATCGTCAAATGTTATAACATCGCGGTGTCACTTCATCGCGGTGTCTCTGGAATGCGGTGTCACTTCATCGCGGTGTCTCTGCAATGCGGTGTCACTTCATCGCGGTGTCTCTGCATCGCGGTGTCTCTTATTCGCGATGTCTCTGCATCGTCAAATGTTATAACATCATGATGTCTCTGTATCGAGGTGATCAATGGATCTGGTGTGGTCAATGCATCATGGTGTCACTTCATTGAGGCGTCTCTGCATCGCGGGTGGTCACTACGTCGTTGTATCACTTCATCGAGGTGTCTCTGCAATGCGGCGTCTCTACATCACAGTGTCTCTGCATCGGGGGTGGTCACTGCATCGCGGTGTCACTTCATTGCGGTGTCTCTGCATCACGGTGTCGCTTCATCGCCGTGTCTCTAGATCGCGGTGTCACTTCATCGCGGTGTCTCTGCATCGCGATGGTCATCGCATCGGGCGTCGCGGTGGTCAATGAATTAGGATGGTCATTGCATCGAGGTGGTCAATGCATCGGGGTGGTCAATGCGTCGCGGTGGTCATTGAATCGCGGTGGTCAATGTATCGGGGGTGGTCATTGTATCGCGATGGTCAATACATTGGTTCAAAAAAAAAAAAACCTGAAAGCCTGGAAAAAAAACCTGAACTCTTGAAAAAAAAAACAAACAAACAAACACAAACAGAAACTCTTCCCTTATTTTATTTTATTTTTTTTCTTCATTAAGGGTATTTGAGTCTATCTATCTATTTGTGTCCTTATAAGTCCAACAGATTCCTTTTTGTCATTATAAGTCCAATAAGTACATTTTGTGTAATTTTGGGTCTTTGGCCCTAAAAAATATCCCATTGTAATGTAGTAATAACACGCATTGAAAAATTACAAATAAATATCAAAGAAAAATACAATATTTCTCACACAGATTAAGAAATTCATTAATGTGTCCGAAAAATTATGTGAAATAACATAATCACCCTTCATTCATTATGTATGGAAAAATGTACCAAAATTTGGGTTATTGAGATGAAGGATAAAAGTGGGAAAAAAAATAAATGCTACAATAGAAATTTAAAATAACAGATAAATAAAAAAAATAAAAGCAAATTTTAAAAAATGACAGTTAAAAAACCGGAGGGAGTAGTAGGTTATTTAGACTTTTTCTCACAGTTTAATAACTTGACTTTTCACGTAATTTAATAAATTGGCTAAATGCCATTATATTTATTGATAAAAGTATACAATAATTAATTTTTATTAATGAAATAATTTTATAAAAATCCATTATTATATAATAAATTACGAGTAAAACGGGAAAAATATGTAATACATGTTTAGTTAGTATTAACTACAAAAAAACACTTTTGCCAAAGTAGTTTTTGTCACAACCAGAAATAATCGTGGCTTATTTATTTAATTTTTCTCATTTGCAGGCTACTGTGCTAAAATTAAGTATATTAGCAACATTTTTTATTGTGATAAAAAGTACTATAATAAAATAATATTTTTCTTGTAGTATATTATTGGACAAAATAAAATAAAAAATAATAAATGAACGGATATTTAGGACAAATCGAGTATTAAAAATACTTTTTGGTTGGCAATGGCTGACATGTTTTTTTTTTGTTTTTTTTGTTTTTTTGATAAAGTGCCCCAATGACATGATATGGAAGATATCGAGTGAAAAGGACTATAAGAAAAGATTCTTATCAAAAAAGACATTTCACTAGTGAATTTGAAAGTGAATTACGTTGATATTCAACACAAAACCATACGTAATTCACTTTCACTTTCACTTTCACTTTCACTAGTAAAATGTCGTTTTTGACATAAATATTTTTTTATAGTCTTAAAATCCTGATATCTTTCTAAATATGTAACAATTAACTTCCCTTTTTTTTTTTTAGTGGAGCAATGGCAACATGTTGTTAGTGTGAAAATCTCGAATTGTAGTAATTCAAAGAAAGCTACAGTAAAATTGCCATCCTCCGATAATGATTTTGCATCTTTTAAGAGAAAATTAGTCCCACTCAAAAAAAAAAAGGATAAAATTAGCAAATTCTACGACTTTGACTATTTAATTAAGTTTTAATTTTTTAGTTGTAATAACGATAAAATAATTTTGTTTGGACTAAATTACCCTCATATATCACACATGTAGACTACATTTCTCCTTCGCGTGGATAACTACAAGAAAAAGCAATATCAACAACGATTGGACGACTTGGACAAACAATCATCTTTCTTTGAGCAACAGTAATGACTAGTTGGGTATTGAATCGTTGTTTGTTCGGTTTGGAGTTGTTGAGTTTGTCTTGTTTGTGTTTTAGTTTGGTGAATTGACATTTTCTACTGCTTGGATATATTATTTGTAATCTGAAACTTTTGTTATCTAACGTCTTGCTAGATTTTATAAATAAAATTTCTTGCTGTTCCAAAAAAAAAAAAAGTCTTGCCATATGTATCGACAATGGCTAAAGAAAGCTCGGGTGAAGCTACCGGGCGGCAAGTCCGCACCATTTTTAAAAGGATGAATTAGAGAAGCAGTAATACGGAGCTATACCATGCCATTTTTAGCATCATTTTTTGAAATTCACAATCGGAATCTCCGGTTTTTGTTGAGGATGATGAAGAATGCCATGTTTAAGCGCCTCCTGAATTTTGTTTCTTCAATAGAAAATTGAGCTTTGTTTAGCTTTGTTTCTTTAATTGACACTGTATGTTTGTCATCAATGTATGTGGTTTGATTTCATCTTTGTCCTTGTTGCGTCCGATGCTATTTCATTTCATCCGAGAAATACCATCTTTTTTCCTTTTATATTTGAAAGTTATATGAGGATTAAGCGTTGCTTTATTTGGACTTATCTCTGTCCAATTTTTTTTTTAGCGCATACTAACGAAAATCAGAATACGTGCGGAAACGTAAAGACTCTAAGGTGGTCGTTTTTTTTGAATTGATAAAATAACTTACAATGGATGTCTCATATAGAAAAGAAATAATAAGAGATAAACTTAAAACCTGTCACAATAACTTTAAATTAAAATTTTATCTAGATAGATAAAAATCTTAACAAAATAACATCAGTATATGTTCTTTGACTTCATCCTTATCTCTTTGGGCTTTATCTCTTAATACACACATCTTTGTTATGTTACTTAACACTTAACATGTTCCTCATTCATGTTGTTTTTTCTATCTCTATTGGATTCAGTTGTTTTGATGAAGACAGACACCACTGTGATGCTGCGCGATTCTAAAATTGACAAATTTAAAGGGTCAATGAGATTAGCAGTGGACAAATGAGTTTGTGTGGAGGTGACTGAGCCAGCTACTTTTGTAGTGAAAGTGTGATATCCCACATTGGAAGTGAGGAAGCGCATCACCACCATATAAGTGTGAGACCTAAAGGTCTTGTCAGCTCGGTTTAGCATTTTCAGATCAAGCGAGAACGACGGTCTAAGAAGTTGACTGGACCATTTATGACTCATTTAACGCTACCAGGCCCAGGGTCTTGGGGCGTTACAGAATGGTATCAGAGACTGTCATACGAAACTAAGCGCCAAATCGTGAGATGCGGTGGGGGCCTCCTCTAGAATCCTATGGTAGGACGAACTTGGACAAGTCCACTGGAACAAGTCTTGGCCGTCCTGGCAAGTGGCAAGGACGCCAATCCCTTGTAAGAGAGGAGAATGTGATCCCACATTGGAAGTGGGGGAAACGCATCACCACCATATAAGTGTAAGACATAAAGGTCTTGACAACTCGGGTCAGTCCTTTTAGACCAAGCGAGGAAGACGGTCTAAGCAGATGACTGGACAATTTATGACTCATTTAACGCTACTAGGCCCGAGGTCATTTAACGCTACCAGGCCCGAGGTCTGGGGTCCTTACAGGAAGAAGACAAGAATCTATCTTTAGTTGAGTATAAATTGGTTTATGTGGCTGAACACTGATTGGTTTTTTCTTTGAGTGGATTTGTTGACTCTTACTGGAACAAGAGTTTCTTTTTCAAATGAAGGTTGTGATGTTTGAGCTGGAAATTATTGGCTGTTTGATATGGTTTTGAGCAATAAATTGATGCTTAAACACAACATGAAATGTGGCTGTAAATCTGAGGATTTTACAACAGCAAAATCAAAACTATAAAGCTGAAAGATCTGGGCTGATTTTGGGCAGCTATGTAGATGGTGATGAATTCGTGAGGCTCATTTTGTTGTGATCATAGTTCACTGAAACTACCACAAACTCTACTGTGAAATATAGCCAGTTTATTCATTTTGTATATGGTTAATGTTAAATTTACAGAATATATGTCCCCTTATTGTATTTTTACAAGCAATGTGCGGCGTGTAGTTAAAAAACAATCCAAAAAGTTGTATATACTTTATGTGCCTGTAGATCTTTTTTCCATAAATCATAAGAACATTATTCCTAACCCTTAACATTTCGTTGACTCGTCAAAAAAAGTAGCTAAACATTAAAGAGAAAAAAAAAAAGGAATCGGCATCCAGGATCTTAGATGCGACCAAAAAATGCTCACGGGGACAACACAAACATGAATCGGCATATTTTTAGCTTATTCTTGCGGGGCCGTGCAATATTCATCACATGACCACCTTCACTGATTTGATGATGTCTTTACGCATAGAAGTATGATTTGAGTGAATGAAGATGCGTGGAAATTGTATTAAAAAATCTACAACTCTCAAGATAAATGTCCACTCCAATTTATGCACATGAGATAGGTCAAAGCTCATTTAAACGACCATTGTTCCGTTTTAACAACTTACCTTTTGGACATACACTTCTTCCATTAAAATCATATTTTCACCACTAATTCATCACCTAATTCATCACCTCACAGGGATCGGCGAAACCTATATATTAACAGCAAATATGAAACGTAATCCCGATGACAAAAGGTACTACCGAAACCTACTAAAAATCGTCAAAATGCATAAAATGTCTATAGTTTTCCAAAAAGGTATAAATTATATACAAAAGCATAACTCATTTGTTTAGAGGTCCGACCCAATACAAATCCATTTAAGTTCAAAATAGGGGTTTTTAATTTATCGAAATATATTATACTCCATCCGTCTCAAAATTTAAGTCATTTTAATTTTTTTACACATATTAAGAAAATTGTTAAACATTATTAATGTATGACTAAAATGCCTAATACACCCTTTGACTATCATAAATACAACAATTGTAAAGTGGTTGAATGACATAAAATTAAATTAGGGGTAAGATGTGAAAAAATGTTAATAAATGTTCTCTTAGTATGTGGAAAGACTTATATTATGCGACAAATTGAAAAATTTATAATGACTTATATTTTTAGACAGAGGGAGTAAATTACCTTTAACAGACTTCAACCAATAAAAATTTGATATGTGCCCAATTAACAATAATATATAGAGCAATGTCATAAATGGAGATGGAAGGATAAAATCCATTTTGTGTGATTAAAAGAGACAAGTTTATAATAAATGGGCCGAAATACCTATATTATTTTTTTTGAAAAGTTGGAGTAAATGTCGTGTCATAAATTAGAGTAAATGTCGTGGCATAAATTGTGGAGAGTGAATCTGCCAAATCAATTTATTCAATGTAGTTACACAGTAACGTAAAAAGAAATCGTAACAATCAATAAAATACAGTTACAAGAAAAAAATGTATTAACATATAAAAAGAAGTTACAACCAATAAATAAAGTCACAACCAAAAGGATGTAGTATCACTCGAAAAACAAATAGTAACACCAAATAAAATAGATATAGTTACCGCAAAAAAATGTAGTAACATTAAAAAAGTAGTAGTATTAATCAATAAAATAGATGTAGTTACAACAAAAAAATATAGTAACACTGATATGGATCGAGTAGCATAGGTGGAGCAATTTTGTATCAAATTTGTAGATTAAATGAGTATTTTGTTTTACATTAAAATTAAAAATGTGTAGTGATAATTGATGCGTAACAAATGAGAAAATAATTGTCGGTTATAATAAATGGTGAACGAGCCTAAAATGCATTCATTGGTGGAATCATTTGATCAATCCCAATAAACTGCATTGATTTTTGCCTTGGATATAAAAGCACTAACTGCAAGATTTTGACGGATCCTAACCGAATGTGAAGCATACCACGACTTCTTTAAAAATTAATTAAAAAGGCGCCAGTTGGAAGTATACACAATTTTTGTTCAGATTAATCTTTTGTTTCCTTGCAACCTGATTTATTAGTAAATCTGACATTCGGAAAGGTTTCAGAAGGACAAAAAAATGTCATAAATGGGAATGGAAGGACAACTTCTATTTTATGTAATTAAAAAAGATCAATTTATAATAAATGGTCTGAAATACCCATGAATTTGTTTTTCCCAAGTCAGAGTAAATGTCGTGCCATAAATTGTGGAGAGTGAATCTGCCAAATCAATTTATTAGTAATCCTGATTTATTAGCAAATTTGTCATTTTTGGCAAAAATCTATATTTTTTTTGAGTGGCAATACTTAATGAAATAATTGTGAAATAAATAAAATGTGGCTTACTATTAAAACTTAAGGGAAAAATAAAAAAATTGCAATACATGTTTTATTTTTATTTTTTTTAAATGATATACAATTTAAATGGACTATAATTTTGGATGAATGTAGTATTAAACGGTCAGCAAAGTCGACATGTTGTTAATGCAAAAATATCCCTTTTTTGAAGGGAAAAAAATATCCCATCGTAATGTAGTAGTATTTTTTTTTTTTTTTTTTTTTTTTTTTTTTTTTTTTTTTTTTTTTTTTTTTTCGGATACGAAAGAGAGGAGGGATTCAACCCTGGTCCCCATCGGCGCCAGTAGCTCTGCGCACTAACCATCAGAATGTAGTAAAATCACGCATTGAAAAATTACAAATAAATATCAAAGAAAAATACACTAGAATATGATACAGATTAGAGTTATCTTGATTTTGCATCGTCAACGTAATGGGTTTGGAAATTTCCTGTATGACTTTTTTTTATTAGAGTTTACTTTCATACAAATTTCTTTTGAAATCATTATAATTTGTATGGATCTATTGTTTTATTTAGAGATCAATTTTATTTTATGGTATAATCTTTTACGATCTTGTTAACGAAATTACTCTATCCAAATTTAGAAACAATTGATTGCATCCTTCTCAGCATCTCTATATATATTAACAACATATATATCAATACATGCAAATATATATATCAATATTCTCTAGCTATATCTTTTTCTCACATATTCTGCTAACGGCTCTTCAACAATGGCTGATCCTTGGAGGATTGAAAAGACATTGTCAGACACTGATACATGTCATACTGGTCGAGTACTCCTTCAACGTGGACAAGTACAATCTGAAATTGTGCAATACTTGAACAATGATGATAAAGAGGCCTACAACCAAGGTAAGTCGGTTGAGATTCGTGTTACGGATCATAATGATGGCAGTGTGAAAGACATGAAGCTAAAAGGTAATTTAATTCAAGGCGGATGGTCACAAATTGTCCGCGAAAGAAATTTGAAGGCCGGAGACCAAGTCAAAATGTATTATGATAAAGGCACTCGCAGATATCTTCTGGCATGAAAACTTTTACAGATCTGAATTGAGATGAAAAGAGAATATAATTATAACGAGGAGGAAATTTTGATTTTGAGTCGAATTAGATTTTCGATTAATAAATTCTTAGAAGGCTTGGCTGTCATGTTATTTTGGTCTCTTTGAATTTTTTTTTGTTTCGTACTTGTTATAAGTTATAAAAATAATAAGAGTTCATGTTTTTAAAGCCTGGACCTGTTTCGGTAGAGTTGTGTTTTTTCATAACATGTTTACTTTATGTGTATATGTCATGAGTAATTTAGTATTTATGTTCGCTTTTGTCGAGGGTTTTTAAGGGTCGGTAGCCAGAATGAAAAAATAAGATCTGAAAATGGGAAAAAAGGACAAAAAAAGAATAATGGTTGAGAAGACAAAAATGCATGCATTCATTACACGTGTATTCTTACGTGTGGTTGTAAGAATACGTAATGTAACACACGTAGTAACGTCGCTGTTTTTGTCATTTTCAACCATTATCTTTTTTTCTTGTCCTTTTTCCTCATTTTAGATAAAAAACAGTCCTTTACAACCTTTAACATTTTTTTTAATTTTATTTTTCGGAAATGAAAGATATATACCCATTAAACAACATAAACTAGTACAAACACTAAAATTGAACCACCGTCGGTGCGTCACCGGACCACCGCTAATTGGGTGATGGATACCACCAAAACAAGCAATTGTAACCTCCACCCCTACCACACACACTTTTTTTATTTGTTTAATGTTAATTTTGAAAATAAAAAATATTTACAAATAATAGATACATAAATTATCAAAGATTCAATGACAAAATATAATAGTACGTATGAAGGAGGATCATATTCCACTGTTCCACTCTCAACAAAAGTATAATATATACGACAGAAGTTGAATACAATCGAGAATTTACATATATATATATATATAGTAGTACTAGATTTTGTTTCTCGTTAAGTGTGTTTTTTTGAGTAGGTTTCTCGTTAAGTGTTAAAAATAACTTTAAAAATATTGAAAACATTATATGAAAACTGCAAAAGAAATCAAGCATTAATTTGTAACGACGCCTCTTTTGCAAATTGATTTTATTCCATGCTTAGTGATCTCGTTTTGCTCATTTTACACTCCGGTGGCATTAGAGCACTCGCATCAGATACTCTTAACGAATACTCTATTATACAGTTTTAAAAACACGTTTTTCTATTTTACATAATCTTTATTTAAGATGAAATGCATCAGAGTCTTTATGTTACATAATGCGGAAGATATAAAGAAAAATTTACAGAATGTTGATGAATGCGGTAGATGTAAAGAAAATTTTACAGAATCTGTAGTTTAGAGTAAAAAATAGAGTAACTGTTACAGTGTAATTTTTCCTGTTGAAATCCCTACAATAAGGGTTTTAAATGATTTACAGTATCTGCTGCAAGTACTCTTAGCCTTAATTAATAATGACGACTCTTTAGCAAATTGATTGCATGATTTACTCATTCCATCTAAAAAATATACTCCTCCGCTTCATAATAAGCCATGATTCTTAAAAAAATTTGTTCCATAATAACCGGTAAAACATTTTCCAAAGCGGCGATTTATTGCTAATTTTTCTACTTTACCCTTTATTTAATACAAGAGTAGAAGTTAAAAGAGGATTGCATTAATTGTATTATAGGACTTTTTAGTATTCGATCCAAAAGTCATAGCATTAAATCACTTTCTTAATAAGCGTATTTTTGACAACTGCATCAAATATTTTGGAACGGAGGGAGTAGTTTATTTAGACTTTTTCTCACAATTTAATAACTAGACTTTTCACGTAATTTAATAAATTGGTTAAATGCTATTAATTCTATTGATAAAAGAATACAATACCCTTTAATTGTTTTAAATGAAATAATTGTAGAAAAATCATTTAATATATAACAAATTACGAGTAAAACGGGAAAAATATGTAATACATGTTTTGTTAGTAAAAAGTACAAAAAAAATACATTTTTGTCAAAGTAGTTTTTGTCACAACCAAAAAAATTGTGGCTTATATATACTTGGCTTTTTCGTTTTTCAGACGCTTATCATGCCGCTAAAAATAAAGTATATTAGCAACAACTTTTTTACTGTGCCTGTAGATATTTTTTCCACAAATCATAAGAACATTATTCCAAACCCATAACATTTCGTTGACTGGTCAAAAAAGTAGCTAAACATTAAAAAGGGGAAGAAAAAAAGAAAAAAAAAGGAATCGGCATCGAGGATCTTAGATGTGACCAACATATGCTCGCAAGGACAACATGAACATGAATCGGCAGATTTTTAGCTCATTCTTGCGGAGGCGTGCAATATTCATCACATGACCACCTTCAGTGATTTGGTGATGTCTTTAGGCATAGAAGTATGAAGATGGGTAGAAGTTGCATTAAAAATTCTTTAACTCTCAATTAAGATAAATGTCTACTCCAATTTATGCCTATGAGATAGGTCAAAACTCATTTAAACGACCATTGTTCCGTTTGAACTATATACCTTTTGGACATACACTTCTTCCATCAAAATCATATTTTCACCACTAATTCATCACCTCACAAGGATTGGTGAAACCTATATATTAACCGCAAATGTGAAACGTAATCCTGATGACAAAAGCTACGAACGAAACCTACTAAAAATCGTCAAAATGCATAAAATGTCCATAGTTTTCCTAAAGGGTGTAAATTATATACAAAAGCATAACTCATGTGTTCAGAGGTCCGAACCAATACAAATCCATTTAAGTTCAAAAAAGGGTTTTTAATTTATCGAAATATATTATACTCCCTCCGTCCCAAAATTTAAGTCATCTTAGAATTTTTCCACATATTAAGAAAATTGTTAAACATTATTAATGTATGACTAAAATACCTAATACACCCTTTGACTATCATAAATACAACAATTGTAAAGTGATTGAATGATACAAAATTAAATTAGGGGTAAGATGTGGAAAAATGTTAATATATTCTCTTAGTATTTGGAGTGACTTATATTATGCGACAAATTGAAAAAATTAGATTGACTTATGTTTTGGGACAGAGGGAGTAAATTACCTTTCACGGACTTCAACCAATAAAATTTGATATGTGCCAGATTAAGTCTAATATATATATATATATATATATATATATATATATATATATATATATATATATATATATGTATAAATATATATATATGTAATGGTGACTTAAACTATCTATGCTTGAGAGTTTGGTCACCGAGTGTAATACTATCTTTGAATCGAACTGTGTGGAAGCAATGATCTGGTGTTTAGCTGGGGCAAGTAGTCAGCATGGTTGATCAACTTGCTGAAGCTAAGGCTGCTGGGGTGAGTCTGCCGAGGCACAGCAGACTTAGAGAACACGTCTGCTGCATGGTTTCTGTTTTGGTGAAGTTACTTCTGGGGTATTTCAGTCATTTACTGGTTTGGCTATTTAGTCGGTTAGGGTTGGATTCCCAAGGATATAAATACCATCAATAATTCTTGTAAACTTGTAGCTTTCTGTTGATAATAAAATATCCTCGTTTGGCCGTGGAGTAGTCGGCACATTGCCGGAAACCATGTTAAATCTGTGTTCTTCTTGTTTTTGTGTTTGTTTACTTGTTTATCTTATATCTTCACTCACAATCACCAACACTTCTTGATCGATCCGTAATAACAAACTGGTATCAAAGCGTCCAGGTTCATCAAGAAATCTATTTATCTGTTTTAAGCAAGGTAGATTGGCACCAATGTCATAATTGATGCTAGGATTTGGATCTAAACAAGCTTTTCTGTTAAGAAAGGTGTGTGATTTAAATGTTAAGATTGACAAGTTTATAGGAAGAAACAGTTTTAGTCTCTGGTAGATCAAGATGCGTTCTTTGTAGAAACAACAGGGATTATGGGGCCCTTTGTCTGAATCAATAGAAGGAAGCACTGCTGAGAAAGCAAGTCTAGAGGAGAAAGCACACTCAACAATTATGTTGTGCTTGCCAGATGATATTATCACAGAGGTTGCTGAAGAGGACACAACAGAGAAGCTGTGGTTGATTGAGGTCAATTTAAATTATTAACTCGATGCCTAAATAACCACGAGCAAGTGAACTAGGTTCAATCGCAGTATAGCTAGATAGAGTCGAGGTCGATCCCACAGAGAATCAATTTGTGGATCCTACTTAAACAGTCAACCTATTTATTTCGTTTGACAAAGACGGTCTATGACCAACATAGAATACGAGAAAAGAAAGACACACTTAAACGTATAAACAAATAACATGTAAACAAATAACGTAATCAACTGCCCAATTATAACCGTAATCATTTGGATCTAGACAATTTATATAACAACGAGACTTATCAACTATTAATCCGTTCATATCTGTTTATATTGGCTACGGGAGTCATCCTTTAAAACTTGACGTAGCACCGGTAGGTCACTAGATCACTGTGATATTGTTACGTGACTTCGCTTTTTTAAGTGCCTCCATCTCATATAACTCACACGCTTACGACTCTAAGGATGCCAATATTAACCGTACACCTCGCTGCAAGCAACATTCCTATGGTTAGGCGTACTTCCTAAACGATCACTCAAACTCTCGTCCAACTAACAATTACCAAGTTATAATCTCATGCTAGTTTACGATCTACGTATAAACAAGGGGCGCGCAATTCCCTAATATAAACCTTCCTAGATAACGCTGAACGTCCGTGAAGATCAATTCATAAGCCTACCTAAGATTTTTATATTGGTATTTCCTTTTTACACGTTTTAATTAAATTAAGCGAGTAACGTAGCCATAGCCATACCTACTGAGATAACAGATTCAATTAAGCTAATCTAATCATAAAGACGTGACTGATTAACGGATGAAGCAGGGTTAGAGGCTCTCGGTCGACCGAGTGCATAGGCTCTGTCGACCGAGTGACACCACTCCCCAGATTACACCCCTGAATATATTTCTCAGCGTTTCACATACGAATCGGATTATATAGTGAATCATCAGGACATTATATAAATTAACCTAAATACACGTAAATTAAACACGTAGATTCATCCATTAATCTTAGGAAGAGGACGTAGGCATCACCACTTCCTTAACGTCATAGCCTAGATCTACATCATCTAGCCATGAATAACTACTCAAACAATCAAAGCATAATTGGGAAATTAATTACTAAAAGAAAACAAGAAGAGAAACTAGGGCTTACATTATTGCACCCCCAGCACCTTCACAAGCCTAATGAATCCTTATTTGCTTGTATGTATATATGAATGAATTGGTATTGGTGTGTTTTAAAAAATACAAAGGACTTGTGTTTATATAGAGCTACAGCCGACTTAAGAAGACCGACTTAAAATGCCGACATTATTGAACCCTAACCGCCTCAAAGGATGCTTGGACTTGTGTTGGGCTTCGTGGACACTCGGTCGACCGAATGCATAGGCTCGGTCGACCGAACCTTCTGGCTTCTGGGCTTCCTCTTGTTTTTGTCTTGGGCCGCCTGAACATGTCTGCAATCCATTGAACCTTCTCCGAATTCCCTCCTTTCCGCTTCCTCAAATAGCCCACTGCAAATTTAGCATAAAACACGGTCTGTAACATCAAATAATACAATAAAACCTTTAAATACACAATAATGAATCGTAACCCTTGGCATAAGTAAATTCAGCATATTACGACTAATTATTGCTATATTATAGTTCTTTCAAACTAGAATCGGGGATAAAAACCATAGAATAACGGGCGTAAAATGACCGTTTTCAACTACCCCCCACTTAGCCTTTGATCGTCCTGATCAAAATATCAATAAGTCCTTCCCCATAAACTATTTTCCCGTGGTCACAGTATACTGACACAAGAAACTCGAATCAACTCATACCCTCTATGCTCATCAGATATCCATTATCCACTATTCATCATGAATCGAAGTGATGTGTGCATGTGCATTGAGTTTTAGATATTCGTAGCAAGATTAGAGTTTATGCAAACTTTGCCGTCTTATCGTATCATCATCAGTATTCCCATTTCTTTAGCCTTTTGAAGCACTAGAGCAATAAGCAAGAGCGTATCTATCGGGTTTTTGGACTTGAGACCGAGAAAAATACTCAAAGCCTCTATAGAAGTAAATTTTTTTTCAATTTTCCATATCTTCGAATACTACAAATCTCAAGGGAGAAAACTTTTTCGTATCCCCCTATCTCAGATCAAATATAGCATCAAATATTACCACAAGCGCGAGGCTACTTTGGTAACTTACTACAAGCCCAGTGTTTTAGTATTATCAACACAGGTGCGTCTCAAGCTTATTACTCATCTTTTGTGGCTAGAATTTTAGGAACACATCAGACGATAAACTTGGCACTAGGTAAGAATAACCAATTATCTATGCAATGTACACATAATTTTTTCATTTTTATAATAAGCGTAGTACAACTCGATTCATTTATCGAATAATTGAATAATAAACAACTACTCGCAACGGACAATATGAATATCATTAAGTTTACTAATCAATAAATCGCAGAAGTATAAAGTGATCACGTACTCATGAAATATGATTTATTTCTTATTAGATATAATTATCAGGAACTCACCAAGGTAAATGTAAGTTGAAAAAAAAATTAAGGTTCACACGTTTATTTTATTCTTTCTTTGATACGTGGAAGCTTATATGAGCTAAGTGACTCGTACCCCCCACTTAAACCATGCATTGTCCTCAATGTATAAAAATCGGAAAAAGAAAAAACTAAGAAAAGGAACTTAGCTCTGGATAAGCGTGGAAGTTGAACAAGTCTTAGGAATTCGGCAAAGTCGAACAGGCACAGGCATTGGCCGCTAGCAAGGCAGAAGAATATTCACTGCAACATGCATCTTAAAAAAGCTCGAAACTCGTTACAGGATTAGTCCAAACAGTAATAATCAGAAAAAGGGACCGTAAAAGGGATAACAAATTCCTTAAACATTTTCAAGTCCATAAATTCATGATTACATGTCAATATATTTTAGCAAGTCCAAAACATTACATGAGTTCGAATTTAGGAAGTAGTGAAACCTACTCTATATAACACGACACACTAGTAGAACCGAGTCAAAATAAAAAAAAAAACGCGTTAATCATAGGAAATGCAAATACGGAAATATAAATGCTTAATCCCAAGTAGGATTGAATGGTGCTAGTTGCAAATTGTGCGGGCCGGCTTCGGCAACATCGTCCTCAGGCTCCCCTGCTTGTTCTTGATCGTGGCCGTGAACGATAGGTGGTGCCACAGAATCTAAAGATAAGATAGGCATTGGCTCCACATAGGAATCGCTGCCTAACACTGGGCACTCGGCTCCCTCACAGAATGTAGTAATCAGTGAACCAAAAGGTAAGGTGTGCCGAGGCTTGAGAGCATCGTCTGTCATTTCCTTGCGTATCAATGCCCCCACGTTCACGGGCCATCCCATGTATAACCAATAAAGCAGAGTGGCATGGGCATAATAGACCGTAGATACATGCTTGGCCGGACAGAGATTAGAACGGATAAGCCGATGAAGGCATTTATCCTCCCATCTCCTGAAATCGGGTTCCGCAAATGTGTGGGCAACCTCTCCTATAGTCCATTCTATCCCCAGATAGGCACCAACTTCATCCAACAAAGCGTCGGACCCGTCAAATGTCACCATATACTCTGGCCCGTCCTCCGAGATATCCAGACCAAAATAAGCATTAAACGTTCCCGGAGAAATTACAATCGGTCGTCCATGAATAGTAACAATATTGGTGTCGGGATGTACGCGTAAGTAAGCATAAAATTCCCTTACCCAATTGACGTTGACTCGGCTGGGGGGTGCTACGACATCTCGCCACTGATAGCGTTCCACTAATTCCAATAGCTCATCTCCACAATTATCCAAATCCAGTCCTCGAGCTCGATGTACAGGGGCATTTGAGAAATTATTAAAAAATGAAGAGTATACCTCCCGACTCGCGAATTGTGGTACCCCGTTGATTAATGGCATGTCGCCTTCAACTGCCACAAATTGGGCGGCTCTGTGTCTCCTTGGTGGCATTCTGACAGACACTCAAAGACAAGAATGACGGCAAAGAAGACGAGGCGACTCTCGGTCGACCGAGAGTAATCACTTGGTTGACCGAGTCTTTGACGTGATCCGGATGGTGGTCGGTCGTGTTGCTTCGCTTACGCTCAGATCCTCCCAAAGGATCGAGTTGGCCGATCGAGAAAAAGTTTAACGGCTCCTTGCGATTAAAAGATGAAAAGTGAGTGAGATGGTGTAATGGATGAAGATTTTCAAAATATTTCCATTTGATTTCTACAAGGATTTGGGGAAAAGGTAGGTGGAGAATTTGGATGAAGAAAATGGAGAAGAGGATGAATGGGTTAAATAGAAAAAAGGGAAATTGAAAGTGGAATGTGATTGGTGGATAAGAATGGTTGGGGATTGATGAGGTGTAAAGGTGGAATTTGAAAGTTTAAATTGAAAGAATAAAGAAATTGGGAAGAGGGAAAGGTGTATGGGGATATGTAGAAATAAATGGTGTTGACCATTTAATTTTGACACACCGGAAATTAACTACAACATATAATCATGTCAAAACTATTATTTCACTTTTTCGATTCCTATCGCAAAAATTATCCCAACCGACCAGTTGTCTCAACCACAAAAACAATCTCATTCTTTTCATAAATAAAAAATCAAACAATCGTATCTGAAAGATTTTTAAAATAACGCATTTCTATTTCCTTAATCAACATTTTTTTTACAAAGGCTCGGTTACTACACCCTACTCCACGTAAAAACGATTCGAATAAAAAAAGATTTTTGCACATCCTTAACTTAGCAGTCGTCGGAACACGGCAAAAAAAAAAAAAAAACTTCTTATCGTTTCACGCTACTTTTATTTTAAAAAAGAAAAAGAAATAAAATGACAAAAATAGAAATAGTTCTACGATTTAAGTCAAGAGCTTGACTTTCCAAAATCATCACTTTCTACTGAATCGCTCTTGGCTTGCCAGTTTTCACCAGTTAGCCTTTACCGAAAATGTCTTGTCATTCCTTTTGCACGAGTGCCTTTCGCGAGGTGTGAGTCAACGAAAAGACAATGAATCTGTCCCATCCAAGCAAGCTCCAACTTTCGTGATTGTCTCGAACTAGATGAGCTCTCTTTAGCACGAACTCTACGGGTTCGCTTCTTTGCTTGCTTCCTTTTATCCTTGGAGTCCGGAGAAAGCGGGCCCTTCAGATTATGATTTTCTAGAACAGGGCGTGCTCGATAAATTTTCTCACGACTCGAACCGTAAGGGCCTCATCTCTTTCTTCTATCTCGTCATCAACACTTTTTCTCGAGTCCGAGTCAAATCTGGTTTGAATTACCACCTCCTATAACATTCACGCCACCGAATAGGAAATCTGGATTCCTCGTCCCATAGGTCTCATAACCCTTAGCATCGAAAAATGTAATCTCACGCTGGACATACGAATTAGGGCTCTAGAAGTATTGATAAAGGCTCTCCCTAAAATGATAGAGGCGGTGAGGGTGCTCATCTATATCCATAACAACTATATCTATCTTAAACTCCGAGCCGTCCCTATGCCAATGATCATATTATTCATATTTCCGGACATGATCGTTTCGTCCTATCCAAAAACCTAACTTGCAACGGAGTATTTGTGGGGGGTAAGGATTAGATTTCTATCTCAAAAACTCTTCGGGAAAATGTTCAGACTCGAGCCAGAATCTATGAAAGCCAACCCTAGGCATGTTCTTTCTAAGATAACCTCTACCATAAATGCTCCTGGGTCATCTAGTTTCGGCATCAACCGAGCTTCATTCTCAATATGCGCTGCATCTCTGGGACAGACGACTATAGGGCGATTTAGGACTATGCTAACCTCAGGATCAGATTCTATATCTAACATGTGATGCATGTAGTCATATCCTGAGTCTGAATCTGAAGAAATCTCTTCAGGATTTAACTTGGACATACCTCTGTATATGTAAGCTTCTTTAGACTCTTTTGTCTTCTTAGCTTCTTGAATTCTTGCCTTCATCTTCGCTATTCTCTCCTTGAGTTTAGGTGTCAACGGCTTTCTTGGTGTGGTTTTGGTTCTCAGCACCAAGACTTCTTCTCCTCGAGCCTCAGAAAACTGATGTGATAACATTTTGCTAAACAGTTCGCTTGAGTGATTCCTTCCGATTAACTGCATCAAAAGAAAAACAACAAACGGTCATTGAACTAACAGGCAGTATGAGTAATCATACTGCTGCTAGGCTTATAACCTACTAACTGAGAAAAAAACAGAATCTCAGGGGGAAGGCATAAATGTCGTAAAATAGAAAATGGGCTCGGTCGACCGAACATACATATTATTTTATTATATATATATATATATATATATATATATATATATATATATATATATATATATATATATATATATATATAATTTTTTTAAATAAAAGAAAATGAAAACGAAATAATTAAGTAGATTATTTAAGCAATTGGACCATTGATTCCACGGCAACGGCGCCAAAAACTTGATTGAGGTCAAGTTAAATTATTAACTCGATGCCTAAATAACCACGAGCAAGTGAACTAGGTTCAATCGCAGTATAGCTAGATAAAGTCGAGGTCGATCCCACAGAGAATCAATTTGTGGATCCTACTTAAACAGTCAACCTATTTATTTCGTTTGACAAAGACGGTCTATGACCAACATAGAATACGAGAAAAGAAAGACACACTTAAACGTATAAACAAATAACATGTAAATAAATAACGTAATCAACTGCCCAATTATAACCGTAATCATTTGGATCTAGACAATTTATATAACAACGAGACTTATCAACTATTAATCCGTTCATATCTGTTTATATTGGCTACGGGAGTCATCCTCTAAAACTTGACGTTGCACGGGTAGGTCACTAGATCACTGTGATATTGTTACGTGACTTCGCCTTTTAAGTGCCTCCATCTCATATAACTTACACGCTTACGACTCTAAGGATGCCGATATTAACCGTACACCTCGTCTAGGCAACATTCCTATGGTTAGGCGTACTTCCTAAACGATCACTCAAACTCTCGTCCAACTAACAATTACCAAGTTATAATCTCATGCTAGTTTACGATCTACGTATAAACAAGGTGCGCGCAATTCCCTAATATAAACCTTCCTAGATAACGCTGAACGTCCGTGAAGATCAATTCATAAGCCTACCTAAGATTTTTATATTGGTATTTCCATTTTACACGTTTTAATTAAATTAAGCGAGTAACGTAGTCATAGCCATACCTACTGAGATAACAGATTCAATTAAGCTAATCTAATCATAAAGACGTGACTGATTAACGGATGAAGCAGGGTTAGAGGCTCTCGGTCGACCGAATTCATAGGCTCGGTCGACCGAGTGACACCACTCCCCAGATTACACCCCTGAATATATTTCTCAGCATTTCTCATACGAATCGGATTATATAGTGAATCATCAGGACATTATATAAATTAACCTAAATACACGTAAATTAAACACGTAGATTCATCCATAAATCTTAGGAAGAGGACGTAGGGTATGAGATCCTCATAGACAAGGCATCACCACTTCCCTAACGTCATAGCCCAGATCTACATCATCTAGCCATGAATAACTACTTAAACAATCAAAGCATAATTGGGAAATTAATTACTAAAAGAAAACAAGAAGAGAAACTAGGGCTTACATTATTGCACCCCCAGCACCTTCACAAGCCTAATGAATCCTTATTTGCTTGTATGTATATATGAATGAATTGGTATTGGTGTGTATTAAAAAATACAAAGGACTTGTGTTTATATAGAGCTACAAATTTAACTTAAGAAGACCGACTTAAAATGCCGACATTATTGAACCCTAACCGCCTCAAAGGATGCATTGGACTTCTGCTGGGCTTCATGGACACTCGGTCGACCGAATGCATAGGCTCGGTCGACCGAACCTTCTGTCTTCTGGGCTTCCTCTTGTTTTGTCTTGGGCCGCCTGAACATGTCTGCAATCCATTGAACCTTCTCCAAATTCCCTCCTTTCTGCTTCCTCAAATAGCCTAACTGCAAATTTAGCATAAAACACGGTCTCAGAACATCAAATAATACAATAAAACCTTTAAATACACAATAATGAATCGTAACCCTTGGCATAAGTAAATTCAGCATATTACGACTAATTATTGCTATATTATAGTTCTTTCAAACTAGAATCGGGGATAAAAACCATAGAATAACGGGCGTAAAATGACCGTTATCAGTGGTCCAAGCTTGAGAGTCTGTACATGACAAAGTCTCTAACAAACAAGTTGTTATTGAAGCAACGTCTGTTTAGTTTAAGGATGCACGAGGGCACTCAGCTAAGGGAACATCTGCATCAGCTGAACACAATATTGCTTGACCTAAGGAATATTGATGAAAAGATTGAGGTTGAAGATGCAACATTGAACCTACTTGTTTCATTGGCTGCATCATATGAGAACTTTGTGCAGTCCTTTATTATTGAGAATGACTCAGTGTCATTGGAGGATGTAAGATCATCACTCCATGCTCGAGAGCTATGCCATAAGGCATCTGGTTCTAGGACAGAGAATCAGTCTGCTCGATTGGTGGCCAGTAGATACAGCAGGGGGCTAGGCAACTCTGGAAAGAAGAAATCCAAGAAGAGTTTTAAGGGACCTAAGGCTAAGGATGTATGTAATTACTGCAAGGAGATGAGCATTGGAAAAATGAATGTCTAGTGAGAAAGAAGCAGCATGGTACATTTGCTTTGGCAGAACAAGACACCTACTCTGAAGAAGATCTGGCCCTAGCAGTTTCAGAGTCAGTAGGGCTCAGGGATGTGTGGATTCTGGACACTGGGGCATCTTATCATGTGTGTCCTAATAGGTAGTGGTTTTCAACTTATCAGCACGTGGATGGAGGCCATATTACTATGGCCAACATCAAGGTCTGCAAAATAGTTGGGATTGGATCAATCCAACTGAGGACACATGATGGTAAATTCTGCACACTAAAGGAGGTTAGACATGTTCCACAAATGACCAAGAATTTGATATCACTTAGTCTTCTAGACAACAAAGGGTTCAAGTGTTGGAAGTAGCGCCCGAAAGACAATTTATGTAATTGTTTTTAGAATTAATAAATGACAGATTTATTCTCATCTTATTACTTGCTTTGTGCTTGTAAGTAATACACTACTGAAAACCCTAAGTCGTATCATATGTAGCCATATAACTTAGTGTGTGTCACATATGAGGATTAAGTTTATGGTGATACACTTGAAATGTTAGTCCGTGGTGAAGTTAATCAAATTATGGGGTCTATTGATTAAACCACCATTAATGCGCCTAGAACACTTTATGGTGTGACCGTCTTAACCGGACCGTCGACATTGGTTGTCTAAGTGGGGCATTTATATATGATGAGAGTCATATAGGAATGGACCGATTTAATCTGAGTTTTGTCATATAATTCCGTGATTGAGAAATCTTATTAAATCACAAGATGATATATGGATTAACCTTAATCCTGAAGTGATTGCATACTCCTACTGGTTTTAAGATAGGATTTGATGTGTTCGTTAAGGATCGCTAAGAGGCGCGGTCCGAATCACTTTCATGTTGGCACTATTCTGGAATGAGTGAGAAGTGTGTATCTCACAGATATGGAATCCATTCCTTCCTACGAGAAGTAGAAAGACAATCCTCTTATTTGTTGATCCTAGAAACTGATTAATCCCGGGAGTTCGTATTTATTATGAACTAATTGATCACTAGTGGATTAATGGTAAATAAGGATAAGAAGTATTGAAGAAGGTTTACGGAAATAATCCTACTTCAGTACGGATAGTCTATGGAGGGTTAGTTTATATGTAATGATTATATCAATGGACACTTATTGACTCGACTCGACGTTTTGAGAATAAGTTATGTCTATAATCGATAGAGTTCAGTTTCGGATTTATGGTGGCGTAATTCCGGAATTAATGAATTGAGTAGAAATATTCATTTTGATGAATATTTTATTCAATTTATTGTAAAGCACTCACAGTTATAGGTCCATGGTCCCGGGTTGGCTCCTAACACGCGAGTGTTTTTTTTGTTTTATGGAACCTCGAGATTAAATTAAATAGTTGGTCTATTTAATGAATATGTAATATTATTTATTTGGTAAATAATACGTAAAATAGAAAAGACATTTTCTATTAAAATGACTAAAAAAATGCCGCCACATTTGAGATAATTAGGAGAAGAAATTTTCCTAGATTATGTCACATGTGTAATTAATTAATTATCTATTTGTTGGATAATTAATGGAAAAATTATGAGATTGATTTTTTTGGGAATTATCTCTTATTTTGTAGCAAAAATATCTTTTCCTTATGGGAATAGGTTTTTATGGTGTGAAAATGATAACTCTCTTGACTAGTTATTTTCCTATATAATAAGAGTTCCTCCTAGCACAAAAAAACATCACAATTTGCGCCACAAATAAATTAAAAGGAAGAAAAATTAGTTTCTTGCCTTAGTCTTTTAGAAAAGAAAAGCCTTGGGTTTTTCTTGTGAATATTCGAGGAGGTTCTACGGCGAGGATCGACGTCCACCAGTCGTCGCTAGGAGATACAATCCGGAAGATTGTGGCTTCTCCCTTTTATCGATTTCTCATCTCTCTCCGGTTTGGGTAAATCTACTAACCTTCTCATAGGATTAATTAGTTATGTCTCATATCGTAAATCGCATAAGCTTCCACTGTGCGAAGATCGAGTGTCTCGATCGGTTAGACATGTTCCACAAATGACCAAGAATTTGATATCACTTAGTCTTCTAGACAACAAAGGGTTCAAGTTCAAGGGTGAAGGTGGAGTGGTGAATGTCCATAAGGATCAGCTGTGATTCTAAAGGGTATCAGGCGGTGGACATTTTACATACTACAAGGGTCTACTGTATCAGGTTCTGCTGCTGTTGCATCATTAGAGGTTCACCAGTCACATCTGACTAAGTGGTGGTGATGGGGGTCAAGTTAAACTATTAACTCGATGCCTACTAACTCACTAGCAAGAGAACTAGGTTCAATTGTAGTACAGCCAGATAGAGTCGAGGTCGATCCCACAGAGACTCGGCACAAATAAAACACGACTTTATCCTATTAGAACTAAATTGAAAGGCGGTCTACGACCAACTAAATGCGAGAAAATAAAATAGTGACAACCACAAGACACAAAAGACCACAAAGACAAACTAAAGACTACTAAAACACCGATAATACGGTTGATATTATCTAGACAAATAGTATTGATTACGCTAGTAGATTATAACTCCCCCATGTGAATTAGGATGATAACGAGACAAAACAAACGTTAAAGATTAATTATTATGACTACGGAGTCATCCCCAAGGTAGATTTAGTTCCAATTAGGCCCTCTAAATCATCGTGCCTCCATTACGTGACTTCACTTTTTAATGCCTCCATCTCATATAACCGACACAATTACGAGACTAGGGATGCCGGTATAAACCGTAACCTCATCTAAGCAACATTCCTAGGGTAAGGCGTGCTTCTTAGATGCCGATTCAATCTATATCCTAAGTAACAATCACTTTTAGGTTTCATGTTAAATTATGATGACGAATAACTAAGTTGATCGGGTTTTAATTACTCGTTTTAATTCCAAATCGTAGAATCGACGTAGTCGGCCGATCATAATATTGCCCTACACATCACCAGGCTCGGTCGACCGAACGACAAAGACTCGGCGACCGAGTGACACGCCTCTAGGTCGACCGAACACAGTTTTGTGCCGGAACAAATCATGATTACTTCTTAACGTTTCTAACCTAAACACATGGGTTCGTAAATAAATCTACATCACGCAATCAATACAAGAAAAACTACTCCATAATAAAATATAACAGATCTACGAATAAAGATTGCATAATTGAATAGTCATACCCTCGAAGACGAGAGTGACTCCCACTCTTTAATGCGTTCCTTAATCGGAGAATCCGACGAATCCACAATGTACGAACATAAAGAAAATAAAACTAAAACTTAAAGGCTAAAATTGTATGAATTGTTTTTTTGTGTTGTAGTGGTGTGTGTTCTCAACATCGTGGCTGCTGTTTATATAGGAGTTGTAGCCGACATAGGGAGAATCCAGAAGATTGACATGCATTTATCACATTAGGCTCGGGTGACCGAACCTACACGCTCGGTCGACCGAATGGCATGGCTCGGTCGACCGAGCCTCCTTCTTCACGCGTTTTCACTGCGGTTCGTCTGACTTGTTCCCCACTCCACGCTTTTGAATTGATCTGATTAATCTTTTCATTAATGCTCCGATTTTCTTCTTTTTATCTTGAGATCTCCCGATTGCGTGATAATTATCTTCCCGATTTATCATGATCTGCAAAATCAAGACTTATCACACAATTAATTGCTCTTTTATAATAAAAGCACTAAATACCAATTATCATATTAATAATCACTTATCATTAAATAATAAATATAAACACGTGATTAAATATGAAATATGTACAATTAACTCCGATTTAAGGTTAGAATTGATGACATAAATAGGTATATTTTAACTGTCATCAAAATGCCCCCCACTTAAACTTTGCTTCGTCCCGAACAAAGCATTAACAAGTTATTCCCCAAGACAACATTTTCTGTGGTCAACTCATACTTACACAAGAAACCCGAGTCAACTCATACCAGTCATGCTCATAGGATAAGCATTATTCACTCCTCGCTATGAATCGAAGTGATTGTGTGCATGTGCATTGGTTTTATATAAATGTAGCAAGATTAAAGTTTATGCAGACTTCATATCTAAATTCACCAACATCAGCATTCATACTTCTTATGCCTCGCAATGGTTAAAGCAATAGAACAATAAGCAAGAGCGTATCTATAGGGTTTTTGGACTTGGAGACCGAGTACTACTCAAAGCCTCTTAAAGAGTTGAATATTCTTTTCATATCTTCATATTTTTCAGATACTATCAATCTCAAGAAGGAAAACTTTTTAGGGCATCCCTCTATCTTAGATCAAATATTAGCATCGAATATTACCACAAGCGCGAGGCTACTTTGGTAACTTACTACAAGCCCAGTGTTTTAATACATTGTCAAAACACAGGTACGTCCTGTTAAGGCCATATTTATATGATTATTAAAGGTTTATTTCATTATTATTTTCTCCACATTTGCATAATTTACATGAGAATTAAGGGTTTAAGTGTAATTATTGAGTAAAGATGATTTTAAGATGATTGTATGCAAAATTGATGATTTTAAGTGTTGATTTAATGGAATTATTATTATTTGGATTTTATTACATTTTTGCATTGTTTATTTATCATGTAGGTGTTGATTTTCGAATGCTATAAGAGGATAAATGAAGCTCAAGTCGAATTATTCAAGATAGAGTTGGAATTGGCTCAAAGAAATTGGATAAAGATGAAGAAATCCGACCCTCAGCACCTTGGACGAGCGTCCGAATCCCGTCCATTCCAGACGGGCGTTTGATAAAACAGACGGGCGTCCGGAATTGTGTTTTACATTCAGAGAGTTCAGACGGAGGATGAACGAGCGTTTACTCAGCGTCCAGGCATTCCGGACGGGCGTCCACAAGACCAGACGAGCGTCCGTTGCCGACTTAACCCTAACCGACTTGAAACTCTATATATAGCAAGAAATTTCTCAACCCTAATGGATACCACATAATTGAGATCGCAATTTTACACCAAAAAAGTCATGCGCGTAACCCTAATTCCATAGAGATGAACTTCTCCAACCCAACAATCATCTTCAACATGATTGTTGGCTAAAAGCTTTGCAAAGTGAGTCGACGGAGGAAGCCTATCAACCACACAAACCAACTAGAGGAGTTCGATGCTTATGTTTAGTGAGTCTAATTCATAGTTTTTCATTACTTTGGATCTGTTTTATGTTGTTTAAGTTTTATTGAATTAAGATTTGATGAAACGATCTATGTTTATTTTATGCTTGAATCAATATATGAAAGTATGTTTATTTGAGTTTGATTTTATTCAAAGTAATGCATCTAATCATGTTATAAGAGATTAAGCATGTTTAGTTGAGTAAGAGTTTGGAAACAATCTCGTGATTTCGTGTTGATTGTATGTTTAGTTTGTTTGAAAAGATAAGCGAAACCCTAGAATTTGATTGAAGATATTTAATTGAATTCGTGAATAAATCACTACTAAAAACTATGTCTTTTTAATCACCATCTAGTTGGGATTGTTGGTTGATAGGTGGAATTTAGTCGCCTTGCTGTGTTTTCCTTTAATTGTTTTAATCGAATCGTTTAGATAAAGTTTAATTAGTTTAAGTTCTAGTTGATAAACCCTAGTTTCCTGCTTTGTTTTTACGCAATTTTCGCCTCGGCCAGATTCGACGTTCGTCCGCAATAGCGACGCCGCCCATTAGGTTTAGTTTTGACGCTGCTCACTTTAGTGAACGCCGTCTCCGCTTTTTCTGTTTTATTATTTTCAGCTTGTTTTTATTTCTTGTTTTAGTTTTAATTCTTAGGTTTAGGTTTTAGTTAGTTTCAGCCTTAGTTTAGTAGTTTAGTTCATAATTGTGACATAATTGATATAGATTTATATCTGAATCCGATAAACATTCCACTCCCTTAGGACGACCCGTAAACATCCTATACTACGATCCTTATACTTGGGGTGTTTCGGTTTATAAATTATAAAACTAGTTTTTACCGAACAAGTCCCAAGCTTATTACTCCGCTTTTGTTGGCTAGAAGATCAGAATACATCAGTCGACAAATGTCGACACTAGGTCCTCATAACCAATTATCTACGCAATGTACACATACTTCTTTCAATTATTATAATTCATGCGGTACTCAATGATTCACATGTTGAGTAATTGAACAATACCTAACTACTTGCAATTGTTGGCATGAATATCCTTAAGTTTACTAACAATTTATCGCAAAGTATAATATGACCACGTACTCACGCAACTTGGTTCATTTCCTATTAATTCTAAGTATAAGAACTTCACAAGTTTAAGGGTACGAGTTAAACATCTTGGCATTTATCCATAAAAGTTTTAAATTTGGCTCAATATTGTCTCGATGATTCCGCTCCCCTTGACTTTTCAACATATAACACAATATATAGCTAAGTCCCCTTTTCACTTAAACATGGCATTGTCCTCAATGACAAAAAATAAATGAGAGTTCAAGATGAAAGACTTAGCTCTGAAACGGCTCCCAAGTAAAGGAACATGATAGGAGTAATCATCGGCACAAATGGAGAGACAGATACATCCTGTATAAACAAACAAGCTCCACGAAATCGTCAAATACCATGTCTATGGAAGTTATAAAATAACGTGGCGATAATTAGATATAGATATCTAAAAACAGCTTTAAGCCACTTTACTTTATACTTGCCATGGACAAGACTAAATAAAAACTCACATGACGGCTATCAAGGAAAAAACCTCGCTTATTCCGAACTTAGACTCGAACATGGCGAGATGAAAAAAAAAACCGTGATAGGCGCATGCTACTTTATTAAAAGAAAAAACGAAAAAGATAGTTATAAGTAGTAGTTCTAAGTTTATAGTCGCTAGCTCGACTCACCTCAAGATGGTTTATTCATAGACAGGGTCATCGAGGTACAAAACCTCCTCCTCAAAGTGAAAGCGGAAGCCCGTGATAATGCTTAAGACGATGTCCATTGACCACAAATCTGGACTCGTCTTTGAAATTGAATAGCTCCACCGCCTCCGGAAGGAAAGACTTGTTGTACTTGAAATGGGCCATACCATCTTGATTTCAACTTACCCGGAAAAGTCGTAGCGCTGAATTGTACAAGAGAACCAGATCACCCTCTTGAAAGGTTCTCTCCGAATCTTTTGTCATGAAACTTCTTCGTGCGCTCCTTGAAAATCTTGGCATTCTCGTATGCCTCCAAACGAAACTCCTCCAGCGAGTTAATTCTACCATCCTCTTTTCACCGGCCAAGGTCTCATCAAAATTTAGCATCCTTGTTGCCCACATGGCCCGGTGCTCCAGCCTCCACAGTAGATGACATGCCTTTCCAAAAACAATTCTATATGGTGACATTCCAATCGAGGTTTTATATGCAATCCTATAAGCCCATAAAGCGTCGTCTAAACGTAACGACCAATCCTTCCTAGTCGTATTAATGCTTTTTCCAGATACGCTTTATCTCGATTGGTGACTTCTACCGGCCACTAGTCCTGGGGTGATAAGCGGTTGCTAGCTTATGTCGAACCCCATACTTAATCATCACCTTTCAAAAGGTTTATTACAAAAATGACTACCATTGTCGCTATAATCGCCTCTCGGCGTCCCAAACCTTGTAAAAATGTTCTTCTTCAAGAATCTAACCACAATCCTAGCATCGTTAGTAGGTGAAGCAATGGCCTCAACCCATTTGGATACATAATCAACAAAGAACTAAGATATATCGGTTAGATAATGATGAAGTGAAGGGTCCAACAAAATCAATCCCCATATGTCAAAAGCTCCACTTCTAAGATGCTCTTGAGTGGCATCTCATTCCTCCTTGAAATATTACTCCGTCATTTGACAAGCATGACATGCCTTTGCATATTGGTGTGCATCCTTAAACAATGTCGGCCAATAAAAACCGCATTGGAGGACTTTGGCCGCAGTTTTATCTCCCCCGTAGTGTCCTCCAACTTCATACGAATGACAATGCTTCAGGATATCATTATACTCTTCCTCTGGCACACATCTTCGAAAAACATTATCAGATCCTAGCTTAAACAAGTACGGTTCATCCCAATAATAATGTCTAAGATCTTTAAAGAATTTTTTTCTTTCTAGGGCAGTGAGATTCGGTGGTAGGTACTTTGCGGATAGATAATTGACAAACAAACTAAACCATGGTTGCTTCTTCTCCTTTACAACCTCTATTCGCGAAGAAATCTGCAAAGACAATCATCATGTCCCCGATGGTGGTGATGGAGAAAAGTTGTTCATCGGAAAAGATTCTCCTATCTCGTAATTCCTCACCATCCTCTAATTGTAAGCGCGATAGATGATCGGCCACCACGTTCTCACTTCCTTTCTTATCTCGGATTTCTACGTCAAATTCTTGCAAAGTAGAATCCATCTCAACAGCTCGGCTTTGAATCTTGCTTTGCTAGGAGATACTTAAGAGCCGCATGGTCATCCACACGACCCTTAGATCCCACTAAGTAAGATCTAAATTTGTCAAAAGCAAAGATAACGGCCAAAAGTTCCTTCTCCGTTGTGGCGTAATTTCTTTGGGCGACATTCAAAGTCCGACTTGCATAATAAATGGGCCTAAAATCTTATCCTTTCTCTCGACCCAAAGCGGCGCCAACAAAGATTATCACTTGCATCACACATCGATTCGAATGGAAGATCCCAATCCGGTGCGACTTAACGGGTGCGGTGATCGATCTACTTTTTATTTCATTGAAAGCTTTTATGCACTCATTAGAAAACACGAATGGTACGCCCTTGCCTAATAATTCGGTAAGAGGCCTGAGATTAAGGAAAAGTCCTTGATAAACCTACGATAAAATCCGGCGTGGCCTAAAAACCTCGCAAAGTTTTAAGATTAGTAGGTGGAGGTAATTTCTCGATCACCTCAACTTTGGCTCTATCCACCTCTATACCGTTTCTTTGATATGCGGTGGCCTAGTACTATACCTTCCGTAACCATCAAATGACACTTCTCCCGCTTAAGCACCAGTTAGTCTCTTCACATCTCTTCAACACTGTGCTGCTAGATGTGCGAGACATGAATCAAGTCGTCCCCAAACACGGAGAAATCATCCATAAATATTTCCAAGAAATCTTCCACCATATCCGCAAATAATGACATCATACACCGTTGAAATGTCGCGGGCGCTGCACAATCAAATGGCATTCGATTATACGCAAATGTCTGTTTGCGGTTTTATGCAAAGCAGTGATAAAATATAATAAATAAAACCGATGTCAACCCCAAGTGCGAAGGTTCGCAGCTATAGTGATGAAACCGGGTCGTATCCACAGGGACTTGTACGAAAATAGTGTTTTGGCTTTCGATTTCTTTTGTAAGGTTGATGACTACGATCTTGGATTAAAAAACAATAAAACAAAGAGTTTGAAAATTGAAAGTAAAAACTAGCACGTAACAAATCTTTCCGTAACAAGTATAATTAAACAACTAGAAGCACCGTTGATCCACCACCCACTACAAGAAAATTGACATTTTGTGACGACCAGGGTTCGTCACACAATATGTAAATTTCGTCACATTTGGTTATTTGTGACGACATTCGTATGCGTCCACGAGAGGTCGTCACCTATCATAAGTCACAAAAAGTATTTTGTGACGAATTTATTGTTCCTCACGTTTTTGTTAAATATGTGACGAACACTTACGTCACATATTTCAATTTCCACTTGGTCATTTTAGATACATTAGTGACGACAAAGTCGTCGCTTTTGCCTTAAATATGTGACGCCATAAATTTCTCACGTATTGTATGTTTAAGTGATGACCGAGTTGTCACCAAAAATAGGAGAATATACAAAACAAAATGCAATTTGTGACCTCTAATTCATCACAAATTCGTATTATATGTGATAAAATCTTCATCACAAAAAGTGAGTATATGTGATGAAGCATTTCTCACCTAATGTTCCTATCGTAACCACTAGTTCGTCACATATTGATTTCAAACGTGAGAAATTATGTTTGATATAATATAAAATTTTGTGACGAATTCTACATCACTTTATATGTTATTGCAAGCCCCCAATTTCATCAAATAATCGTATAATAAGTGATGAATTTGATTTTTGCATCACCTAATCAATATAATGGCCAATAATAGCTTGGTAATAAAGTAGTTCCAAAATAGTGCAGAAGTTTCAAAATCAAAACTTAAAAAAGTATTACTCCGTCTGCAAGAGATTCAAAAATTCACAAGTTTGATAAACTAAAAATTGCAAAATTCTAATAATGCTAGAGAATTAGACAATTGAAAATCAATCATAAATTTGATCATGCATAGTCTGCTAGCTCATCTTCATAGGGATCATCATCATCATCAGCTTGATAGTTGTTAGGCTCATTAGAATGCCCACTACTCTTTCCTTGTGATGTCAAGAGGGCTGTCACCTGTGCTTTTAGTTTCTCATTTTCCTGTTGCATAATCTTATAACTGGTTGCTAGTAACTTTACTTGATTTTGAATTTCAGCCAACTCAGATTTTGAAGCCATAGAAGATGTGGCAAATGATTTGGTGGTTTCCAATCGTGGAAAAGAACCTACACCATAAATAGATCGCCCTTTGCGCCCAAGAGTCTTACTCATGATTTCTAACTCACCTCCATTGGCGCTTGTATAGAATCAAGTGAGTATCCTCAGTGCTTGAAGAATCAATTTCTCCTTGTGTTCATCCCGCATTCGTTTCATCTTATCCTGCGAACAAATTATCAAGTCATGGACCACAATTTTATCATCAGGTTACGTAAAAAAAAGAAAAGAAAACACCACTTAGCATACAAATTGAAACACAAGCGACTAGTAAAACTAAAAGTATAAAACAAAAGATTTACCTCACATACAAAAAAAATTAAAAATAAAGTTAATAATTTCTCTGTTTGAGGAATAAAAGTTAATAAATAAAATAGTAAATCTTTGTGTTCGTAAATAAATTTAAAAAAATTCAATCAAGTCACCTCAACTATGCAGTTCCACAACTACCTCCGCCACGCATTCAGCCAAAAAAAAAAAAAAAGGAAGTAGCAACCGAATATGATCGTACTGAGCCAGCAAACTTTGATCAAGCAACAGGCACATGAAGGAATTGCGCAAATGTGGGTATGCATATAAGAAAACAATACTATAAAGGACTTACATATTTCTCTCGAGCATCATCATGAACCCACTGCTTATTTTTATCTTTGTGCACAGTCTCCCAATTATCTATCATCGAAAATTGTGCTCCTTCCTAAATGCAAGAAATGAAAGTCAAGATCTAATACGTAGGAAATAGTGTTAACTAGCGGGAAAAAAAGATTATTTACCTTTGCAAATTTCTTAGCATGTTGTATGAATGGTCTTGAACGCCTTTATGAGGATATTTCTTTTGTTTCTATTATTAGCATTTTTCTTGCGATTTCTGTATAAGAAATTATTATCACTAACTTGTACAACTACTACTAAGCGAGACAAACTTTTGAAAATTAATATAATTCAACAACTTTTATGCCCCTGTGATTCTCGATTGAAAAAATGTGATAAAAGAGTGTAATTCAATATAAAATGTGAAGATCTCAGCATGCTCTAAATATAAATAAACAAAAATGTATCGAATCATACCACCCAGCGTGGATCAGTGTAAACATTATCACACAACCAATGCCAGTGACTCTCTGGTCTCTCATTCCATAAATCAGCGCGGGGAAGATTAGCTCGACCTTCCCGAGGCGTTTATAAGCCAAGTAGTGCCGATGTAACCTCCACTTTAATGAAGTATATGCCTTTGACATCTTCCCATCAACATATTCATCAATTTTGGGATGGGCCAAGTCAACATCGAACAATTACCTAAATTCAAATTAGTATAAATATAAGTAAAAATTAATACATATCATCTTAAGATTTTTTTACTTTTATTCTTGTCAACATAATAACATTTGAATGGGATTCAAAAACCATTTTAACAAGTCACGATCCATAGATGATACCCAATAACGTGAATCGAACTCACCGATAACTTCTCATGCAAAAGCCTTTTATCTTCTAGGGGACATTTTTCCACCCATCGTCTTTGTCATGTGCATGAACTCTAACAATGTCGCTTATCTCGAATCGAATTTGCTTGATACTTCAATATTATCAGCACTTCCAAGACAAAGTCAAACGCAATCGACCTTCTTCCCATCATTGGCTTCAATCATATTATGGACACCTTTTCCACGTGATTTTCCACGTGTCCTTTTTTTTCCTGAAGTTATAAGCCTCTACCGCTCCAAAACAAACACCCATTATTTTTTCTATTCTAAAATAATCACAAATGATAGGATAATATAACGCCTAATCATGAATTTTAGTTTACTACCCGAACTAACAGTTCATTTGTCTCGAGAATGTGATGATTGTTGGCTTTGGAGTGGTGGCGATGATGATTGTGGTTGTTGTTGCAATGGTGAAGTTGGTTGTATAGGTTCTTGCATGGGAGGAATTACCTTTTTCACCATAGGCCTTGACATATTCCTTGATGAAGATGGTGGTAGTAGTGGTGAATCTGATGGTCCTTTTTGAAGAGTAACAACTGCAAGAATTGAGCTTGACTAGTAGGCATCTTCCTCGCTTTTTTTCTCATTGCAAAAAATCTCCATCTGTATAATGAGGTAAAAATAGATACAATATTTGCACAAACCATGTATTAAGAAGTTCAAAAACTTCGATAGAATTAATTGCAAGTTTTCTAATTTTTTAGTAATTCAAAATCACACACTGCCACTATTGAATAAAAACAAATATTACTCAAAATTTAAATAAAGATAAAGAAGAGACCAAGAAAACCGTAGCTTTAAGCAATGCGAAAATCCCCAAAAAGTTCAAAGTTGGGGAAAATAAGAGTTCATGCATTGAAAGCTCACTATAGATAATATATTTACAAAAATCCTTATAAATTATCAATCATCATCATCACTATAAGTATCACTTTCAGCATCATTTGCATGGCATGAAACTAAATCTTCATCTGTTGATTCCTCGTCAGAATCATTAGTCATTAATATCCTATGCAAGCGTCCATTGTTATCTTCAATAGACTCAACATCAACTTCATCTCTGCATAGTGAAATATCAACTTGATCATCATCATCCTCAATAGATTTTATTCCGTTCTCTTGTTCATCATTGTCTTCATCGCTTCCTTCATCATTACCAGTACCATCATCATCATCAATTTTCTCAAGAACATCCCACACATGTCTATGTTGGATTTTTTGCACAACATTCCAAGTATTCCCCAACTTTAAGTCAAGGATATAGAATACTTGATGTGCTTGACCAGCTAACACATATGGATCACTATCATACCATCTAGAATTAAGATTTACTGAAGTAAAATGATAATCTCGAATAACTTTCTTACCTCTAGAACTTGTATCGTACCAGTCACATTTGAAGAGAACAACTTTAAAACCCCGTGTGAATTGTAGTTTAATGACATTAACTAAACTTCCATAAAAGTTACACGCCGTACCATCATGTGATCCTGGGGTCATTACCCCACTATTTTGTGTTCTACGAAACCGATCAACATGTGTCACCAAATAACGAACACCATTAACAACACACCCCTTGTACTGGACAATACATCGATCTGGTCCTTGAGCTAGCGCAAAAATCTCCTCACTAACCATTTTAGGATCTTGGTAAAACAAAGTTGTAATGTGATTCCTAAACCATTCTGGAAATGAAGTCCTATGTCTTTGATGAACATTTTGAAGGCTCTCCTTTTGCAATATATCAATATGTTCACTACAGGAAAAATTAAACTTATTATTATAAGGTTAGATATCATAAGGCTAAAGATGGAAAATATAGAATAACCACATACTTTCTAAATGATTCGATTTCGTCGCAATTATCTAAAATATACCGTAACGCTGCTTCCAACTCGCCTTATTGACCATTCAATCATTTCAGCTTCCCAAAAGGACGTGCTTTATGAGAGAATACCAAAAGTTTTGCAATAGGATCAGCCACGTCATTATTCCTTTCAGTCGGGTGAATTCTCTCTCAACCCGGATAAATACATTGAGCAAAATGTTGAGGACTCATATGCTATGTATGCTTCGCAATAGAGCCTTCTGGACGAGCTTTGTTTCGTACATATTTCTTGTATGTTCCTAACAACCTAATAAAACAATTAACAACTGAAGGCACAAAACAATGAAAGAAAAGAAAACTCTCTTACCTTTCTACTGGGTACATCCATCGATATCCAATCGACCAAATAATTTTGCCTCGCGTGGTAAATGCACAGCTAAGTGGACCATGACATCAAAGAATGCTGGTGGGAATATCTTTTTAAGTTTGCATAATATGAGCACAATGTTTTCTTCTAGCTTATCGAGATCTGCCACATTCAATGTCTTTGCACATATTTGCTGGAAAAAGCTTGACAACTCAACGAGTGGAGTACATACTTGCCTTTTCAAATATTTTCGAATTCCAATAGGAAGAACACGTTGCATCAATACATGACAATCATGGCTCTTCAAACCCACAATTTTTCCTTCATCTACAACAACATTTTTAGAAATATTAGATGCATAGCCATCCGGAAATTTAACTGATTTTAACCACCGCAAGAAAGGTCCACGGTCTGATGGAAGAAGTACATACTCAGCTCGAGGCTTATCTAATTTAGTACCATTGGGCTTCAATTGCAAATTTTTCCGAATTTTCATGTCTAGTAAATCCATCCTAGCCTTGAGTGTATCCTTCGTTTTTGTTGTATTTAACAGTGTATTAATGATACTATCAAATATGTTCTTCTCAATATGCATAACATCTAGATTATACCTAATTGTCAGTTTAGACCAGTACTCTAATTCATATAATATACTCTTGTTTCTCCAATTGAATTCTTCAGCATCTCTCTTTCTTTTCCTATCATTATTACCAGGATGCTTACCGGGTATGCTGGGTACAATGTGATCAAGTTGCTTAAGTACATCCTCTCCAGAAAATTCTCTCGGGGGACGTTGCATCTCTCGACGACCATTAAATTCCTGAGTATTCTTACGCCATGAGTGATTCATAGGTAAAAAACGACGGTGGCCAATATAGCAATACTTACTTCTCAACTTGGTGAATGAGGCATCCTTATTACATATTGGACATGCTAATTTACCATGAGTGCTCCAACCTGATAAATTTCCATAAGCTGGAAAATCATATATCGTCCATAGCACACTTGCACGCATGACAAAAGTTGTGTTGTTCATCTTATCGTACGTCGGAACACCCTTTTCCCATAATTCCTTAAGCTCGTCAACCAACGGTCGTAGATAGACATCAATCTCTTTTCCAGGTGCTTTTGGCCCAGGAATCAATAAAGCCATTATAGAATAAGGCTTTTTCATGCATTTCCATGGGGGCAAGTTATATGGAAACAATATGACTGGCCACATGCTATAAGACGTGCTCATGTTCCCAAAAGGATTGAACCCATCAGTCGCAAGGCCAAGTCTAACATTGCGAGGGTCTGAAGAAAATAAGGGGTACATTTTATCAAACTCTTTCCATGTAGGAGAATCAGCTGGATGCCTCATCACACCTTCTTCGTCAACTCATTTTTCATGATGCCATCTCATATCTTCTGACGTATGTCTTGACATGAACAGCCTTTGGAGCCTTGGTGTCAATCTAAAATATCACAATACTTTTCTTGGAATCTTATGTTTTTGTTCACGTTCACTATCTTTGTATCTTGGTTCATTACACACCGGACAATTGTCTTTGTTTGCATGCTCTTTATAAAACAGTGCACAATCATAGTAGCAAGCATGGATACTCTCATAACCCAATCCTAGACCCTTAAGAATTTTCTTACACTCATTATATGTTTCAGGAATATTGTTAGGTTTGGGACATATCTTCCTCATCATTTCTAACATCTTATCAATTGCCTTGTTAGTCATATGATTATCAACTTTGTTGTGAATCAACTCCACAATGTATGTCAACCTTGTATACTCAGTGCACCCTGGGTACAGTTCGACACGAGCTTCATGCAACAACTTCTCATAGTTATTAACATCTTCTGAATCAAGGTTACTTGAATTACCACCCATCGTCTCATTTATCTCATTTGGCATATCTTTATCCATCACCGTCTCTTGGTCATCATTTTCTATCCTATGAAATGCATCATCAATCATATCAAACATGTTGGCATTTGAAACATTTTCTTGCTGGTTGTATGGATAGGCTGAAGTCTCATCTTAGATATGATCTATGTGTTCTCCGTGATATATCCATTTATTGTAAGTCATATCCATTCCAGAATTCAATAGGTGAACATGCACGACACCAACAGAATGAAAGGATTTGTTATGACAAATCCTACAAGGACACAATATCTCATTCCTTTCGTTCACATGGTGACGAGCAATATCCATAAATGATTGAACCCCATCAATATACTCCTTGCTAAGTCGATTCCGATTTAAAATCCATCGTCTATCCATAGTGTTTGAATGAGCCAAGCAATGTACTACAAACATGGACAATAGAAAACAATAAAACAGCCAAACATTTACTTACTTTTAAATGGTAATAAATTGAGTTGAAAGTAGCATTCTAAGTAAACTAGTTTACCATCATGATATATCGCATACGACACAGATTGATTGTTACCATTAGGATTAATAGTGTGATATACCATTACCACACATATATAGTAGTGGCTCAGCATCTCAATGCTTTAATTAAGTATAAGGAAACTACGCATTTAAAAAAAAAGGATTACATATGCTTTTCTTTTCATAATGCTGTGCAATTAGGAATAAACAAATAAAGGAATCCTCACAAAAACAAATACCAACAAAACATTAAAGAGTTGGTGTGACATAAAGATGAAAAAAAAAACCTGAATAAATTACAAAGTGGAAAGAATATTGCGAGTTAAAGAACCGAGAGAATAATAAGATGGAAGAAAGAACATAAGAAGATGCTACTCCCAGTTGAAGACACTGGTCTGTTGTCTGGTGGTGGAACAAGTGGTTTAGTAGTTGAAAAGGGTCTCTACTTTAACTACATTTAGTCCCCTAATAGATAGTAAATGAAAACAGATAGAAATAAGCATAAAGATCACAAGAAAAATTTATTATCAATATATGATACAGTATTACAAGATGGGGTTGCAATTCCAGCTTTATAAGTAATCTTTGGACCCTATTTTCTACTGTTATTCAACCATGGTGGTTCAACAATACCCTCTGATTCTCCTAAATACTCAGCTGAAACAATAAAATATCTCAAAACGGTGTCCAAAAGCTTCTCACCCTTACCAGTATTCCCAGATTTATAAGTAATCTTTGGACCCCATTTTCTACTGTAATTCAACCATGGTGGTTCAACAATACCCTCTTCTTTTCCCAAATACTCAGCTGAAACAATAGAATATCTCGAACCGGTGTCCAAAAGCTTCTCACCCTTACCAGTATCATTCCTTATCCCAAATCCAGCATCCCCTTGTAAAACAAGCCCGGATTTCGTATAAAACGGATGCCCACTTTGTGCAGCAAAGACTACAACTTTTATTGCTGCCAGTTTTGAAATCATGCATACAAGCATCAACCCAACTCCTTTACTATGTTGTGACAGATAAATCTTGTGTAACACCCCATTAAAGTTGCTGATTCTTAACGTCAAATGCCCCAATCGCCTATGTGTTCGCCTATTCGGCCTAATGGGATGTCTAATAACCCGACTTTCGCTGTCCCGCCTATCCATTATAGAAAACTTAGAAGTTATAACTACGAAAACCATTAATGTTGTCCCAATACAATAGCATCTCTTGTGGTGATTGAGAATGTATTAAGGTTTTTAATCTTTCTTACAAATGCAAAGAAGTTTTATATTTTTATACAGTCGAAAAATATCGATGGTCCCGAAAAGTCATCGTAAAAGGGATGAATTTATTATTATATGTTTTTTTAGGCTGTAACAGGGGATACTATAGAATATAAACCAGTAGTGAAGGGAAATGAGCCAAGGGACTTAACGTCGTAAATCGAAGCAGACGACATCGGGACGGTGGTGCACCGTGTGATCTACAAGGCTTTTGAAGATGTTAAAATGGCTGACATTATAATCTGCAACACAATTAAAAAGCTAGAACCTGATACCCTCTCCGATCTCAATCAAAAACAACCAACCTACACAATTAAAAAGCTAGAACCTGATACCCTCTGGTCCGAATCCGACTGTGCCAAATAACTTCCCCTAATTCCCTGTTTCATATATTATAACTTCATCTGCTTATCCCCTTTACCTGTCCCAATCTATCAAACCTTCCTCTTAAGTAGCGTAGATTTATTAAAAAGAAAGGAGGGAACGGAAAATAAACCAAGAAACAATAGCTACCCATGAAATTGATAATTCAGTGAGTCAAAACCAAGAAACTATAGCTACACATGAAATTGATAATTCAGCGAAACAAATTCATTGACCCATAAATTTCATGTTTCATTATCAGATTTCACTCGATCATCATCCTGATTCCCAATTATATACAAAAAAAAGGGCCGGGTAGTTATAAAATACCTTGAAAACACAGAAAAATCAAAGAGTACCTGAAAACGAGAAAAACCAAAGAGTACCAGAAACACAAAAATTACCTTGTTCAGTAGCGATTCGGTTTTGTCAATTGCGGGAAGATAATTAAGCATCGATCACAGCGGGTTTTTTTTGCAGGGTTTTATCTAAATATATATTTTCTGATAATTAATTAAGTAGCGTAGATTTATTAAAAATAAAGGAGGGAAAGGGAAAAAAAGGCGGGGTAGATAAAATAGTGAATGGAAAATGTACACGCCTCTTTTTTTTTATATTGTGATGAAAATATTTCATCACGTGTTGTGTAATTTAAACATTTGGTCACGCATTTACGTATTCCTCACCCATATGAATTATATATAATTGACGAAAAAAATCATGTTTGCGTTGTGACGGAGAAGATATCTATCCGCAACGCAAGGCCATAAAAGTTTATGAAATACTTATTTGTGAGGATTTTAAAATGTTCATCACAAAATTTATTATACGGTGACGGATTTTCAAGCGTCACATTTTTATTTCGTCACAAAATGTCATTTTTCTTGTAGTGACCCCACCGAAATTAACAAGAAAGACGCACATTCGTTTGCAAGCCTTGGATTATTATCTACTAAAAAGGTGTTTCCTCTCTCGATTTAACACCGTTAACTAGTCCACCTCTCGATGCAACTAACGAATTTACGGAACAAAGATATGAATATAAAATCCTAATCTAACAATATTCTCCCTCAACTTTCGTTTGTTAGAAGAAATATTATCACTCTCCTTCACGGCAATCTATGAATTTATCAACTATCGTATGTCTAAATTCAATCAAAGATGCAACACAAGTATAGTCATACACATTGCACATAAACAATTCAAAACATGAAGGAAGAACAAAAAAACTTACTAGAACGAATAAATGCAAAAATCCTTGTTTATTCCGGTGATGGTGGCTTCACATTGGTGGTTCTAGCCTCGGGCCTTTAGCCACTCATCTTCTTCAAAAACATCCTTATTTGCTGAATTGAAATTGAAAGAAAAGAAAGACTATCTATGAATCTAATTTATTGCTAATTGCTATACTAATTTTCTGATGTTTCGGATGTCTGTTTTCCTCTCGAATGGATGCTGCTTATATAGGAGTTTGTGGCCGACATAGGGAAGGATCTAGAAAACGCGTCGAATTAAATTCTGCGACCTCGGTGATCCGAACCTCTTGGCTCGGTCGACCGAATAAACGGCTCGGTCGACCGAGCGTGCCACTTCTCTGCGTTCACACTGTGCCAGTAAAACGTGTTCCCACTCCACTCTTTCGCTCTGATCTGATTTATTCTTCAAATGCTGATCCGATTTTCTCCTTTATTTTGAAATCCTTGATTGAATGACATAAATCTTCTCAATAAATAATATCCCCTTGCATTTCTTTATTTTCTACAAAATTATTGTTACACCAAGTCATCGAGTAATAATAATAATAAAATGTGTAACAAAATAACATTTAATCCCAATATTTCCTCCTAATTAAATTATAAACCCTCAATGAACATTATATGAATTTATTGGTTAAAAACATGCTTTTCTCATCTATTTCCTTTAAAAAGAGTAAATTGTTTAGTGGATTAAGCCCAAAATATAGTAAAATATACCCTAAACAACTCCCCCACACTTAGCTTTTTGCTTGTCCCCGAGCAAAACAAACAACGACAAACTATCAAAAACCCACATAATTTGACATGAGATGTAGTCATGCTCACATCAAGCTAGTATCTAGCAAATCGAACTCACTCAGTGATTGTGTGTGTTGAACCCGCTAAACTTCCACCGATCCTCTCTTGATGTATTAAATCAAGCACTAACAGTCATCCGGTTAAATAAACGAAGTTCGCTACATCTACAAAGACTTACCCTACAAAAACAATTTATCAAGAACAAAGTAACCAACTCACATTTAAATTCCTTTACTTGGTGCCAAGAAAATACCTTTCAGGTCTCTACTGGGTTTAGATCAACTCGACTCAGAGTTCCAAAAGGCCTATATTTTCTTCCATCGTCGCGTCTCAAAAGTATAACACTCTCCCTACTTTAGGCGGTCACCTGAGATCACTCAAACCTATACTGTCCAAGGTAAACCACACTCCCCAATTGGGGCAGTATCCAAGTGGACTCGAGGTGATAGTCGCAAACAACTTCCGCAATTTAATTTTTTCAAAATTTTCCTTTTTTTCAAACTCTTTGGAAACTCCCGGTCAGGTATCATTTCTAACACATTCAAGACTTTTAAGGTTCTCAAGACACTAAGGTACTTAGATTATAACTGTGAGTATAGTACGAGTTCTTAACTTTCATCGATTGCTAAGTAAGTGGTTATCTGCAGCTAGAATTGGCTATCCCTTAACTAATCGGAGACTATTTTATATTTTTGGTTCCTCATCTAACAGGTTCGTGTACTGAGGTTCAAGTGAGTATCTGATCTACCAAACCTATTCTTAGAACATGATATGACTACGATAACAATTAAAGGTGCCAAATTACAAAACTAGCATGTCATTGAAGTTACTCGGACTCACAAATTTTCAAAAATTTTATCAAATTTTTCAAAGGAGCAAAACTAGATAACATGTAAAACAAACCAAGAAAACAAACCAATAAACCCTCCCCACACTTAAGTTACATGATGTCCTCAAAGATGTGCAAAATAAGAAAAACTTAGCTGGTTGTAATTCGAAGGAGGCAGTGCGGAAGTGGTCGCGAGTCGATCCATAAATGCTTGAAGAAATCGAGTGATCGTGGACCATACACCGTAAACCGATATCATCCGAAAGCTCACAATCGCTATCGCAAATATCCCTGCACACATGGGGAAACAAGACGTACCTCGGGGCTAGGGGCACAAAGATGATAGACAAGGCAATATCATGGAACAAAGCGAAGCAATGCAAAAATTGATAATAACCGAATCTATGTGAAATGTAGTGCACAAGTGTAATATCGAGAGATCTTGGGGTACATGAGGAAATAAAAAGAAACAAACAGGGTCATGATGTGGGCAACCGTCCAAGTACAGATCCATATTCGAAATCAGGTGGTGGAAAACATTAGCAACCAACAAGAGAAACAAAGCAAAAATAAACTACAAACAAAAAGAAAAAGATATCTAGGTTACCGTCCCTAGTAGGGCTTAATTATAGTCGGGAGCTCGACTAACCAATAAAAAACTCAACCGGGTCAGGCCGGTGAAGCCTCATCCCGGAATTATTCTCGACCTTCTCGGGTCAACAGTTTGGAATCCACAGAACAAAGTCTCGCCAACGTCTTGGCCATATCATCAAACTTCAGTATCACTTCGCACTATGATTCTTCTCTTCTTCTTCTTAGGTTTCGCTTCACAAGCCGAGGTGCAACATCGGAGCACAACATCATCAAAGAACTCACAGAGATGTAAATCATCGGGTGCCGAAGGATCGGAGTTTGGTTTGACTAGGGGCGTCATTCGGATAGAAAACCACCGGTCGTTCCTTTTGTTGACCAATATAGTGTTTTAACCGATGACCATTTACTCAACAACAACCGCCTCGCTTATCTTTCAAATCGATTGCTCCACTAGGGAATACCGAAAGATTTCAAAGGGGCCGCACCAACGGTCGCGTAGCTTACCAGAAACAGATGTAACCTGGTATTATACAATAAAACCCACTCGCCCGCTTTGAATTCCCTAATCTTGATTTTCTTGTCGTGAAGCGCTTTAGTCCTTTCTCATCGATTCTCGAGCTCGTAGGCCTGGAGTCTCAACTCATCAAGCTCGTGCAACCGCAATAATCGCTTTTCTCTGCATAATCGGCTATCGAAATTCAAGAATTTAATAGCCCGAACGCCTCGTGCTCAAGCTCGAATGGCGGTGGCGGCCTTTGCCATAAACCATCTCAAACGGAGACGTGCCAATAGGAGTCTTGAAAGTCATCCCAGTAGGCCCGAGCACATCATCCAGCCGACGACTCGATCCGTCCTATTAGAATTCACCGCCTTCTCAAGAATGCTCTTCAGGCTTGATTACTCACTTCAACTTGTCCACTGCCTGAGGGTGATAGGGGTAGCAGCTTTGTGTTTTACCCCATATCGTTCTAAAATCTTGTCTAGTGGGGTATTGCAAAAGTGAGTTCCTCAATCCTTGATGAGGGCTCGTGGACACCAAACCGCGTGAAAATATTTTTCTTCAGAAGTTCTTGACCACCTTGTGGTCGTTCATGATGTTGCTATCGCCTCCACCCACTTGGATACGTAGTCGACGCAGACCAAAATGTACTTGTTCCCATACGAGGATGGAAACGGTCCCATGAAATCAATACCCCATACGTCGAAAACCTCGCATTCTTGGATGGGGTGGAGGGGCATGTCCATTCGCCGAGAAAGTTTACCGTGCGTTGGCACCGGTCACACCCCTTACAAAGTTCTCAGTATCCTTAAAAATTGTTGGCCAAGAGAAACCGGATGAAAAATCTTCGCAGCAGTCTTCCCAGCTCCATAATGACCTCCCACAGGTCCACCATGGCATTGCTCCATAATGTCCCTATGCTCGAACTCAGGGACACACCTACGGAGCAATCCATCCTTGCAACGCTTGAAGAGAATGGGATCGTCCCACACATAATAGTTCAAATCCGAAAATAATTTCTTCTTTTGCTGATATGTCAGGTTAGGGTCCGGATATCTCGCCGCCAAGAAGTTTGCAAAAGGTGCAAACCAAGGAGAACCTTTTCCAAAGACGGGCATGAGCAACCTCGCACACATCAATGGTCATGAGTTGCTCGGTTGGAAAATCGATTCCAATCTCATCCGACTTCTGCACGAGGATCGCCGGTCACCGAGACATGTGGTCGGCTACCACATTCTCGCTACCCTTCTTGTCCCGGATATGAACATCAAACTCTTGTAAAATCAAGATCCATCTCAACAAACGAGGCTTGGCATCACTTTGTTCAACAGATATTTCAATGCGAATGGTCTCGTCCGCACCGTGACCTCCGACCCAAGCAAGTAGCTTCTAAATTTATCCATGGCAAAAACATCGCCAACAACTCCTTCTCGGTTGTTGCATAATTTACTGCGCTAGGTTTAAAGTGTGACTAAGCGTAGTAGATGGGTCGAACCTTCCGTCCACTCTCGACCTAGCACCACGCCCATTGCATAATTAGAAGCATCACACATAAGCTCGAAGGAGCTTTCCAAATCAGTGCTATAAGAATTGGCGAGGTAACCAACTTGTCTTTTAGTTCTTTAAATGCTCTTTCACACTCGGGGTGAAAATAAACTTCACATCTTCTCTTAAGAGAGATGACAAAGGCTTGGCTATTTTAGAAAAGTCTTTGATGAATCGCCTTTATAAACCGACATGACCCAAGAATCCTCTTACTTCTCTTGCATTTTTGGGGTATGTCATTTTTCAATAGCTTCTACCTTTGCTTTGTCGACCTCAATACCTTCTTTGGACACTTTGTGTCCCGAACAATTCCTCTTCCACCATCAGTGGCACTTCTCCCAATTTAAGACTAAGTCCTTCTCATGCACCGGGACAAAACTTTATCAAGATTGTGTAAACAATGGTCTAAACTGTCCCGAACACAGAGAAGTCATCCATAAAAATCTCCATCACCTTCTCCACTAAACCATCAAAGATAGCCAGCATACATCTTTGAAATGTAGCCGGTGCGTTGCAAAGACCAAATGGCATTCTTCGGTAAGCGAAGGTGCCTGAGGGACAGGTGAAGGTAGTCTTTTCTTGATCAGTGGGGTCGATAGCTATCTGAAAGTATCCTGAATAGCCATCCAGAAAACAATAAAATTGCTTGCCACTAAGCCTCTCAAGGAGCTGGTCAATGAATGGCAAGGGAAGTGGTCTTTTAGAGTTACCTCATTTAGTCTTCATAATCGATGCAAACTCAGACTCCAAGTGACTTGCCGTAGGGCAATCTCTTCCCCCTTTTCATTCTTCTCGATGGTGATCCCTCCTTTCTTTGGCACCACCTGAGTGGGGCTCACCCATTCACTATCGGCTATTGGGTAGATGATACCCATGTCAAGCAATTTGATGATTTCCTTCTTAACGACCTCCTGCATGTGAGGGTTTAGCCTTCTCTGAGGCTGTCGCACTTTCTTCGATCCCTCAACAGTCCTGATCTTGTGCATACAGATATCAGGGCTTATCCCCTTGATATCTCCCACTTGCCAACCAAAGGCGAGGATATTATCTTGCAGCACTTTGATAAGTTTTTCTTCCTCCTTTGGTTCTAACTTAGATGAAATAATCAAAGGGAGCTTATCACCGTCCCTCAGAAAAATGTATTTCAAGTGTTGAGGCAAGGGTTTCAACACTAAATCTGACGGTGGCTCCTCCACACTTGGTCTTAATTTATCGCCTTAAGCTCCAGATCTCCAAGCTTATCATAAAGGCTCAAGCATCATGGCCTCCCAGTGAGATGGGGTTTCATCCCCTTTTTCAAATCTGGCCATGTCACCATGCCTCTTCCTCATTTTCTTTCTTACCATCTCCTGGTAATCAGAACTTTCCTTTTCCTCCTTCTCAATCTCTTCTAAAAAATTCTTCCACTCCTCATCAGTCCAAATTGCAGATTGTTTATTGAATTCTTCCTCATCCCAACTGCCCATGAACACTTGTTCATCATACTCATCAGTGAAATCGTCCTCAATAGCTAAACAAGTGTCACTGGATGCGTGCTTCACTGCATTGCCCACATTGAACTTTACACTCTCATCCTCCAAATGTAGGGTTATCTCGCCACTGTAGGAATCTAGTAAGGCACGGGCGGTTGCAAGAAAAGGTCTTCCAAGGATCAAGGGGGTTTTCTCATCATTGGTCATGTCCATGATTACCCAATCAGCTGGGTATATGAAGTTCTCAACCTTGACCAACACATCTTCCACAGCCTCCTTGCATACTTCACACTTCTATCTCAAGTTGAAGAGAAATGGGTCTAAGAGTAATAGATTGATCCAATCCAAGAGATTGGAAGATTGAAGTAGACATCGATTGACTCGATGCTCCCGAATCGCATAAAACATTGTGGAAGTCCTGTTCCCGATAGTACACGAAATCGTGAATTTACGAGGTCGACACTTCACGGGAAGTTTAGTCGACCGATTGCGGAGCATTCTTCATTCAACACTATGTGCTCGAGCTCTTGAAGCTTCTTCTTCGAACTCACTGCGTCCTTTATAAACTTTGTATACTTTGGCATCCCTACCAAAAGATCAACTAATGGAATGTTTGCCTCAGTATTCTTGAGCAAATCGATAACCTTCTTATACTCCTTATCGACTGTTAATGACAGCTTGTTCTTGCTAGGTGGGTAAGGGAGATCAACAAAGTCCTCCTCAGTGAAGGTCTTCTTTGCTGTCTTATGATTGATTGCTTTGTCTTCCCTATCTTTCCACCTCACATGCTTCCCAGAACTCAACTTAGAATCCGACTTCTTTTCAGCAGTATTCTCAACTCTCACATTTCTTTCAGAATTTCCTTTTTCACTTGGCTCAACAACCATCCCAAAGATCCTTCTGAGGAGAAAGAAGATCTTCCCCTCCTGCCTCTCTGCTCGCAGGAGGGGCTATTCGTTTCCCTGGTTGGCCTGACCGCCAACCGCTTTCCCACTCCTCAGATTTACGACATTCAACTCATCTTGACCATAGTTCCATGGTGCAGCCAGATCGGTGCAAGTATTCGGTCATTCGTCTCGACCACGTTAACCCCTCGGGGGTTCTTCTCAGTAAAACTCGGCAGCTGACCTTGAGGTCGACTTGCTTGCTGCCCCGAAATCTGTCCCATTTGCACCTCTAAATTCCTCACTGTACTGGTCAAAGTACTCAATGCATTTGCCAACTGAGTGTTGGCCGTGGCTTGCTCACTCAACTTTTGTTCTAAGATCTCAAATGGTTGATTCTCGATTTTGATTTTGATTGACCGGTGGATTATTGTTCCATGCCGGTCGAGAGTTGATTGAAAATTGCTCAGATTAGGCCTAGGGGCCTGAAACTGATGGGGATTTGCTACCCAAGAAGGGTCACTCCAATAATTAAACCCTTGAGTGTTCTGATTCTGACCCAAAGGTCGATAATTTTGAGAACTGAATGCATTCACCTCCTCTGAATGCAAAGAATAGAGGACATTGATGGAATGTGTGCCCAATAGTATCGCAATTTTGGCGGAGACAACGTTGTTTTGCACAAATTTGACTGAGGATCGGGTCAAGTCGGCACTGACATCGCGATGGCCTTGGCCATGGCGGTTGTCACATACAAGACTTTGAACATTCATTGCCGCCACTTGCTTCAGTGAGTGCGGCTAATCGAGCCTTTAAGTGTGGTCTCATCTACCTCATACTTCCTTGAGTCGAGCTCTTCTCGACCGGATGCACCTTTATAGGTAGGGGCATAATTATACTTTGCAATATCTTCAAACAACGCCCATCCTCTTCGTGTCTTTCTCGAAATGTACCTCAAGCAGAACTATTCACCATTCCCCTTAGTCAATTCAAATCAAACCACTATAGAAAGTGTTGACCAATCTTTGTTTATCCAAATTTATGGGTGGGGGCACTTTCTCAAGAGAGACTTAAATCGTTTCCATGCATCGCAAAACGATTCCTCTCGCTTGCACAAAAGTGAATATCTCGATTCGAAAGATGAGCCGTCTTTGCGGTGGAAAGTACTCGCTCTCGAAATTCTTTCTCCAACTCCTCCCACGAAGTAATGGAGTCAATCGGTAAAGATTTATACCATTCTTTCGCTTCTCCTTCGGTGAGAAGGGGAAAAGTTTCATCCTCGTATGCCCTCGGTGACCCCTTTGATTAAAGTAGTCCCGCACGATTCTAGAAATGAGTGAATGTGATCGTGTGGGTCCTCGGTGGAGAAGCCATGGAATGTGGAACCTCTCACCAAGTTGATTAAAGAAGTTTTGAGTTCGAATTATCACCGTGATTTCGTGAATCACGATCGCAGGATTTACTTTCACATGAGACGGCATGGCATAGTCTCGCCAATGTCCTTTGATCTCGCCATTTCCTCAACTTGGGCTTCTTCCTCAATGTATTCTTCAGATCGCTTTGCCTCGTCCGTCGATCCGGCGAGTCGAGCCAAACGTCTATTCGGTCGAACGATGGTTCGCTCTAGCTCCGGGTTATATAAAAGTGGTCCCCCGTGAGTTCGAGTTTGCATAAACCACGTTCGAACCAAATGTTCGGGTCAAAATAAATTTTATTTATTTATTTATTTATTCTTTATTTTTTATTTTTTTTAAAATTAAGTATAATCCTTAAATTAGACTCAACAACTAAAAACTAAACTAAAACAGACTCGAAACAGGTTCGAAAAACGCAAATAAAACAGAACAGAATACTGTAAGACTATCACAGAACAGAAACAGAGAAAAGAAAAAATAATAAAATAACTCTCGGTCGACCGAGAGGTCAGGTTCGGTCGACCGAACTGATTTTTTTTTTTTTTTTTTTTTTTTTTTTTAAAGATTAGTACGCACCGGAATTAACGACCGTCCAGAAATTACAGAGACTGAAAACGAAAACTTTCCGTGCCAAGTCCCCGGCAACGGCGCCAAAAACTTGTTTGCGGTTTTATGCAAAGCAGTGATAAAATATAATAAACAAAACCGATGTCAACCCCAAGTGCGAAGGTTCGCAGCTATAGTGATGAAACCGGGTCGTATCCACAGGGACTTGTACGAAAATAGTGTTTTGGCTTTCGATTTCTTTTGTAAGGTTGATGACTACGATCTTGGATTAAAAAACAATAAAACAAAGAGTTTGAAAATTGAAAGTAAAAACTAGCACGTAACAAATCTTTCTGTAACAAGTATAATTAAACAACTAGAAGCACCGTTGATCCACCACCCCACCGAAATTAACAAGAAAGACGCATATTCGCTTGCAAGCCTTGGATTATTATCTACTAAAAGGCGTTTCCTCTCTCGATTTAACACCGTTAACTAGTCCACCTCTCGATGCAACTAACGAATTTACGGAACAAAGATATGAATATAAAATCCTAATCTAACAATATTCTCCCTCAACTTTCGCTTTGTTAGAGAAATATTATCACTCTCCTTCACGGCAATCTATGAATTTATCAACTATCGTATGTCTAAATTCAATCAGCATGCAACACAAGTATAGTCATACACATTGCACATAAACAATTCAAAACATGAAGGAAGAACAAAAAAACTTACTAGAACGAATAAATGCAAAAATCCTTGTTTATTCCGGTGATGGTGGCTTCACATTGGTGGTTCTAGCCTCGGGCCTTTAGCCACTAATCTTCTTCAAAAACATCCTTATTTGCTGAATTGAAATTGAAAGAAAAGAAAGACTATCTATGAATCTAATTTATTGCTAATTGCTATACTAATTTTCTGATGTTTCTGGATGTCGGTTTCTGCTCGAATGGATGCTGCTTATATAGGAGTTTGTGGCCGACATAGGGAAGGATCTAGAAAACGCGTCGAATTAAATTCTGCAGCCTCGGTAGACCGAACCTCTTGGCTCGGTCGACCGAATAGAACGGCTCGGTCGACCGAATAGAACGGCTCGGTCGACCGAATAGAACGGCTCGGTCGACCGAATAGAACGGCTTCTCTGCGTTCACACTGTGCTTCGTAAAACGTGTTCCCCACTCCTCTCTTTCGCTCTGATCTGATTTATTCTTCAAATGCTGATCCGATTTTCTCCTTTATTTTGAAATCCTTGATTGAATGACATAAATCTTCTCAATAAATAATATCCCCTTGCATTTCTTTATTTTCTACAAAATTATTGTTACACCAAGTCATCGAGTAATAATAATAATAAAATGTGTAACAAAATAACATTTAATCCCAATATTTCCTCCTAATTAAATTATAAACCCTCAATGAACATTATATGAATTTATTGGTTAAAAACATGCTTTTCTCATCTATTTCCTTTAAAAACAAGGTAAATTGTTTAGGGATTAAGCCCGAAAATATAGTAAAATATACCCTAAACAATGTCCCATATGGGCATGTAAATGTTGTTTTCTCACGATCTTCGGGCGAGATGTGGATTTGATAATATCCCGAATAACCGTCGAGAAAACAATAGAAAGCATGCCCGCTCAGTCTCTCGAGCATTTGATCGATGAAGGGAAGAGGAAAGTGGTCCTTACGAGTTGCATCATTTAGTTTCCTAAAGTCTATGCATACTCGATGACCAAATGATTAGCCTCACAGAATTAACTCATTCAACTCATTGGCTTGCACCGTCAATCCTCCTTTTTGGGAACTACGTGGATAGGGCTTACCCATTCGCTATCAGCAATTGGAAATATAATTCCCATTTCTAGCATTTTTATAACCTCATCCCTAACCACTTCCTTTAATTGCGGTGTTAAACGCCTCTGAGGTTGTGCAACCGCTTTCTTTTCAGGGTCCACGGAGATCTTGTGCATACATACGCTAGGACTAATGCCCTTAACGCCGCCTATGGTCCATCCAAATGCTCCGCGGTACTCTCTCGTAAACTCTCATTAGTTTCTCCTCTTGTAAGTCCGTCAAGGAAGAAGATATAATCAGCGGCAAAGTCTCATCTTGAAGAAATACATACTTCAAATTCGCAGGAAGAGGTTTTAAAGTCAAATTTGTGGGAGGTTCTTCCAAAGAGGTCTTCAACTTTTGACCAAATGAGTTTGAGTTCAAGTACTTATGCCACGTTGGTCTATGATAGAATCTTTCAATCTCCGCAAAGACTTACTTCCTCTACAGGCCTTGGGGTCCTCTACTACATCCTGGCCATATCATCTTCTCCTCCTCACTACTCACGCACTTGACTTCATCTTCTTCTTCTAAGACAAGATCCAAGAAATCCTTTATACTTTCATGTTGTTGAAATTCTTGAACAATCCTATCAATGGAATCCAACATGAAACATGCATCCTCTCCATCATCAAAGTTGTTTCATAGTGTCGAAGACATTGAATGCAACTCTCTCTTCATTCACTCTTAACACCAACTCGCTTTGTAAACATCAATTAGCGTTCTACTAGTGGCCATGAAAGATCTCCCTAATATCAATGGTACTTCAGTAGTTAGCTTCCATATCTAATACTACAAAGTCGATGGGGAATACAAACTTTTCAACTCTTACTAGCACATCCTCAACCACTCCACACGGTTCCTTGACGAACGGTCACCTAATTGCAATGTGATTGAGGTCTTCTTTAGATCTTTCATGCCTAGCTTCCGAAAAATAGATAGTGGCATCGAGTTCACGCTAGCTCCTAGATCACACAAAGCTTTGTTCAAACATATGTTACCTATGGTGCAGGGGAATGAGAAAACTTCCCGGATCTTTGCATTTTGGGGTAACTTATGTTGAAGAATGGCTGAGCACTCCTCATTAAGGCATATGGTCTCTAAATCTAGAAGTTTCCTTTTAGTTGAGACGGCGTCTTTTAAAAACTTGGTGTACTCAGGGCATTTCAAATAGTGCTTCAACTAGGGGTATATTGATTTGTAACTTACTAAACATATCCACGAACTTCTTATATCTCTTATTATCAAACTTAGGCTTCGGTTTTGGTGGAGGATAAGGTAGAGTTGAAGGATCGACATCGCTGAAAATTGGGTACTTGTTGTTGTAAAGTTCAACTCTAGGGCCAGAGAGTTCTTTATATGTTCTTTGCTCAGCAAAGTCTCGGAAGTATTAGTCTCACTGCCTGACTCACCATCCTTATTCTTTGTGATTCTCTCTTTCTCCTGCAAGGATGGTGGAGTTACCTCTTTTCCACTTCTTGTCATGATCGCATTCAAATCCTTAGGGTTCTTCTCGGTGTTACTTGGCAACCTCCAGAGGTCTAGTTGAGACTTGCTCACCTAGTTGTCCTACCTGTGCGTGAGATTTTGGACTAGAGCTTCTTGATTGGTTACTTTGGCATCTGTCTTCTGACAATATTGGCTAAAGTTAGTGGCTAACTCAGCCATAGATTTTGAAAGTTGTCACATATTATCAAGTGACGACATTACTCGCTTTTTCTATCGCAGCGTCCCCAACCAAAAGTTTTAGTCCATTGTGGTACATAAGGGGTAGGTGGTTTAGGCCTTTCTCCTGCATTTATGTCACTATATCGAATCCAGGATGGTTATGATTAGGTCTCAGATCCTCCTCCGACATAATTGGCTTCTTCAATTATCAAAGATTCTCACCTTGAGGTGCTACCTCGATTCCACCCCTTTCTTTACTCTTGTCATCCTCTCTTGCATCCCATCTACCTTATCATTGATAACAGAAAGTTGTTCTAAGATTTTGGTAGATGCACTATCATCGAATATATCGCCATCTTCACAAGAGCTATGTCATTGCCTCCCATTGGCTATTCATCGCTATTTGCTCCATCTTCCTCAGTGCCTCCTCGAGAGATAGTAGAACAAACGCCTCCATTGCCGGATGCGCCTACTCTAATTTTCTCGCCTCTCTCAACCCATGGTAAAAGTTTGCATTAAAAGCCGTAGAGATATGTCATGATGAGGACACTTCCTCATAGCTTCCTTGAAACGCTCCCAAGCTTGATCAAAACTCTCCCTGTGTTGTTGCTTAAATCCTAGGATGTCTTGGCGTAACTTAAAAGTTTTTCCTAAGGGAAAATACTTATTCATGAACTTTTGCAACAATTGTTCCCAAGTAGTAATAGATCCATCCTCTAAAGAGAGAAGCCATTGCTTAGCTTTATCTTTCAAAGTGAAGGGGAAAAGCTTAAGACGAATGTTCCCCTCCGGGATTAATTCGTTTCATCTGCATCGACGATTTCCAGAAATTCGCCACGTGAACACCAGGATCCTCGCTTTGGACTCCATGAAAAGTAGAATAATTGGTCACCATTTGAATTACATTAGGCCTAGGGTGATAGACTTCCGCAGCATCTTGCGGTGCTACTATAGCAGGAATGAATTGTTCAATAGTGGGCGTTGCATAACTTTGCAAAGTGCGCCTCGCTCCTTGAACTAGGGCTTGGTTCTCATTATTAGCATTTGCATTCACATTATTTGCATTATTGATAACAGGATTAATAACAGGATTAGATACCTGGTTTGGATTGACTGGATTGCCTTCCATTTCTGTTTCAGATTCGGAATGCTCAGAATGATCGGTTGTATGTCCTTCTTCCACCCCTTGCTCGCTTTCCTCAAGATTCGGATCCTTTTCTCCTTGCTTAGCCAGTTCCCTAGCTAACTTCCTATTCCTTCTCGCAAATTTTTCTATCTCAGGATTATAAAGCTCAAGTGGTTCCTTCGATTTCCGAGTAGCGTACTATAAAATAATAAACAACAATAAAACAATTAATCACTAGTAAAGGCTAGGCCCTTAACTAACTAAATAAAACAGACTCAAATAAGTTTGAGAAAAGAAAACGTAAATCAAATGTAGTAGGCAATGCTTTAAAGCTAAGACAGAATCGTAATGTAAAAGAAAACTAATTCTCGGTCGATCGAGGATAGTGTTCGGTCGACCGAACACCCTTTTATTTTTATTTTTTTATTTTTATTTATGACAATCGCTTAATATACGTACTCTTATTCACGTAATATTCACGAATCCAGGCTTCTAACAAAATAAGCTATATCTTAATTTAATGACTCGAGTCCCCGGCAACGGCGCCAAAAAACTTGATGGGGGTCAAGTTAAACTATTAACTCGATGCCTACTAACTCACTAGCAAGAGAACTAGGTTCAATTGTAAGTGCACCCAGATAGAGTCGAGGCTCGATCCCACAGAGACTCGGCACAAATAAAACACGACTTTATCCTATTAGAACTAAATTGAAAGGGCGGTCTCACGACCAACTAAATGCGTAAAAATAAAATAGTGGACAACCACAAGACACAAAAGACCACAAAGACAAACTAAAGACTACTAAAACACCGATAATACGGTTGATATTATCTAGACAAATAGTATTGATTACGCTAGTAGATTATAACTCCCCATGTGAATTAGGATGATAACGAGACAAAACAAACGTTAAAGATTAATTATTATGACTACGGGAGTCATCCCCAAGGTAGATTTAGTTCCAATTAGGCCTCTAAATCATCGTGCCTCCATTACGTGACTTCGCTTTTTAATGCCTCCATCTCATATAACTTCCGACACAATTACGAGACTAGGGATGCCGGTATAAACCGTAACCTCATCTAAGCAACATTCCTAGGGTAAGGCGTGCGCTTCTTAGATGCCGATTCAATCTATATCCTAAGTAACAATCACTTTTAGGTTTCATGTTAAATTATGATGACGAATAACTAAGTTGATCAGTTTAATTACTCGCTTTAATTCCAAATCGAGAATCGACGTAGTCGAAGCGATCATAATATTGCCCTACACATCACCAGGCTCGGTCGACGAGCGAACGACAAAGACTCGGCGACCGAGTGACACACGTCTAGTCGACCGAACACGCTTTGTGCCGAAAAAATCATGATTACTTCTTAACGCTTCTAACCTAAACACATGGGTTCGTAAATAAATCTACATCACACAATCAATACAAGAAAAACTACTCCATAATAAAATATAAACAGATCTACGAATAAAGATTGCATAATTGAATAGTCATACCTCGAAGACGAGAGTGACTCCCACTCTTTAATGCGTTCCTTAATCGGAGAATCCGGCGAATCCACAATGTACGAACATAAAGAAAATAAAACTAAAACTTAAAGGCTAAAATTGTATGAATTGTTTTTTTGTGTTGTAGTGGTGTGTGTTCTCAACATCGTGGTCTCTTTGCTTATATAGGAGTTGTAGCCGACATAGGGAGAATCCGGAAGATTGACATGCATTTATCACATTAGGCTCGGGTGACCGAACCTACACGCCGGTCGATCGAATGGCATGGCTCGGTCGACCGAGCCTCTTTCTTCACGCTGCGTTTTCACCGCGGTTCGTCTCGACTTGTTCCCCACTCCACGCTTTTGAATTGATCTGATTAATCTTTTCATTAATGCTCCGATTTTCTTCTCTTTATCTTGAGATCTCCCGATTGCGTGATAATTATCTTCCCGATTTATCATGATCTCGCAAAATCAAGACTTATCACACAATTAATTGCTCTTTTATAATAAAAGCAAATAAATACCAATTATCATATTAATAATCATTTATCATTAAATAATAAATATAAACACGTGATTAAATATGAAATATGTACAATTAACTCCGATTTAAGGTTAGAATTGATGACATAAATAGGTATATTTTAACTGTCATCAGGTGGCATATGAGATTGGGTCGTATAGGTGAAAGAAGGATGTAAATTCTCTCTAAGTCTGATCTACTTGTGGGGCATAAGGTCAAGGAGTTGGAATTTTGTGAACACTGTGTGTTTGGGAAGCTAAATAAGAGAAAGTTCCTAAAAGCAATTCACATCACAAAAGGGACACTTGATTATGTTCATTCTGATTGTTGGGCACCTTCAAGGGTGGAGTCATTGGGTGGTCACAGGTATTTTGTGTCTTTTATAGATGATTATTCAAGGATGGTTTGGGTAATTATGATGAAGCACAATAGTGAAGCATTCAATCACTTCAAGCAGTGGAAGGCATTGGTTGAGAATCAGACAGGGAAGAAGATCAAGAGACTTAGAACTGACAATAGACTAGAGTTATGTTGGTCTGAGTTTGATGAATTCTGCAAGGATGAAGGCATTGCTAGACACCATACTGTAAGAGATACTCCACAGCAGAATGGTGTTGCAGAAAGGATGAATCAAACTCTTCTGAAGAGGTCAATGTGCATGCTCTCTAATTCTGGTCTGGCAAGAAGCTAGATTTTGAGCAGAGGCTGTTAGCATAGTTTTCTACTTAATCAATAGCGGGCCTCACACTGGGATCAAACTCAAAACACCACTTGAGGTTTGGTTAGTGATTGACGTGATCAGTCAAGTGATAATAAAATACTCGATCACCATAAACCAATACTAGCAAGAGGACTAGGTCCATCGTAGTATAGCTATAGCGAATCAAGGTCGATCCCACAGGAACCAATTGTGAATCATTTATATATCAACAACCAATTAATCATGTCAAGCACATAGAAGCGGTCTAAGACCAACAAAAGACAAGGTAAGGTAAAAAATGACTCAACACAACACAAACAAAGACAACGTAATTAACCTCCCAAATTATTAAGTTATCGTTTGGATTTAGAGATTCTATATAATTAAGCTAGACTCAATAACTACTAATCCGATTCGTATTTCTTTTATATTGGCTACGGGAGTCATCCCCTAAACATGACTTAGTTCCGGGTAGGACACTAGATCACTGTTCTACATTACGTGACTTCACCTTTTGGGTCTCCATCTCATATAACTTGCACGCTTACAATACTAGGGATGCCGATATTAACCGTATTCCTCACCTAGGCAACATTCCTGTGGTTAGGCGTACTTCCTAAGTGATCACATCAGTCTCTATCCTATTAACACTAACTTCGTAGGTATCATGTTAATCTACGATTTACGTATAAATAGGTGCTAGCAATTCCCAAAGATAACACAAATCTAGATCTCACTGAAAGTCCCAGAAGATCAATTCATGAGCCGATCTAGGAGTACTATATTGGTATTTCCTAATAATACGCTAATTAAAATAGACGAGCAACGTAGCCGTAGCCATACCTATTAAGACAAAAAATTCTAGTTGGACAATCACACCATAAAGACATGGCTAGATTGACGCGGTGAAAACCTAAATCTTAGTGTTTTTCTATACGTAACGGATAAAATAGAGATTCATAAAGTAATTATATAGATCTACTAAAAACACGATTGTTGATCATACCAAAGTCATCTATAGATCACTAGATGGCGGCGTGGGCATGTGGATCCTTATAGATGAGGAATCCCCACCGCCTCATGTCGTATCCTTAGATTTACATCGTTCGACGAAGAACGAACAACCTCAAACGAATAACAATAATTGGGGGGACTTAATTACAAAGAACAAAGAACAAATAAATACAAGAACTCACATAATTGCTGCTGAACTTGTATTAAAACTGCTCTGAGAAACTGAGAATATGTGCTATGAGAAGTTGTATTAAAATTATTTCTTCGTTTTTTATGTTTTGCAATGAAACAATGTATTTATAAGCTGTAGAAACCGACTTAAAATCGTATTTCCTAAACCCTAATGGAGTCTAAAATGCATCGAGATAACTCCGAGCCGATCCGCTCGATTTCGCCCAGCGAGCTCCCCATTCGCTGCCAGCGAGTCCCCTAGCCTTTGATTGGCTCGCTGGCTTTTCTTGTTTGTTACTCCACTCCTCGTGCTGATTTGATGTTTATCTTTATGGCGATCCGATTCTGCTCCGATTTATCTTGAGATTTACTTCCTAATGTCGGTAGATATCCTCCCGATTTACCGTAATCTATAAAATCAATGATTATCACATAGTAAATCATACTTTAACAATAAAAATAGATAAATACCAAATTATATTCTATAAATCACATAACATTAAATAATCATTATAAACATGTGATTTAATATAAAATATATATTATTAAGCTCGAGTTAAGGATAATGTTGATGACTTTTACGAGAATAATTTGACCGTCATCAGTTAGGAAATCCTGCTGATTACTCAAGTCTAAGGGTTTTTAGGAGTACAGTCTACTATCATTTCAGTGAAGGTAAACTAGAACCAAGAGCCAAGAAGGGAGTATTTGTAAGATATGGAGATGGAGTTAAGAGGTATAAAATCTAGTCATCAGCTGAAAAGATGGTTATACTCAGCAGGAGTGTAGTCTTTGATGAAAACTCTATGTTTAACTCATTTGTGAGAGCCACATATGAATTTGAAATTGGATCTGAAACTAAGAAGGTTGACAAACAGGTGGAGCTTCAAGTAGAGTCTGCTGAATTGCAAGAATCGGCAGGGGATGGTCAACACTCAAAAGATCCAGAACAGGATCTAAACAATTCTGCTGGACAAGGGTCAGCAGACACTCAAACAGCTAATATTGGTCAGTAGGGTATAGCTCTCAGCAGGGCTAGGAGGACCAATATTAGACCCCCCAAAAAGTACGGGTTTGATAAAGATATGGTTGGATATGCACTTCAGGTTGCTGAGGAAGTGGATGGTCCTGATGTTGAAAATGTGTCTTATACCCAATCGGGATGGACCGGATCCGACCGGGTCAGGTCATTTACAGTCTATTTTAGTTCATGTAATAACTTTATTATGATTAATAAAAGAATTTTTGTTATTATATATTGTTTATCTTCATGTTATTGGTTGTATACATATAGTAACGTCCCTAGCTAGTGTCAAACTGTGATAGAGAAACCATGATAGTGATTGTGGTTGATGAGATCTCTAATCACTTTAACAAGTTTGATACTTAAATGTCTCTAGTCGTATGTACTGTCAAATGGGACATTGATAGTATAATTAGGCTAGTACATATTGGATGCCTTCTATCTTATTGAAGGTAGGGATAGATCTCGTCTATCAAAGTGTAGAGACACTTGGACTGTACGTGGACGTGTATTAGAGAATGCGTATGTTAGACTGACCCACTTACATTAAGTGTCACACTATGTGGCAGTTGTGTAATTATCCTTAAGACCGGAGTCTTCATAGAATCACGGTGTGGATTGTCATGCTTTGACACTATTGAGATTTCCCATAGCCACGGGGCGATCATGCGGTAGTGATTGGGTGTGATATTGAAGCATGCGTAGTATACATGTTTGGTCGTCCGGGAATCGCGTATCCTATGATTGGGAATGAATATCTGAAATGGCCTGCTTATAAGGAATGTCTAGCTCTCGAGAATCTTTGCAAAGTGGGAGTAAGTGTGTTATGCCGAGAGAGCATGATATTCAGATTATAAGATACGATCGTTAATGTACTAACACTCGAGATACGATCGTATGTATATTATTACAGCGGTAGGATTGTAATTTACAAGGTAACTGTTTCATATGAAAGGTAGTAGTCATTGCATTTGACTCTTCCGATAATTGGGGGTCATGGTGTGTTGCTAGACGCTATCCCGTGATCGTTAGGTATGACGGTCATTTTCGTAATTTGCACTTTATGTCTATGGACAACATATTCGGAAGCCTATCGGGTCACACTCATATGGACATCGAGTCGGATTATAATGCGGTTATAGTTGATGACCAAATAAGAAAAGTTTATCTCAGGACTATAAATGTTATAGTGGTAAATTAATATGGTGATATTTATTTATTATGAATAAATAAATACAAGATATTAATTATACATAAATTATATTAATTAAATAATATTCCGGATGCCAATTATTGGGAATTTGGGGCACCACTTCTAAGTGTATTGGATACACTTGGATTGTGTAATTTAATTAATGAGATTACCATAATATTAATATTGGATATTAATTGATTTTGGAAAATAGATTTATGGTAATAAGATAAATATATTCAATATAAGATATTTGCAATATTTAGTTATTATTTAATATAAGATATTATAATAAAAGAGATAAATCAATTATAGTGATTTTTCTTATTTTATTGGGAAAATGTTTTTCTCTTTCATCCATCTTCTAGGAAGCTTCTCCTAATCATATTAGGGCATAGAGGGGAGCCACTTTCTTCTATATAGGAAATGGGTTGGCTAGATCTTTTGTACATCACAATTCCAAGAGCTAATAGTTCTTGAGTAAAATAGAGAGTTTCCACTGGGAGTTAGAGAGAGAAAAAGGCCGGTCTTGCATCCAGATTTTTCAGCAATCCTAAGAGGATTCCGGCGAGGAGTTCGTGTGGATAATCGATAGGGGCCGGACGCGTGGACGGCTTGTGCACAGTACTACTCTCCATTGACGGTCAAAGCTTCGATCTTATAGATCAACCAAGGTATATTCCGTCAAACCACTTAACGTGTTTATTGTGTTAAACGAAGACGGTCTTGGAAAAGGAAATCAAAATTTTAATTTACGCTACGTTAAACTAGTGATTTCATAACAGTGCTATCAGAGACAACTTCGAACTTAAGTAATAAGCACTAATTAAATTGAGTAGTAATTAATCGATAGATGCAAGATCTAGATTCACAAAACGATAGAACAAAACAAAAAAAAGAATCGACGGGGGCTCGGCCGATCGGCGGCGGCCCCCTCCACGGTGGCGGATCGGAGGCGGCGGCGGTTCTTTGAGCTTCCGGCGTCGGCAGGTTTTTCCAAAGGGGGGATCGATTCATTTTTCGTTTTGTGATATTTATTGTACATTGATATATCTTTTGTTTAATTGTGTTATATGGCTAACCAATGGTTCATATAGTCTGGGCCATTGGGTTACCATATGGCATATCCACCAAAATATTGGCATTTCCAAATTTTATTTGGAATAGGACTAGGCCCTTTCCAAATATTTGATTTGGAAAAAGGCCTAGGTCTAGGCCACTTTCAAAATTTTGATTTTGAAAAGTGCCAGGCATCAACCAAATTTTGTTTGGAAGATGCAATTTGGTTTAGGAAACCAAAGGCATCTCTTTTGGTTAAGAACCAAAAGAAAAAGAAACAAAAGGAGACCTTTTAATTTTGATTTTAATTTTGAATAGTTCCAAATTAATAAAATTGACATTATAATCGATTTAAAATTAAATGTTAATTTTATTTTCGATTAAGTCATTTAATTAATTAAAAGTTAATTAATTATTTGATGTGATAAAATAAGACGCACAAGTAGTTAAATTTTAATTTGATCTTTTTCATAAGATATAATTGTATGGATTAGATGTGTAGAAATAATGTGATTATATGGACCCCGATTGATAATGGAATCGACCAATAGGATAGATAAGAATGTTTTCTTTATGTTGGTTTTTCCAAATTGTCCTAGGCCGTTATGAAGAACGTGACCTAGTTTACGTTTTGCATTTATCCCATTTCCGTTAGCTCCCCCCGTGTGAGGCGGGTGTAATTATTTATTAGATATATTATTATGTAACAAGAATGGAGCAAGAAGACGAAGATCAAAGAGAGATAATGAACCCATTGGAGTACAGCAATAAAGATTCTATTGGCGGTTGCAACTACCCTTATAATGTGACCCGCGGTTTCATCAGTTTGTATTAGAAGCCGCACCTAGGAAAAGTCCATGATCATACCGGTTATTTTTGTGTGTGGAATGTTGTGTATATTTCATTTTATACGATATCGTAGTAATATGCACATAGTAGATGAGACCATAATTAAATGAAATTAATTAAGTGAATTAATTTAAAATTATTCCCACGACAAAAATCGAGCCAAAATTGTCTCCCAATATTATAATGACGGTGAAGAGCCCTTGTTCGGATCCAACTGATCGGCCCACGTTGGGAGTTGACCTACCTCGGGTATATCATCATTATCGAGGTATGATCGTTACGAGATCTCATGAATATTTAGGTTACGACTCGACTAAGAATCATACGGTGATTGGCCCACATCAGGTCCGTTTGGTTTTAGAGACAATGGGTGTCTATCACATAGAGATGTGAACTGTCAAAGAGTTGACTAGTCAACCAATGGAAGTCGAATAAGATTCAACCGGTAAAATGTACCCACCTTCGAAATTGACCCGGTCGATCGGCCCACATAGGGGATCGAGTCAACTAGATTGGATTCCATCCTCTAAAGGGTTGATAAAATTCTTGAAATCCAATTGGGAATAGTTGGCTAGTGGGAGCAAAACCTTATAAAATTTTAAGTGCAATTTTATGGTTTTAAATACATGAACTTTTACTTATTCTAACTTTATTTATTTTTGTAGAAAATGTCAAACAAATTGAACCTTAGTTTTATCATCGACAATAAGCTTGACAAAACCAACTTTCTCGACTGGGAAAGAAACCTCAAAATTGTTTTGAGGCACGAAAAGATTGGCTATGTCTTGGACGAAGCCCTACCGGAAAAGCCTGCAGAGGGCTCGGCTGCAGATGCTATCAAGAAGTACAACAAGCACTGTTCTGACAGTACTGATGTTACATGTATCATGCTTGCTTCTATGACACCTGAACTGCAGAAACATCATGAGTCTATGGACGCCTACTCAATCATGGTCCACCTAAATGAACTCTATGCTTCTTAGTCTCACACTGAGAGGTACGAGGTCTCAAAGGCCCTGTTTAGTTGTAAGATGGCATCTGGGACTGCTGTAGGGTCGCATGTGCTTAAAATGATCGGGTACATAGAGAGGCTTGGGAATCTGGGCCACAAGTTAGAACGAGAGTTGAGTATTGACTTGATTCTGCAATCTTTTCCAGATTCATCCTCGTAGTTCGTGATGAATTATCACATGAACAAGATATATTGATCCATTGCGAAGTTATTGAACATGTTGAAAATTGCTGAGGGCACTGTGGTGAAGGGAAAGCAAGTGTTGCTGGTCACTTCAAGCAAGGGCAAAGCTAAAGCCCAAAATAAGTCCAAGAAGGTGAAGGCTACTCCTAGCCAATGCCTAAGATAGCAAAAGACAAATCCAATGATGCTTGCTTCCATTGCGGTGAGACCGGCATTGGAGGAGAAACTGCAAAGGCTTCTTGAGTACCAAGAAGAAGCATTATGATGCTTCGACTTCAGGTATGTTTATTGAAGAGAGTTTGAGAAAGTAATAATACTAGAGTAAACTCAACTTGTTTATTCATGATAAAATGAAAGAGTATAAATAGATACAAGCTTGAAGGTGAGAGGTCCTAGTAGGGTATTTAATGCTATGGGCGGCTAGATACTCCTATTACATAATAGGACAAACTAGAGTTACTTTATGTCATATACTTTATGTCATATTAATTGTTTATACAATACAATTAATATGTCATGTTACAAATAATGTATACAAGTAAAATGTATTACACGGTAATAAGGTAATAATTCCACACACCCCCTCAAACTGGGTTGTATATGTCTATACAGCCAAGTTTGCGACTCAGTCTGCTGAACATAAGTGGTGGAATGGCCTTTGTGAGAATATCGAGATTCAGGTTCTTTGAGGGAACATATTGAAGTTGAAAGATCTGGGCATCAAGCTACTCTTTAAGGAAATATCTGTCAATGTCCACATGTTTTGTCTTATCATGATGAACAGGATCCTTTGCCATGCATAATGCTGAATTATTGTCACAGCAGAGTATGATAGGTTCCTGAAGGGGTTTCTGAAGGTCAGTAAGGACCCTTTACAGCCGCAGATCTTCACAAATTCCCAAAACAAGTGCCCTGAGTTCAGCTTCAGCACTGCTTCTAGAGACAGTAGGCTGTTTCTTGCTTCTCCAAGTGACAAGATTACCCCACACATATGAACAATAGCCTGTGGTAGATCTTCTGTCTATGTGGCAACCAGCCCAGTCAGCATCAATATAGACCTTCACTGATCTTTCAGTAGACTTAGTAAAATTTAAGCCTTGGCCAGGAGTTGACTTTAAGTATCGTAGTATTCTGTAGACAGTATCTCAATGGTGCTCAGTAGGGCAATGCATGAACTGACTGACAAGGCTAACTCCATATGCAATATCAGGTCTTGTATGGGAGAGGTAAATGAGTTTCCCTACAAGTCTCTGATAGTGTTCCTTTCTTACAGCAATAGTACCGTGCACTAGTGGATTACTAAGGTCTACTGAGAGATAGCTGGTTTGCACCCTAGCATGCCAGTTTCCTTCAGCAGGTCCAGCATATACTTCCTCTGTGAGACTGAGATACCCTGACTGTTTCTTGCTATTTCCTTGCCAATGAAGTACTTGAGGTAGCCCAAATCTTTAACTTGAAACACTTTTGCCAGTAGGGTCTTCAATTGTTGGATCTCAGCAGGGTCATCACCAGTAAGGATGATATCATCCACATAGACAATAAGGATGGATATTCTCTTATTGGTTGTTTTGATAAACATAGTGTGATCTGAGTTGCACTGATGATAACCAGCAGCTTTAACCACAGTATTAAGTTTGCCAAACCATGCTTTTGGGGACTGCTTCAGGCCATATAGGCATTTCCTCAGTTTGCAAGCTTTCCCTTTAGTGTGATTGTTGGTGAAACTTTGAGGTACAATCATATAGAATTCCTCAAACAGGTCACCATTTAGAAAGCATTCTTGATGTCCAATTGGTGGAGTGGCTGATCAAGTTGGATTGCTAGGGAGATCAAGACTGATCAGTGTTTAGTTTTGCCACATGTGCAAATGTCTCTTTGTAGTCAAGTCCATATGTTTGAGTGAAGCCCTTGCAACCGGGCCTAGCTTTGTACTTGTCAATAGTACCATCAAGATTGTACTTGATGGTGAATGCCCATTTACAAATGGACCGCCTTCTTTCCTTGTGGGAGAGAGGTGAGATCCCAAGTATGGTTGTCAAGAAAATCAGTCATTTCAGTTTTGACAACAGCCTTCCATCTATCATGTTGAAGAGCTTCCTGTAGATTCTTAGGAATGGAGTGAGTATCCAAGTCCTGTGTAAACATAGCAAAACCAGGTGACAAGTGATCATAGGACACATAATTATGAATAGAGTGATCAGTGCATGATCTCTTTCCTTTCTCTCGACAAAGAATGGGTCCACATCATCAATATTAGTAAACGTGTTCATAAGTTCAGGAGTTTGAGGAGAATCAAGAGTCTTTGAGGTTCATGAGAGTTCGATGGGTTCGATGAAGTTCACAGATCACTGAGGTTCGATGAGGTTCAGCAGTTTCGGTGTCAGGAGGCTGATGAGTATTAGTAGGTTGCTGAAGATCAGGAATCTCCTGAGGAGTTGTTTGAGGGATTGGAATGGGCTCAATTTCTATAAGGTTTCCATCTGTGACTGTCTCAGTAGGTGTGCTATAGTAAGGGGTTTTTTCAAAGAATTTTACATCCATAGAGTTGTAGAACCTTTTGTCAGTGGGAGAATAACACTTGTAGCCCTTTCCGTCTTTGGAATAACCTAGGAAAATACACTTATAAGCTTTGGGGTCAAGTTTGTTTCTGTGTTGGGCATGAATATAGACAAACACAGTACATCCAAAGATTTTTGGAGGCAAGTCAGCAATGAGATGAGGACAGGGATGAGTTGTCAGTAAGGTTTGGATGGGAGTCTTGAAACCTAACACTCTGCTGGGTAACCTGTTGATCAGATATGTGGCAGTTAATATAGCTTCACCCCACATGTATTTTGGCACATGAGTGGTGAACATGACCGATCTAGCCATCTCCAGTAAGTGCATGTTCTTCCTCTCAGGAACCCCATTCTGCTGAGGTGTCTCTACACAACTACTGATGTGAACTATTCCCTTATTATTCAGGAAGGTGCTAAGGTTGGACTCATAGTATTCCAGTGCATTATCTGTTTTTATGATTTTAATCTTAGTGTCAAATTGAGAGGCTACCATGTTATAGAACTTTTGGAAGATGGTTCCAACTTCGGATTTATCTTTCATCAAAAACAGCCATGTGATCCTGGTGTGGTCATCTATGAAGGTGACAAACCACCTATTTGCTATTATACTTTTAACTCTTGAGGGGCCCCATACATCACTATGAATTAAAGTGAAAGGTGTGGACGGTAAGTAAGATATTTTAGTATACACAGATTTAGTAAGTTTGGCAAACTGACAAATATCACATTGAAGGTTACTGAGGTTACAACCTTTAAACAATTCTGGAATTAAAGACTTTAAATAACCAAAACTTGGATGACCTAGTCTATAATGCCATAGCATGATATTGTCTAAGGTTTGGTTGCAGGCTGCTGAGGCGGTTTCAGTCTTTAATCTTCTGTCTTCAGTAGGGTTGACCATAAATAATCCTGAGCAGGCTTTAGCTCTCCCAATCACTTCCTGTGAAGAAAGATCCTGGAATATACACTGATTGTTATTAAACATGACTGTCCAATTTAAGTCTTTAGTGAGTCTACCGAGATATAAGGTTCTGATCTAATTTTGGAACAAACAGACATCCTGTAGGTAGATCTTATCAGTAAGTTTAACATTTTCAAAACCTTGTGCACAAGAAATAGATCCGTCATCAATCTTAATATTATGGGTCTGATGACAGGTCTTAAGGTGAGATATGAGCCTTTTGTTACGAGTCATATGGGAGGATTCCCCAGAATCAACAATCCAAGTATCACTACTGAGAGGTGAGTGGAATATACCTGTTTTTGCATGAGTAGCTGTGTCAGTGATAGATCTGCCTTCCTTTTGTTGAGCAAGGAAGGATTTGAAGGCAGCAAACTGAGCATCCAAGGTAGTGTCTTTGTTACCTTCTTCACTGGCATGTCTGCCCTGACTCTCCCTGGTTGGTTTGGAGGGTTTAGGAGGGATATGCTTACCATGTAGTTTCCAGCAAGTGTCCTTGGTGTGGTTTGTGTTAGGTGTAGCGCCCGAAAGACAATTTGTGTAATTGTTTTTGATATTGGATGACAGAATTTATCTCACCTTAGTTACTTGCTTTGTGCTTGTAAAGTAATACACTGCTTCAAACCCTAACTATAATTGTATGTAACCACTTAACTCAGTGTATGGATTATACGTGAGGATTGAGTTAGTGGAGATATGCTTGAACTGTTAGTCCGTGGTGAACTTAATCAGAGTTTAGGATCTCTTGATTAAAACACCAATAATGCGCCTAGAACACCTTAGGGTGTGATAGTCTTATCCGGACTGTCGGTAGAGGGTACCTACGTGGGGCATTTATATATGATGGCATTAATATAGGACTGGACCGATTTAATCTGAATTTCTCGATATAATTCCGTAATCGAGGAATCTTATTAAATCATTAGATGATCATATATGGATCAACCTTAATCCTGAGGTGATCACAGGATGCTTTGCTTGTCCCGGGTAGTGTTTGATGTGTTAATTACGATTCACTTAAATATGTGTTCCAAGCCACTTCTCATTGGCACTATCTCCGGATGAGTGAGTAGTTCGATTTTCACAGACATGGAATCCATTCCTTCCTGCGGGAAGTAGAGAGACAGTCCCATTATTTGTTAGCCTTAAGAAAGTGATCGATCCCGGGAGTTCATATTAGACTAATTGATCACTAGTCGATATGTAAACTAATTGATCATCGTGGGTTAATGGTAAATAAGGATAAGATATTCTCAGGTCGGGTTTACGGAGATATCCCACCTTCGAATGGACAATCTATGGAGGGTTAATCCGTATGTAGTGATTATATCAATGGACGCTTATTCACTCTATGGGTTGAGTATAAGTATACATCTATAATCGGAAGAGTTCAGTTTCGGGTTTATGGTGGCGTAATCCCGGAATTAATAATTAATGTACTTATTCTGTTCGATGAATAATTAATTATTGGAGCTACTAGTTATAGGTCCATGGTCCCTGATGTGGCTTCTGTAATTCGGACTTATAATCTTGTTATTTGGGCCTCAGTGATAATAAATTGGCTGGGCTAATTAATTGATATGCATGGATATTATTTAGTTGTGCTAAATAATATAATACACATAAAAGACATTTTATGTGGGCTTTTAAACCCTAGGGGTGGCGCCATTATGGTCTTAATTAGCACAAGAATTAATTTTCTTGTGTTATGGAAAATAAAAGATATTCTTGTTATGTGATTGGTTGTATGACATGTTATTTGGTTTCCTATTGGTCAATAATATGTCACAATTATTCATTAAGGAAAATATCTTTTTATTTTGTTTAATTAATTAATTATTTAATTAATTAAAACTTGGAGACCAAGGATTTACTCTCATATAAACGGAGAGTTATTCCAAGTGTAAATTACACTAAGAATTTTCGGCCATCATCATTAAAAGGAGAGAAAAAAAATTAGTTTTCTTGTCTTGGGTTTTAGAAAAAGAAAAACTACAAGTTTTTCTTGGTGTTGCATATCGATGAGGTTCGTGTATCAAGAAGGGTGTCCACCAACTGCCGTTTGGAGAACACATCGGAAGATCTTGGCTTCTCCTCCTACTATTGGTAACTTGATCTTAACCCCCTTGTAGTAGTTTAAGTCCTTTAATTATGTATTGTGATATATAAGTCGTGATCCATCCGCTGCGCGTAGATCTAACTCGCTTAGATCTAAGAACCTGCATCCTTCATGTGGTATCATAGCAAGGTTCCACGATTTATATAGTCGTAATCATAATTAAACGATTTAAAGGAGTGGAATTGCATGTGGGTAAATTTTTATTTATTGTTTTATGCATTGATAATGATTAATTGCTATGTTTGAAGAGATGGATTGGGGATTGGCACAGTTTATCCGTTAGATCTATTGTAAACTCATATAAACGATGAAAATTCGTTCATATGAGTATAGGAAATTATGTAATTTATTTTTATTGCAATTTTAATTTCCAGAAAATAGATCTGTTTAGTAGCTGTTTAGTTATTTCGTTTTTCCCGTTGATCGAGCCGTTGAAACGACGATCCCTCCAGTCAGAATCAAGATTGGAAGATGGTGAACAATTTCTCAAAATTTGGCGTTGATCGGAGTCCATTTTGATATCCGTTCGTTGCTGCAAAGAAGCTGCTGTAACAGAAAAACGCAGGATTCACAGAAACCCTACCTATGACTTCCTCGAATTTCTGGGAGAGTTGGACCGTTGAAACGAAAATCCAACCGGTCAGATTGATAAATACGGAGTTTTTGACGTGGTGTAAAAATTTCAGGTCGATCGGGATTCATCTCGATTCCCGATCGGCCTCGGGAAGTCTTTGAGGCACTGTTGTAAAAGTCAGATCCGGCAGCAAGTTGGGCGGCTCACTGGAGAAAATTGACAAGTCAAAGCTCTGATCCAACCGTCTATTTTGAAACCCAAGGAGTGAGGAACAGATCTGGAAAGTTTCGTCACGATCCGAGTTCGTTTGGTTTGCCGATCGTCGAAGATTTTGAACGGCTGTAGATTATGTTAGAAAGAAGTAAACCCTAGTTAAGGTTTTGGTTATTTATTTTCTAATAGATTAGATGCGGGGGTGCCAACGGTCCATCTCGGTGTTTATTTTCCGCACTAGTATACATGTTTAGATTGTATGTGTAGAACCGGAAAATTGCCATGACATGCATCATATCATGAATTCCACTCCATATGCATACATGTAGAAATTAATTCGAGGAATTAGTTAGGCATGTATAAAACACGCAATTAGTTTTAACAATAATTGTTTGATATCAATTAGAAACTAATTAGGTAAAAACCGATGAACATGGTTTTTTTCAATCGTCAAGGTTGGGTGATGGATTCTCGTGAATCCCACTCGCGAAAGCATAAGGAGTAAAATCCCAAACCTCGTGGTTAAGGTGTTGGATTCTCGGTGAATTCCACCTTACCTGCACGAGATTACGTTTTGTTCCGTAGTGTCTACGTGAAAGTTTGATGTTTTAAGGATTGGATAATCACGGGCAAACATGGTTCGAAAGTGGTTTAACCACGGTTGGGTGGTCAACGATAGCTACGGCTCGATCGACTTCACCTCCACGTGTGGCGTTTGCACGGGGTCCGGCAAAGGTCGAGCCATCCAAGAGCCACTATGGCTCAACGGAGCTCCCCTGGTCTTGACCCGTCTGACGGCCACATATGTTCCAACGAATAGGTCGGGTGGGCTAGCCCACGTAACCGACAACATTCGGGCCTATGAATTATTGTTCCTTAATGTAACATCAAGTCCAAAACGTGATCAAGAAAACCCACCACTTTTTCAAAATATTGAGTGGGAGCCGGAGAGGCGACAAATGACCCCACGGCTCTACCGTTGGCGCAAGCAACGTGAGAGAATGGTGACGCCTCGTGCCGGCTTTGATTTTGGCCCCCTAAGGAAGGCCTTCACCGCTATCAAAATTCAAGGCTTGGTCTCCGAAAGGATAGGATTTTGGGTACTCGTCGGGTCACCGACCGACCCTAAGCGCGCACACTCGGGGTCTACCTATAAATCGAGACAAGAGGTCACACTCATAAAGGGTATTTTTTGGTAGTACCTTGGCTGAAAAAGGAAAGGTGAATGACGATCACAAATGAGATGTTCGATTCTCAATCTGATCTTCAATATTAATCGAAACCTCTTTGACCTACCCTAAGGCGGCACTGAGGCGTTAGATTAAATCCTTGGAACGGTAGGATAGACTACAAGTACTTAGTTTATGTTCCTAAAATTTATTAGTAGTGTATGATTTGGATTTATTTTCTGTCAATTTTATTTACAACTATCTATATATATCTCTCTAGGGTGCTAGACTGCCAGTGTAAAATTGACTAGTAATGACTTCGTTAAAAAGTGGCAAGTAACTAGAACGTTGTACTTATTGATCTTACATGCGATTAATTTTTCAGAAGAGATATTTCTCTTGAGCCTTTAAGACTTAAGTGACGTAAATAAGTATAAACATCTTTGTCACTCGTGTTGAACGAGAGACAACCATAGTTAGTTTGAAAGATGATTGGGACGATAAAATTCTTCTAGTGAATTTTAATTGTGTAGTGTCTACACAAGAAATTTTCTAATAGAAAAATTAGAGAATCATAAATTAAAGTGTCGCTAGTTAGACGGTATTTGGAACCGATAAACTAGTGGGAGCTTTTTGTCGTATGTTTTTCTAATTTATTAGAAAATTAGTCCCACTTGGTAACTTATTCATTAGACATCCTACGCTTCACGAGTAGTGTCTACTCATACGAATCGCTAGTTCAAAACTATTTCCTTTTAAGGAAAGTTAAGAATGGGAAAGAATGTCTATAAGTGTTAATCATCTTAATCAAGTTTTGAGGCTAAACCGAAACATTAAATATAGAAAGTATAGGATAAGGAAAGTGATTTGAGGATCACTAACCAATGAATCCTTAGCGACTTTCTTAACCGAGTAACTTGACTCGGTAGCTTAGTTCTTTCAAGAACAAGGAAGTCGTGCATTAACGATTAATAGAGTAACAACGGGCGTAATTTCATTTACAATAGTGGGAGTGATATAAGGAAATGAATTTCGGATTCTATCCTTGAATATCACAGAAAAATTTATTTTTCTGTTTACAGATTCGTTGAAACAAATGAATTCACTTTCAACTCGAAATATTGTTACCTCATAGAAAGTGAAAATGACATTTGTAGTACGAATCCGAGACTCGGACTTTTGTTTGATAAAGTCAGAACCACTAAGAAATGCTGAAAAGGTATATGTAACACGTCTTAAACTATTATAGGCAAATGGTTTCCGTATGAAGATAAACGACCCTTCAATATCTATTAATTAGTGCATATATCCTAGAGATAAGACCTGACGACTGGCTAAGGGTGATTCCTATCTCCCAGTCTGGGAACACTATCTCAAAGGAACAATGACTAAGTTTCCATTCAATCAGGATAGGGTAATAGATTTGAAGAGGTAACATAGCTTGTTCATAATGACCTTCGGGGTCTAATGAGAAATACAAGCTAGCGGGAGATTTTGAGTGGTGACATTTTGTCTGATAACTACTCGAAACACGGTTTAGTTTATCGAAAGAATACGAGGAGGAGTCTCTGATTTCAGCAGAGAATAGATTATTCCATGCTCAGAAATAGGCTATCGCATAGTCTTGGGACTGATGCTCGGCCTACCTCCTAGTGGAATGTTTCTCACTGAGGAAGAAACCATAGACTTTCCCTATATAGTTATTGATGTGCTACAATACACTGCTAAACTCGATTAAGATAATTGGTTGCAAAATAACGGTTAACATTATTATGTAAACCGAGAAGTCTACCTAGAAGATGCTAGTGAATTTATGGCCGGATAAGGAGTGAATTTGGTTCACACCACTTCCGTAAATGTGGGCATTTAGCATTTAATGCTTGAAGGTAGGACTGGAGATTTTGCACACACGCACAGAATATAACTATTCGTGAAATATCTTAATGTGACGAGTGAAGGTTGGTTATAAGATTCTTGAGATCCGAAAGTGACGGTTGGACTGTCACATCCTTTTTTGAAAGAATCCATACATAACAACTTTAGACCTTGGAGTACGGTTACTCTAGGAAGTTACTATCTGATTTAGTCAGGCCACATCGGATGTTGGTGAGTACACTGATAAATACTACTAGATCGTAATGTCAATCCACCCGAACGCAGCCGGGAGTATGGTTTAACCATTGACCCATTATGGTTGTGTGGACTTTATAGTCTGCTTTGGGTGATTAATAACCTGTGGCTCTTTGTGGGTCAGATAGGATTCTCGATCGAGAGGCGTTGGTTCGAAAACCTTATCCTGTGAATGGAGTTTTGGTACTCCAGGTTACTGTCCACCCTCTTGTAGAACCACCGAGTGTCTCAGCCCCGGTGGGAGTAATTGGATCTACGCCGAAAAAGAGTCGAATGAATAGGAAGGTTTAACTTTCAAAGACAAAGTCGAGTGGTCTAGAGTGATTCCCTAAAAAGTAGAGAGTTAACCAGACCTAGAACTCTCTCACCACTCGCCTTGCTAGATTTCGTTAGAAAGCGGAAAATAGGGGTGATTCCTTGAGACTTTCTTGCCATAAAACGGAGTCTGGACTCATTCGGAACAGAAGGGTCTTGGTTAGAACAAATGGCAGGTTGATTGCCGAGACTTATGTCCTTTGTGGATGTAAGAGAACCTCTCGGTCATTAAAAGTCGCATGTTTTAAAATATGTGGACTTGACCAGGATATTGATAAGTCTATTGTAGACTGGGTATCAGTATTGGTAAAGTAGTAGTATTAGTGTTAATGAATGATAACACTGAAACAGTTGGAAACAACATGTGTGTGCTATCTGAAGTCGGAAACTAACACGCCTAGATTCTCTGGATGAAAGAATTGGACTACATTCTAAGAATCTGATTTGGTCAAATTCACGAGAGTGAGTCATTGGCTATCCCATCCGTCTTATTGGTTAAGATAATCTTGCATATACGGATACAACATTCAACGAGAGTAGTCCTACCCTACCTCTCAAGAATGATTCTCCAAATCTTTGGATAAAGAGAAAATGGGATAGAGTCTCTCTGGGATAAGGGCAAGTCAGCTTAACACGAGTAAATTGCAATCGAATCTTGGATTCGAGCAATAAGTAACGGTTTAGTACGTCCACAAGTATCTTTAGAGAACGAGGAATCATATGCTTGTATATTCATGTGCAAACTTGAATATGGTTGACTACACTGATTCTGACTTGCAGTCAGATTAACGATGATCATTAAGTTGATCTCGGGCTCAGTGTTTATTCATAGTGCTTAGAATTTCCTTTTTGGTCTGGGAGTAATTCCAGGTCTGATAAGCCGATATCACTTCATCGTGAAAACAGTGAAGAGATAGCTTAGAAGGATCTTCACAGTCATAAGAAGTAAAAAGCATATTGAGAGAGAGTACCGCCTGATTGGAAGGACCGGAAACGTTTCAATCCTAAAGATCGTCTCGAGTCGACTACCTAACTAATCAGTGTACCAAGTCGAGTGTTTGGAGGGTACGGCATTGATGGATATGTCTCATCTGCTTTTAGAGCAAGTGGGAGAGTGTTGTGAATAAGATGAGAAAGGGTGTGCTCTAAAAACAATCGTTGCTTGTCATTTCGCAAGTGGGAGATTGTTAGGTGTAGTGCCTTAAAGACAATTTGTGTAATTGTTTTTGATATTGGATGACGAAATTTATCTCACCTTAGTTACTTGCTTTGTGCTTGTAAAGTAATACACCGCTTCAAACCCTAAGTATATCTCAGATGTAACCACTTAACTCGGTGTATGGATTATACGTGAGGATTGAGTTAGTGGAGATATGCTTGAACTGTTAGTCCGTGGTGAACTTAATCAGAGTTTAGGGTCTCTTGATTAAAACACCAATAATGCGCCCAGAACACCTTAGGGTGTGATAGTCTTATCCGGACTGTCGGTAGAGGGTACCTACGTGGGGCATTTATATATGATGGCATTCATATAGATCGACCGATTTAATCAATTTCTCGATATAATTCCATAATCGAGGAATCATATTAAATCATTAGATGATCATATATGGATCAACCTTAATCCTGAGGTGATCACAGGGTGCTGCTTGTCCCGTGGTAGTGTTTGATGTGTTAGTTACGGTTCACTTAAATATGTGTTCCAAGCCACTTCTCATTGGCACTATCTCCAAATGAGTGAGTAGTTCTGATTTTCGCAGACATGGAATCCATTCCTTCCTGCGGGAAGTAGAGAGACAGTCCCCTTATTTGTTAGCCTTAAGAAAGTGATCGATCCCTGGAGTTCATATTAGACTAATTGATCACTAGTCAGATATGTGAACTAATTGATCATCAGGGGGTTAATGGTAAATAAGGATAAGATATTTTGTGTCGGGTTTACGGAGATATCCCACTCAGAATGGACAGTCTATGGAGGGTTAATCCGTATGTAGTGATTATATCAATGGACGCTTATTCACTCTATGGGTTGAGTATAAGTATACATCTATAATCGAAAGAGTTCGGGCCGGGTTTATGGTGGCGTAATCCCGAATTAATAATTAATGTACTTATTCGCTCGATGAATAATTAATTATTGGAGCTACTGGTTATAGGTCCATGGTCCCGATGTGGCTTCGTAATTCGGACTAATAATCTTGTTATTTGGGCCTCATTGATAATTAATTGGTCAAAATTAATTAATTGATATGCATGGATATTATTTAGTTGGGCTAAATAATATAATACACATAAAAGACATTTTATGTGGGCTTTTAAACCCTAGGGGTGGCGCCATTATGGTCTTAATTAGCACAAGAATTAATTTTCTTGTGTTATGGAAAATAAAAGATATTCTTGTTATGTGATTGGTTGTATGACATGTTATTTGGTTTCCTATTGGTCAATAATATGTCACAATTATTCATTAAGGAAAATATCTTTTTATTTTGTTTAATTAATTAATTATTTAATTAATTAAAACTTGGAGACCAAGGATTTACTCTCATATAAAATGAGAGTTATTCCAAGTGTAAATTACACTAAGAATTTTCGGTCATCATCATTAAAAGGAGAGAAAAAAAAATTAGTTTTCTTGTCTTGGGTTTTAGAAAAAGAAAAACTACAAGTTTTTCTTGGTGTTGCATATCGAGGAGGTTCGTGTATCAAGAAGGGTGTCCACCAACTGCCGTTTGGAGAACACATCGGAAGATCTTGGCTTCTCTTCCTACTATTGGTAACTTGATCTTAACCCCCTTGTAGTAGTTTAAGTCCTTTAATTATGTATTGTGATATATAAGTCGTGATCCATCCGCTGCGCGTAGATCTAACTCGCTTAGATCTAAGAACCTAACTCGTAGATCTAACTCGCTTAGATCTAACTGCGCGTAGACTCATGCTGTTTCTGCAGTTCAGGTGTCATAGAAGCAAGCATGATACATGTAGCATCGCGATCGCCGAGCGATTGCTTGTTATACTTCTCGACAGCATCCGCAACCGAACCCTCAGCGGGCTTTTCCGGTAGGGCCTCGTCCAAGACATAGCCAATCTTCTCGTGCCTCAAAACGATTTTGAGGTTACTTTCCCAATCGAGAAGATTAGTTTCATCAAGCTTGTTTTCGATGATAAAACGAAGGTTCAATTTGTTTGACATTTCTACAACAATAAATAAAGATAGAATAAGTAAAAGCTCATGTATAAAAACCCTAAATTTTCACTTAAAATTTTATAAGGTTTTACTCCCACTAGCCAACTATTCCTAATTGGCTTTCAAGAATTTAATTAATTCTTTAGTGGCTGGGATCCCATCTAGTTATCTCGATTCCCGACGAGGGCCGATCAACCGAGATAATTTTGACAGTAGTATCTCCTACCAATCGCGATCGCATCGCGACTCCCAGATGGTGACTAGTCAACTCTTTGACGCTTTCACATCTCTATGTGATAGTCAACCCATTGTCTCTAAAATCGAGGCGGTCCTGGACGAGGACCAATCACCGCAAGATTCTAGTCGAGTCGTAACTCCAATATTCATGAGATCTCGTGGCGATCATATCTCAATAACAACGATATACCCGTGGTAGGTCAACTCCCGACGAGGCGATCGCTTGGATCCAACAAAGGCTCTTCACCGTCATTATAATATTGGGAGACAATTTTGGCTCGATTTTTGGCATGGGAATAATTTTAAAATTAATTCACTTAATTAATTTGGTTTAATTATGGTCTCATCTACTATGTGCATATTACTACGATATCATATAAAGTAAAACATACACAACATTCCACGCACAAAATAACCGGTATGATCATGGACTTTTCCTAGGTGCGGTTTCGAATACAAACTGACGAAACCGCGGGTCACAAACTAAGGGTATCTGCAACCGCCAATAAGATCTTTATTGTTGTATGCCAATGGGTTCTTTATCTCTCATTGGCCTTCGCTTCTTGCTCCATTCTTGTTACGTAATAAATAATTACACCCGCCGCACACGGGGGGAGCTAACAGGAATGAGATAAATGCAAAAAGTAAACTAGGTCACGTTCTTCATAACGGCCTAGGACAATTTTTCATAAACCAACATAAAGAAAACATTCCCATCTATCATATTGGTCGAGTCCATGATCAATCGGGGTCCATATAATCACATTATATCTATATATCTAATCCATACAATTTTATCTTATGAAAAAGATTAAATTCTAATTTTTAACTACTTAATGTGTCTTTATTTTATCACGTCAAATAATTAAATAACATTTAATTAATTATATGACTTAATCGAAAATTAAAATTAACATTTAATTTTAAATCGATTTTAATTTCAATTAAATTTGAACTTTTCAAATCAAAATAAATTAAAATTATAAAGTCTCCTATTTGTTTCCTTTTCAAAACTAAATTTGGCAGGCTCAGCCACTTTCCAAAATCAAAATTTTGGAAGTGGCACAAGCTAAGCCTTTACAAATCAAATATTTGAAAAGGGCTTGTTTATTCCAAATCAAATATTTGGAAAGGCCAAATAATTTTGTTTTAGGCACAATGCTTTCCAAAATCAAAATTTTGAAAGTGGCTTGCAGCTCAGCTTTTACAAATCAAATATTTGAAAGGGCTCAGGCCTATTCCAAATAAAATATTTGGAAAGGCCAAATAGTTTTAGTTTAGCTTCACCCACTTTCCAAAATCAAAATTTTGGAAATGGCTTGAGCCTGCAAACTCTTTTCAAATATTTGATTTGTAAAGGCCAAAATTTTGAAAGGCCAATATGCCATATAGTTTCGCAATGGTCAAAACTATTTGAACCATTGGTTGGTCATATGACAAAACTAAACAAACGAGATATCTATGCACAATAAATATTACAAAACGAAAAGGGTTGATCTCCCCATTGGAAGAAGACAGCCGACGGACGGCAGCCATAAGGCCACTGCCGCCGCCCGGAGAGGAGGAGCGCCGCCACGAATGGCCGAGCCCCATAAACCCTATTTTTTTTGTTTTAACGTCTCGTGATTTATATCTTGCATCTATTGATTAAATACTACGCAATTAGATTATGCTTATTGCTTAAGCTCGAAGTCTGGCTCCGATACCACTGTTAGGAAATCACTAGTTTAACGCAACGGAATTTAAAATTTGATTTCCTTTTTCTAGATCGTTCTTCGTTTAATGCAATAAACACGTTAAGTAGTTTAACGGTTATACCTCAGATGATCTATAAGATCGTCGCTTTGACCGTCAACGGAGAGTAGTTCAGTGCGCAAGCCGTCCATGCGTCCGGCCTCTATCGCTAATCCACACGAACCCCTTGCCGGAATCCTCCTTGGATTTCTACTGGAAAAACTCCGGTTGCTAGACCGGCCTTTTTCCTCCCTCACAAAGTCACTATGGCTTGCTCTCTATTTTACACAAGAACTATGAGCTCTTGCAATTGTGATGTACAAAAGAGCTTGACACGCACCTCCTACTTATAGTGGTTGGGGCGCCCCATATGGAGTGGAGGAGAAGAAAACATTTTCCCAATAAAATAAAGAAAATCTTCTAGATTGATTTATCTCTTTTTATTATAATTAATTTTGCCAATATCTTATATTGAATATAATTATCTTATTACCATAAATCTATTTTACCAAAATCAATTAATATCTTATATTAATATTATGGCAATCTTATTAATTAAAGTGCACAATCCAAGTGTATCCTTATACCCTAGATGTGGCGCCCCATATGCCAATTAATTGGCTTCCGGAATATTCTTTAAGTAATATAATTTGTATATAATTAATATCTTGTATTTTATTTATTCATAATAAATAATACCACCATATTAATTTACCACTATAACCTTTATAGTCTAGAGATAAATTTTCCTTATTTGGTTATCAACTATAACCGCATTTTAATCCGACTCGATGTTCATTTGTGTGTGACCCGATAGGCTTCCGAATATGTTGGCCGTAGACACAAAGTGCAAATCACTAAAATGCCCTTCACGCCTAACGATCATAGGATAGCGTCTAGCAACACACCGTGACCCCCAATCATCGGAAGAGTCAAAAGCAATGACTACTACCTTTCATGTGAAGCAGTACCGTGTAACTTACAATCCTATCGCTGTAATAATATCCATACGATCGTATCTTGAGTGTCAATACATTAACGATCATATCTTATAATCTGGATATCATGCTCTCTCGGGATAACACATTTATTCCCACTTTGCAAAGATTCTCGAGAGCTAGACATTCCTTGTAAGAAGGCCATTTTGGATATTCGATCCCAATCATAGGATACGCGATTCCCGGACGACCAATCATGTATACTCCGCGATGCTTCAATATCATACCCAATCACTCTCGCATGATCGCCCGTGGCTGGGGAAATCTCAATAGTGTCAAAGCATGACAATCCACACCGTGATGCCATGAAGACTCCGGTCAAAAGGATAATTACACAACCACCACATAGTGTGACACTTAATGTAAGTGGGTCAGTCTAACGTACGCATTCTCTAATACACGTCCACATACAGTCTAAGTGTCTCTACACTTCGATAGACGAGATCTATCCCTATCTTCTAAAAGATAGAGGACATCCAATACGTGCTAGCCTGATTATACTATCAATGTCCCATTTGATAATATGTAAGACTAGAGACATTCAAGTACCAACCTTGTTATAGTGATTAGAGATCTCATCAACCATAATCACTATCATGGTTTCTCTATCACATATTGATACTAGGGACGTTACTATATATATACAACAAATAATATGAAGGTAAAAAATATATAATAACATAAGTGCTTTTATTAATCATAATAAAGTTATTACATGAACTAAATAGACTGTAAATGACCCGACCCGGTCGGATCCGGTCCAACCCGATTGGGTTTAGGACACCTTTCCAACAATGTGGACAGTAGAAAATCTATGACTGGTTATGTTTTCACATTGAGGAATTCAGTTGTCAGCTGGAGAGCAACTCCTCACGCAACAATGGCTTTATCAACTACTGAAGCTGAGTATATGGCTCTTACTGAAGCAGTCAAGAAGGGTGTCTGGTTGAAAGGACTAGTCAGTGATTTGGGCCTACATCAGGATCAAGCTTAGATTTATTGTGACAGTGTAAGTGCAATTTGTCTAGCTAAGGATCAGGGTCATCATGAGAGAACCAAGCATATTGATGTGAGGTATCATTTTCTGAGAAATGAGAAGAGGGTTGTAGTGAAGAAGATTTGCACCAAAGAAAACCCTACTGATATGTTCACTAAACCAGTTTAGCAGAGCAAGTTTTAGTTGTGTCTAGACTTGCTGAATATTCAAAGCTTGTAAACTAAAATCTAGATACTCAGTTGAGGGCAGATCAACTTGAGTGGATTCTGAGGAGAAGTCTGGTACTGTACGTCCTGGCATTGATGAATGCATTTGGTACAAGTACGCCTGATTATGCAATCTGGTGACGTTGAATGAGAGTTCAAGTCAAGGTGGAGATTTGTCAGTTTTGGTGACTTGACCTCTAAACTGATAGATTATTCTGGTGGAACTAATCTGAGAATCTGAAGACTGAGGATGATGGACAGTTTCAGTTAAGTATATTCAGTTCTGTGAAAGTCAGTTTGATGAAGTGCAACTAAGTTTCTTCTGAAGTTAGCGATCGGCCGTCTCACTGAGTTATGCTGAGTATAGCTGAGTTCTACATCTGGGCAGTTGATTACAAGTCTGGGAAGTCAATATTGAGCTGAGTTTCATCTGGTGGATAACAGCTAGAGCTGGGGTATTTATGGTAGTTCCGACAAAGATCTATGGCGGTTAGGGTTTGAGACTTGTGTCTATAAATACCGAAGTTGTAATCAATGCAATGTGTCTTTCAAAGTGTTATTCACACACTTGTGAAAACCTTGTAATTATGTGCATAATAAACATCTCCTTTTCTGTCAATGGAGTAGTCGGCACAACGCCGGAAACCATGTTAAATCACTGTGTTCTTCTTGTTTCTGTGTTTTATCAATTCCATCATTTTTACATTTGCATTGCTTCCGTGTTTGTTTCTTTCTTAAACTGCAAGCTTTATGTCTGTGTTTATAACATCAATTGTTTAGTTGGATCTGGTTTTGAAATTTTTGTATTTATTCGTTTGTTTTTACTCGTGTTTAATATCAGGAAGCTGAGTCTTTGTCTTGAGGGGTGGTATTATGTTCTCTTTGAATTTTAATTAATTTTTATGGCTTTAGATTCCCTACATCCTTAGTTTATAGAGCATTTGTTTTAACTATGATGAGTTGTTATTGTGTTCTTTTTATACTTGATGTCTTCGTTAGCGTATCATGGCCTGTATATTCTACAGGCATGATCCTTTTACTGGTATCAATGGAATGAATTTTATGCTTCTATTGATTTTTCCCCAGATATTGTAATTGTTTGTAGCATTAGTTATCAGTAATGACGTCTTCGACAAGCATTGGACGGCAGCATAATTTTCAACTGAGGGACGAGAATTTAGATTATCCGTTGGACAACACTATTAGAGGTTCTTTCTTATTTGATTCCAAATTCATTCAATATCTAACATCATATAATTTGTTTGTTTGCTTTCTTATGTTATGTTTTTTTTGTATCTTATGGTGTGTTTTAGTTTTATTATTGCAGAATAAGATATTGATGACCCAAGCGGAGAAGACCATGAAAATGGAGAAGGTATATTTCTAAGTCAACATTGTTTTAAGCCTTTTTAATTTTCACTTAGATGGCAACAGATTCTTGTTTAGTGGGTATGGAATTTCAGTCTCTTTTGTAATGTAATGTCCTTTGGTTGGTTGCATCAGAGAAGAAAAAATTTGTAGAATGCACCAATTTGGTTAATTGGTATAAGCTGAATTCTTTGCTGCTTATATTTATGTTTCTTTGTTTGTTGCTTTATATTCATTTTGGGGTGTATCCTAATGTTTTTATGTAGATACTATATATTTTTTTATGTTAATCAGTGAGAACATAGAAAATTGTGTTTGAACTGCTTTTAAGGTAGCAGATTCTTGAAATTTCTACATGGGAAAATGCCTGCTCTTGATTTAATTTGTTATTATCATATTATTTTCTCTCTAGACTGTTCCTTTCATCCAGAATTTGAAGTATTATTATTTCAGCGTCTCCGCATTTGCGGTTCACAACATTATTTTCCAGATTTAGAAGTGTAATTACTGTTGTAATATGTCTTGACTACAGTCATTTTAAAGCTTATTTAGAACTTAACATAACATAAGGTATAATTAAAGTATAATTGGAAAGCTTATGAGTAATTCTGTAGGGGTTAATCTTCTGTCCATTCTAAAAAAATGAATCAATGGCCCCTTTGCAAGCTTAGGGCATTCACACCAGGTGCACCATTTTTTATCCCTAAAATAAAATATAAAATAATACATATCCCTATTTTACAACATCTCAATTCAAAATACTCCACAGCAGCATCTCTATCCTTATCCTTATAACATTTCAAATATTATTAAATAATATATATTCTCCCTCACAACTCTATTTATTCACATTAAATATTTATTATTTCACTCAAGCAGCATCCCTATCCTTATCCCTATAATTTTTAATAATTAAATATGTTTAGGGACATGAATAGTGCATCCTCACAAGTAGGGATGCACTATTCATATCTCTAAAAATAAATAGGGATAGAGACTCTGCTGTGGGAGCTATTTGGGGTAAACTCTATTTTTTATCTTCATTTTAGGGATAGGGCACCATATAGGGCTTCTGCTACGAATGCCCTTAGAACTGTCTCAACATGCCATGTGTTGTTGCTAGAATTTGCCTACTGAATGAACATTTGCATCCAAAATATTAGAATATGAATTGTGGACCTATTGGGATTTATAAGGTTAGTTGTATGTCTATGACCTCATATCGTGTGGACCTATTAGAATTTATAAGGTTAGTCGTCTGTTTAAGCACAAATACTTGTCAATTTTACTTTACCATTTCGTAAAGAGATTTCTTTAGTTTATAAAGTGTTTTGTTTGACATTGTAACAGGAGAGGAAAACCTTGATGGCCCCGTCATGTGAAAGACCATAGGCCCTACCTTCATGAAACACCTCTGGGGATTGCCTAAAGGTTTTCCAAAGAAGAATTTGGAAAGTGACCAATTTGGCCAACCAGTAGGAAAAAAGGACTCAGCTAGCTGAATTTTTGGGGACTATCGCGAAATGCCACGTGAGAATAAGAACGAAATGCTTAAACTTGTAAAGGTAAGTGTGTGTATATAAAAAAGTGAGCATATTTCATACAACATAACATCACATATGTCTTTATACAAATTCAATTATTCAATATTAACTTGTTTCAAAGTCTGACAATACTTCTAAGGTTGTATCCATTTTGAAAATTGCTCTATATTTTTGTTCTATGTTTTGCCTGCATTTTGTTCCATTGCTGATCTATTCTATTTACTTTGTTGATTGATAATGGTGATTCAACAGAGAATAACACCCATGCGATGCCCCAAAGCTTCCGTTGAAATTATTGATCTTGAATATAAGTACTATTTCCATGACACGGTTTACACACAAAACTTGCAATTGTGCCATTATCTTACTGTTATGATTTCACCTTTTAAGTTCATCCTAGGAAAATATGCAACTCTGTACTTCTGTTGCACTTAATGGCCACCTAAAGGATTGCTGATAGAAAACATTAGATCTAGAATACCTGAATAAGCGGAAGAAATCAACAGGACCGTTTCTACATCCATTGTTATTCGACTGCCTCGCCACCGGCGAGGATCCAAACCCTAGAAACGTAGAAAGGAGAAATCCATACGCACAGTGGTGACATATGGTACTATTATGATAGCAATCGGATTGTAGGATTTAGATCAAAGCTTCCTGAATGTATAAAACGTGGACTATTTGGAAATAAAACGAAAGTAACAATAATAATCAATCTCTGATTATTGTCTCGTGATAATCCTATCTCAGAAAACCACCCAACTATTCTATCTCAGAATAATTGAAAGAAACTTCAATCTCTGAAAAGTTTCTTGATTATAAACTAGGGTTTAATCTCCAAAATATTCTGTAACGCCCCCAGACCCCGGGCCTGGTAGCGCTAAATGAGTCATAAATGTCCGGTCAACTGCTTAGACCTCCGTCTTCGCTTGGTCTAAAAGGGTTAACCCGAGTTGACAAGACTTTTATGTCTCACACTTATATGGGGGTGATCATTCTCTTATTTTACCGATGTGGGACTTTTACATTCTCCCCCCCTTATAAGGGACTGGCGTCCTCGCCAGGACGGCCGAGACTGTTTCGGATCGTCCTACCAGGAGGTAACTAGAGGCCATCCTTACACCGTCTTCTTGTACGGTGCGGCACATAGTCCCGTCGATAGTCGGCTCAATATACCGATCAACGCCCTGCACCCGGGCCTGGTAGCGCTAAATGAGTCATAAATGTCCGGTCAATCGCTTGGACCGCCGTCGCTGGCTTGGTCTAAAAGGGTTAACCCGAGTTGACAAGACTTTTATGTCTCACACTTATATGGGGGTGATCATTCTCTTATTTTACCGATGTGGGACTTTTACATAATCTGAGTATTCAATTCAGCAAACAAAGGAATAAATAGCAGCAAAAGACACGCCCTAGATACTATTGGCGCCAACATGGGCCTATAAGGCCTTATTATGATTCTAACTTAATTAAAATAAAGCCCAACTAAATAACATAATTAAAAGTCCATAAAACAATATGAATTTAATAAGGATAGGCGTCCCACACTTGGGCTTCAGCTCATCAAGCCCAATAAGCAACGAATAGGCTTAAAGTAGTTGGATCATCAATCCTCAAAGCCTCATTCTCCTTTCCAACATCTTGGACCAGCTTTGCATAAGCTTCTCGAGCCTTCTTCTCTTGAAAATGTGTGATAGGTCCATCTCGAACAATAATAGGATCCTTGGGCTTGAGAATACGTGGCTGATCATCTTGGAGTGCATCATTCCCTCCTAGTTTGATAGCAATCGGATTGTAGGATCAAGATCAAAGCTTCCTGAATGTATAAAACGTGGACTATTTGGTAATAAAACGAAAGTAACAACAATAATCAATCTCTGATTATTGTCTCGTGATAATCCTATCTCAGGAAAACCACCCAACTATTCTATCTCAGAATAATTGAAAGAAACTCCAATCTCTGAAAAGTTTCTTGATTATAAACTAGGGTTTAATCTCCAAAATAATCTGAGTATTCAATTCAGCAAACAAAGGCATAAATAGCAGCAAAAGACACGCCCTAGATACTATTAGCGCCAACATGGGCCTATAAGGCCTTATTATGATTCTAACTTAATTAAAATAAAGCCCAACTAAATAACATAATTAAAAGTCCATAAAACAATCTGAATTTAATAAGCATAGGCGTCCCACACTTGGGCTTCAGCTCATCAAGCCCAATAAGCAATGAATAGGCTTAAAGTAGTTGGATCATCAATCCTCAAAGCCTCATTCTCCTTTCCAACATCTTGGACCAGCTTTGCATAAACTTCTCGAGCCTTCTTCTCTTGAAAACGTGTGATAGGGCCATCTCGAACAATAATAGGATCCTTGGCTTGAGAATGCGTGGCTGATCATCTTGGAGTGCATCATATTAGGTCTTCTGGTCTATGCCTAATTTCTGAATGATCACCAATCGATGGTACACAAGCAGTCTATATATAGGCAAGACTAGGTGCCTAAAGCATTATGGAATATTCCGGAATGAAAACCCTAACCATCATAGGATTTCCCATAATACCCTTAATTAAATAATAAACCAATAATATATTTACCAACATAATTTATTAAATAACTTAAGAGCCACATATAATTATAGTTTCACTAAATTATAATTCTTACATTCTCCCACTTGGCCCGAAAAGTTATGTCGGCACAACATTAACGAGTGACAACAAAATTTGCATGCTCAAAATGTCACTCTTTGGTTTATTAACACAACTTCAACTAATCAATACTAACACAAGAACTATGGCGGTTATGCTTGATATAAACAAACACTCTCTTCCAAAATTACAATGTGCAATATCAACCAGCCAAGTAAACCTTTTATGAATGAACTAATCAATGTCATTCGGGGTCCCTGAATCCAAATGGATCCACTCATACATGAACTCGGTGCACTTTCATGTAATTGCTACATCAATATGATGTCTATTTTGTCAATTTTAAGAGAATTCAGACGAAACATCTTTATGTGTCAATAAGTCAAATATGAGTAAAATATGATTGTGAGATAACATAAGCCGGCAAAAGTTCACAATCCATAATCTCATATTATTCTACTTATTAGGCACTCCGTCTTATAGCTAGCATTCCTCTGACAAAGTGTCAAACAAATGTCGATTTGCTAATTTTGACATGCAAAAACATTCCTTATATAAAGGACAGTGCAGTCTATCCGAAATTTGGCTGAATGCAACATCGACTAACATCCATAAGCCAAAACTCATAAAGCCTGTGACTTAACTACACAAAATTTTTGGTCATCCATAATGAGCTACTTCAATCAATCCACAAGTTCACCTCTAAAGGTAGTTGATGCAAGCTTAACGAGATCCTGACAAAGATGATCTCATTGAACCTCTTATATTGATGAGATTCACCAAAATCATACAAAATATCCTTTTAATGAAACTATTTATCATAAGTATAGCTCTAACAAAAATGCAGGTGTACAATTCTAAAATATGGTTAATACTCCCACTGGTCGAAAACATCATTACAATGTAAACCAGTATAATAATATCAGAAGCTTTCAAAATCCATATAAATACTTGCTAACCGAAAACAATTATTCAGTGCTTTTGTTCTCCAACACATGTTGTGTACATTTCAGTAGTTTATCACACAAATGACAACCACTCTAATGGTTAAATAAACCATATTTCTATCATGAGCTACAACCAAATGGGCACAAAATTCTTCAGTAACTGTATAGAAGAATTAATAATCTTAAGTGTCTCCTAGAGAAAATTTTCAACAACAAACCTAGCATTATTTTGCTCATCATAACAATAATAAGCTCCCAAGTACTTTATTAAATCATCAATATGGAACTTTATAATGAACAACAAAGTACTAGTACAAACATGAATTTTCTTAGGATGTAACAATGCAACTCATTCTCACAATGTTCAAAAGACTAATTCATGCACACAATTCAAAATAGAATCAGGTTTTAATAATTGAGAAATACACTCCCACTATTTTCGTAATCAGTGGTTTAGAAATGAGTAGATCCCATATGTGATTGTCCTCAACATGTGATCAATCTATAATTGACTCTCTTAATATGAAATACAACATATTCCATTTAGAATCAACTAAGTTTCATCAATGAAAAGCAGAATGAAGCAATTAATCACTTAGAACAACCACTCCCACTCAATTAGCATTTCTCAAAATCCTTTTGGTTTCTAACTTCACATTATGTTAGAATATGTGATCAAACTCTTGTGATTCCAATGAATCAATCAAAATATCTATTTACATATGAACACTTCATTTGACCAAAATTACACATCAAGAGTCATACGCTCTAGTCACAGTAAGGTCAAATCCGAATGTATAATGTTTCAACATGATTCTTTCCACAACACAATGTTGTCAAAATGACATCCTTGAAGAGAATCTAAAGATATTACACAATGTTCAAATAGATTTTAACTCCTTAGGATACTAATAAATGTCACTTTCGACGGGATTCTCCCACTCAATCACACGATGGTACAAACAAGTGTGATTGGATAATTCAAGGAGAAAATGACACATATGTTTTCCTGCCATAAAAGTCTTTCGTTCTATACTATCATAAATAGCATACTCTATCCTCAAGTATAAAAACTTTGTGAACAATATACGTTTTAATAAGGTCATAAATAGCATACTCTATCCTCAAGTATAAAAACTTTGTGAACAATATAAGTTTTAATAAGGATAAGAAGCCATAATAATGGATGATATTAAAATATGAGACTGTCTCGGATTTTATGCAAAGCAAAATATAACAAGTAATAAAATAAATCCGGTTTACCCCAAGTGCAGGGATCGTAGTATAGCGATTAAAACCGGAGTCGATCCACGAGGAATCGAGGTTTATCTAGTTCTTATTAATTTTTTCTAAATTGTCACGATTCTATTATTACTAAAATTTACACAAAACAAAACTAAAACGAAAACAACAAAAGTAAATCGAATGAAGATCAAAGATCTAAAGCCGGAAAGATAATTACGAACCGAGATAATTAAGTTGTACCTATTTTATAACTAAAACTACAATAAACTTACTACGGTTACTACGATGAAAACGAAGCAAAACAGCACAAACGATTTTTCTCAATTAATTTAACAACGAACAAGCAATGATCCACCGATTCCCACAACCCTCAATTTCGACTCTAGATTATCTTGTGATGATTTAATAAAGATTGTGGTTCACCTATCAAAAGTGTGAATTTCTAATCTCTTAGATAATTCGCCTATTAATCTCTCATCTCTCGATCTTAAAGATTAACGCTTTCATAACAAAGGTGTAAGATTTCTCAATCTAGCAACCTAGATATTAACCTAACAACTCTCGTTATTTTTAGGTTAAAAATCTAATCTTTACTACGGTGATCTAAGGTTTAACGACGATTCTCATCAAACGTTAAACATCAAACAGCAACCATCTCTCGATTTAAATTGCATAATCAATAAGAACATAATAAAGATACAAATTTTAATAAAAACTCACAAAACAATCCAAAAGTCGAAATCGAGATGTTGCTAAGAATCGGTTTCACAAGGCTTGTTCCAACGTGCTTTAGCCTCTCATCATCGTATGATTGCTTGAAATCATTTCAGATTACAACTGTTGATTCGGAGACCGTATTCTCCGAAAATAGTTACGACTTCAACAACAACGATCTTTCGATAACTGTCCAAGCATTACAACGATACTAATATTACTAAATTTATTTCGGCATAAGGCCTTATTTACAACCTAAAAACTAAAGAAAATAAGAAGGATAGATATATATATATATATATACGCTATGTATATATATAATGGTGCACCCGTTCTGCTCAGATCTCAAGCTCATTATATAGGTGAAATTCTCCCGAAGCTGGATCTGGGCGGGTAAGGGCCGGACCAGGCCGAATCATCATAACATTCATCCCCCCAAATTCGGATAAAAATTTATATTTTGGAATAAAACTTTAAAAATTCATATCTTGAGTTCTGGATCTCCAAATGACATGATTAAAGAGGCATTGGAACGCACGTTGAAAAATCTACAACTTTCATGAAGGACTCTTCTTCAGAAAATGTCTTTTTGATGGGCCATTCGCTCATCGAAGATATTTCTCGATTTCCACTAAATCGAATCGATTAGCCACTTGACCACTTGACTTAATGATACTTGAGTTGTAGAAGTCCGATTGACGTGATTCAAAATGCGTTGGAAAGCTCTTTCAAAGATCTACAACTTTCATTAAAGACACTTCTTCAGAAAATGCCGTTTTAATGAGCCATTTGTTCGTCGAAGATATAATTCGATTACCACTAAATCGAATCGATTATCCACTTGACCCTTCGATTGACCACTTAACCATTTAAGCAATTCGATTGACCATTTAAGCTCGTGACACTCTCTAAATCCTTTCAGAGATATGATTATACTTCAAAATGTCGATTCTCGGGGTCTTGGCTTATACATCTGCAATAAAATACCACAAATACCCACGTAAATCTTGACACGACATTCCGATTTACTAAAATCGGTACAAAAACTTATAAAAACACGATAAAAAAATACGATATTTTATATAATACTTACTAATTACGTATTTAGATAAATCTAAGGAATTAATGACTTGATTAGATACATAAATGCTCAAAATGGTATCAGAAGTGGGGTGAAATGTTATAATAATAACAGTGAATTTTCCCGTCATCACAAACCCCCCACTTAGCTTTTGGTCATCCTCGAGCAAAACAAGTGATAAAACAAAATGAATGAGGGACAAAATTCATGAAAAGATAAGATATAAGGGACAACCAAATAATACAACCGATCGAATCATAACCACATGTTAACCTTAATATAAATGTATAACAGAGTGTGTGTGTGTGTGACAAGCCTTTCAATTTCCACTTTCCTCTCTTGAATAATTCAAGCAAACGCACAAGTATCTATTCAGACAATCCTAATGACTTTCCTAGGTATAGGCAGCAAAAGTTCCACACAACGTCCTCCCGTGTACTTATTAGGATAATCCCTAATGCATATCATTCAGGTTTATACTTGGGATAGTCGAAAGATAACTAAGTTTTCAACCATGCTTAATTCATTCCCAAAGCAATAGGATGTTTCGTGATAACACCCTAGTGGACTTAATTTCACATGTGTAGCATATGCCTTCATTCCTAGCAATAGGATGTTTCGTGATAACACCCTAGTTTGGACTACTATCATCATCAGAGCGATCGGAGCTTTTAAACCTCATAGTGATATAGGACGTTTCGTGATAACGCCCTATTGCACTCAAATCATTGATAGCTACATCCGACATATAATTAGCTCATCTTAATTTGGTATTTTTCTTTTCATTCCAATTTCCCAAAGAACATAACTATTATACTTCCTATCACATTCAAACCTTCAGATATTCACAGTACACGTTCAAAAATTAGGTACTAAGTTACTGCTATTATAGGATAAACCACTAGGATACTGAATGGATATAGTTTAAATTTTTCGCTTCAATGTCAAAGGCTTACGTGAAGGAATTCATGTTACACAAATAAATTTGGGGTTAAAATGCACTTACGGATCACATTGGTTATATATATCCAAATTGATCATTACATCTTCAAATATATGAAAAATATACCTTATAAAGTTCATTTTAAATCAACTTATTAATGCACGAAAAAGATTCAAAAACTAAGGTGTCATCATAATAAACCCTTAATGCCATTTCTAGACCAACCCCGACTCTACCCCCCCACTTACGAACTTGCATTGTCCCAAGCGTGTGAATGAGATAAAGAGAAAGACGTAGCTTATAAACCTGGCAGAAAGATGCTATCGAGTCCCGTAACAGCCATGAAAAAGCACGATCCGAATCCCTGTACCAAAACAAACAAAGCAAACACGGGACATGGTCCTCGTGCCAAAGTATGTAATAGGGATATGGGAATAATAAGAAAATGGCCCTGTCACGTCAGAAAATTCGATAGGCAATATATATATGGTCACTCTCATAAAAGCTTTAGATGGAAAAATAACTCACACGGGTAAAGCACAGAACATCTAAGCATATATGTATCATAGAGAGTATCAAACGAGTATATATCATAGTCAAGGCATAAATTCATATTGGAAACAGACTAGATCATAAAATGTAGCGAGTCTTTTATACCCAGATCCTCAAGGGTTAAATCATTCTAACAACCTAAGTCCAAGAAATGATGTATTTGAATGTTTTCTGTGTACTCCTCGATTTTTGGGATAACCACCTAATCGCTCCCTTTAAAGGACATTCAAACATTCATCCCGATACTTGGTGGTGCTATGTGTTCAACTTCCATTATGATTATTCATTCTACATATTCTACATTTCATTAAGACTAGTTGTATCCAAATTATTATTATTATTATTATTATTATTATTATTATTATTATTATTATCGGGTCGCCTCCTCAGAGCGCTTTTGTTTAACGTCGTTTGCTCGACAATCTCGCCTTCACCTGGATCGTGCCACTTTAACTTTCTACCACTTAAGACCTCGTTTAAATTCTTATTAGCTTGGTTGCCACAAAAGCAAAGATCTAACACAGGAGGTTAGGTTCCTTGCTTCTTTCCAAACGCCTTAATTTTCCCCATTTTCGACTTTTTCTTCTTGCTTTCTCTTTAACTTGGCCTCCCTTCCATGCTCTTCCATGTCCCAACTATCGACCATAACTTGCTCAACCAAGCCACTGCCGTCATCCTCGGAAAACAAGTCGGGCGAAAATTCTTCAAGCCCATTGACTTCAGTCATACCACACCCGAGGATGTCGAGGAAGTGATTAATCAAAGGTATTTCTTTAGTTTGACCAATATAGTGCTTGCACCTTTGACCATTCACTCTAAATGGCTGGTCACCATGACCTCTCAGCTCTAAAACACCTCCGGCAATAATTTGAAGAATTTCAAAGGGGCCGACCAACGCGCCTCAACTTTCTAGGAAACAGATGCAACTCCGGAATTATAAAGTAAGACTTGCTCCCCACTTGAAATTCTCGCTTCTTGATTTTAGCATCATGAAGGAGTTTCATTCGGTCCTTGCTAATCCTGGCACTCTCGTAGGCCGGAGTCTAAACTCATCCAATTCATGCAATCGCATCGATCGATGTTCACCACATGATCGGGCATTAAAGTTCAAGAACTTAATGGCCCAATATGCTTTATGCTCTAATTCGACCGCAAATGGCATGGTTTGCCATACACCATCTGATAGGAGATGTACCATGGGGAGTTTTATAGGCGATGCACGGTATGCCCATAGCACATCATCCAGGGCCTGAGACTCCAATCCTTTCTATGACTGTTCACAACTTTTTCCAGATCCTTTTCAAACTCTGATTACTTCTCTCGACCTAGCCACTAGTCATAGGGTGATATGGTGTGCCAATTTTGTGCCGGACACCATATTTCTCAAGGACTTTTTCTAGTGGCCTATTGCAGAAGTGTGTTACCTCATCACTGATTAAGGCACGGGGACATCCAAATCTCATGAAGATATTTTTCTTGAGAAAGTTCATGACTGTTTTGTGGTCATTGCGAGAAGTGGCTTGAGCCTCCACCCATTTCGATACGTAGTCAACGCAGACTAAGATGTATTTGTTTCCACAGGAAGATGGAAACGGGCCCATAAAATCAATACCCCACACATCAAAGACCTCACATTCTAAAATAGGCTTCAATGGCATGTCAAAACGCCTAGTTAGAGCACCGGTTCGTTGGCACCTATCACATGCCTTACAGAAGGCTTCTGAATCCTTGAAGATCGTGGGCCAATAGAAACCGGACCGAAAGATTTTAGCAACGGTTTTCCAGGGACCAAAGTGGCCACCAGTAGGTCCACTGTGGCATTGTTCAATGATATCACGTTGCTCTGATTCGGGGACACATCTTCTCAACAATCCATCTATATAGATTTTAAAGAGGTAAGGTTCATCCCACACGAAGGTTTTCAAATCAGAGAAAAATTTCTTCTTCTCCTGATATGAAAATTCTGGATTTAAATACTGGGAATGCAGGTAGTTGACGATTGAGGCAAACCATGGAACATCTGGAGTGCACTCGTCTATATGCATAACATGCTCGAGAGGAAAGTAAAGGTCTATCTCTTCAGTTTCTTTCTTTTCATCATTCTCGCATTCTAGAAACATGATGCGCTACTACGCTTTTCCTTTGCCTTTTTATCCTTAATTTGAACATCGAATTCTTGCAGGATCAAAGATCCAACGTAGTAAGCGCGGTTTAGCATCTTTCGTTGTCATAAGATAGCGCAGAGCGGCGTGGTCGACCCAAACAAGGATCGAGGCGCCCAACAAGTAACTCACGAAATTTGTCCATAGCAAAGACTACACCAATAATTCCTTTTCGGTGGTTGTGTAGTTTACTTGTGTGGGGCTTAGTGTGTGATCAAGCGTAAGAGATGGGCTGGAATTTTCCTTAATTGGCCGACCTAAGATCGCACTAACGGCGTAGTTGGATGCATCGCATATGAGTTCAAAGGGTAGGTTCCAATCGGAGAGATAAGGATCAAGCGAAATCAATTGACTTTTAAGCTCATCAAACGCATGCTTGCAACTATCATCAAAATTGAAAACAACATCTTCTCTGAGTAAAGTGGAAAGGGGCTTAGCTATCTTAGAAAAATCCTTAATGAACCTCCTATAAAACCAACGTGTCCAAGGAAACCTCTTACTTCACGCACATTTTTGGGAATTTCATCTTCTATAGCCTCAACTTTTGCCCTATCTACTTCCATTCCTCTTTCGATATCTTGTGGCCAAGAACTATTCCTTCGTCTACCATAAAATGGCATTTTTCCCGATTTAGACTAAGTTCTTCTCCACACAATGGGGATAATACTTGATCAAGATTATCAAGACAGGTGATCAAAGGATTGACCAAAGACGAGAAATCATCCATGAATATCTCCATACACTTTTCAACAAGCCCATCAAAGATTGCCAAAGATGCATCTTTGGAATGTAGTCAGGCATTGCAAAGATCGAATGGCATTCGCCTATAAGCGAATGTACCATAAGGGAAGGTGAAAGTGGTCTTTTCTTGGTCGACTGGGTCTATGGGTATCTGGAAGTATCCAGAATATCCATCAAGGAAACAGTAGAATGCATGTCCTGCCAGACTTTCTAGCATCTGGTCAATGAAAGGAAGGGGGAAATGATCTTTCATCGTGACTTCATTGAGTTTTCTGTAGTCAATATAGATTCTATAACCAGTTACTAGCCTCAATGCTATTTCTTCACCCTTTTCATTCTTCTCGATAGTAATTCCTCCTTTCTTAGGAACTACTTGAGTAGAGGACACCCATTCACTGTCAGCAATTGCAAAAATAATACCCATGTCCAAAAGCTTGATAATCTCTTTCTTAATCACTTCTTGCATGTGAGGGTTGAGCCTCCTCTGGGGCAATCTAACACACTTAGCACCCTCTTCAGTTTTGATCTTGTGCATGCATATGTCAGCAGATACCCCTCTAATGTCTCCCACTTGCCATCCGAAAGCCTTTTCATTCTTCCTTAATACATTCAACAACTTCATTTCTTCTAACCGGGATAACTTGGCAGAGATAATTAAAGGAAGTTTGTCACCTTCTCTCAAGAAAACGTATTTCAGTCTTTGAGGCAAAGGTTTCGATGCCAAATCCATGGTGGTTCTTCTAAACTAGATCTAAGCTCCCCACTTTTCAACTCAACATCACTGAGTTTACTCGGTGGTCCCACCGCCAAAGCTTCACCATTCAACGAACCTTCATCAACTTCAGATCCTAGTTGTTCTGTGACTCACCCAACCATGATTATTCGATTCTTCACTAATCGCTCATACTCGTCTCAACAGCCATGACTTGCTTTTCTATATAGTCGTTAAAGTCATCAGACATGTCCTCAATGGAGAAGCCAGTTGGATAATCAGAGGGTCTCTGAATAGCTTTAGAGACATTGTAGCTCACCTCCTGATCACCAACTCGTATAGTCATTTTGCCACCATCACAATCAATGAGGGCCCTGGCTGTAGAGAGAAAAGGTCTGCCGAGTATTAAAAGAACATTCTCATTATTCTCGATGTCAAGGACGTACCAGTCAACTGGGAAAGTGAATCTATCAATTTGAACTAAAACATCCTTTACTATCCCAGCAGCTTTCTTGGAAGATCTATCAGCGAATTGAAGATTCATGGTTGTGGGTTCTAAAAGATTTTCTAAACAGAGCTGTTTACAAACAGACAATGGCATCAGACTAATGGATGCACCTAGGTCACATAAAGAATTTGGAAAGACTAAGCCTCCCATCAACAATGTGAGCACAAATTTCCCGTGGGTCACCCTCTTGATTGGCAACTCATCATAATCAATCACAGAGCAATTCTCACCAATTAACCGATCCATGTCTTGAGCTTCTTTTTGGAGGACACAACATCCTTGATGAACTTTGTATACTTAGGCATCTCAACTAAAACATCAGATAATGGAAGATTTATCTGAGTATTCTTAAGAAGATTAAGCACTTTCTCATACTTTTTGTCTTCATGCAAGGAGATGTTATTTTTTCTGGGTGGAAATGGAAGTTTCTTTAAATCATTCTCAGAAAACACTTGCTTTGAGGATGAACTAACATCTTTATCTTCCAAATCTTTCCACCTCACCACCTTTTCACCTTTCTTGCCACAGGGGATCAGCCACCTGACTTCCACTAAACTCTTCATTTCTCGGGGATCACCACCGAGTACTATCATCTAGAACCGGGGCATGGATGTATGACTTCCCTCCCGCCTCATCATTGGCGGGGAGGGGTTATTGGTTTCCGGTTCTGGGACCACTAAGTTGAGTACCCGATCTTAAATTCATAGCACTGGCCTCTTCTCTACCATAGGGAATTTTGGGAACTAGATCAGTGCATTGACTTTGATTTAACTCGGTCTGAGCCACTTGACCACCTTTGGGGTTCTTCTCAGTGAAGCTGGGTAACTGCCCCGAGGGTCTAGAAGCTTTTGGTCAGCTACTTGCCCGAGCTGCCTCTCAAGATTCTTGATTGTACTGAGAAGGAATTGGAAATTATTATTCTGCTCCTTCTGATAGGAGTCCAACTTAGTGTCAAGATCACAAGCTTGAGAGGGGCCTTGAGAGTTCTGAAAGTTTTGTGGGAAAGATTGGATATACCGACTTTGAAACACAGGATTTGGTTTGTTCGGCCGCTCGTTGAACCTCTCGATTTTGATTAGGAAAATTCATATTATGGTTACGATTGAAGTTCGGATTTTTATTAAAACCTGTGTTTTGAAAATTGCTTTGGCGGAACGATTGTTGAATCTCTCGATTTTCTTTGGCCGTTGAAAGTATTAACTTCGCGTGCTCGCCCACCCATGGGACGTAAACGAGCGGTATGCCCTACATTATCACATGTCCGACATGTGATCGCATCGAATCGTCCCCGATTACGACAGATTGACTTGATAGGTAGGAGGAAATAAAGCGACACCGCCAACCAAATGGCCAGTGACAACAACTTTCACGAATGAACTTGAGAGTTCCGAGGAAATTACTAGTTACGATTCGTAGGATTAGAGGATATTTTGAGAGCCGCCACCGCTGCGCAGCATGGCGATCTGATTTTGCATGTTCACCTCCTCGATCCTAGGTGGAGGAGGTGTCCGATATAGCGTGAGATGAAGGGGCGTAGTTGTACTTGGAAATATCTTCAAATAATCGCCATCCTCTTCAGCGTTTTCTTAAAAATGCCCTCTTGATGAATTATTGGCCATACCCTTGGTGAGTTCGGTCAATCCACTCGAAGAAAGTGTTGACTTGCCTATGCAAGTCTAAACCATGATGAGGGCATTTCATGAGAGAGCCTTAAATCTCTTCCAAGCATCAAAGAAAGATTCATTTTCCTTTTGGAAAAATGTGAAAATTTCACTCAAGCAATCAATGCTTTTTGGATGGTGGGAAATATTGACTCAGAACTCGTGCTCGAGTTCACCAGTTGTAATCGACTCGGCGGGAAGAGAGTTGTACCACTCTTTCGCTTCCCTCTTAAGGAAAAAGGAAACAATTTCAATTTAATTGCATCGTCACTAACTCCTTGTATGCGAGTTGTACCACATATTTCTAAAAATGTGTGTACGTGAGTGTGAGGATTCTCAGATTGAAAACCATGAAAGATAGATGTGTGTTGCATCATTTGAATAAGACCTGGTTTAAGTTCGAAGGTTGGTGCATTAATAGCTGGTAAAACGACTGATGGGTTGACTCTGACTTCACCAGGCATGGCGTAGTTAGCCAACGTGCGTCTTTCATTCGCAGCCATGATAATGATTTCTTCAATCTCCTCTGCTAAACGTCGTTCGAAATCTTTATCGGCCGTGTTCCCTTCGTCAGGAAGAACCGCAGGACGGACTCTTCGCCTGTTTGGTCTGACTATGGTTCACTCGAGGTCAGGGGTGTAAAGCAGTGGACCTTTCTGACTCCGAGTTTGCATAAACCAGAACCAAAACCAAGCAGTCCGCACGAAATTTTTTTTATTTTTTTTTATTTTTTTAACACTCGGTCGACCGAACGAAAATTAATTAATTTTTTTTTCTTCTCTTTTTTTTTGTGTAAACAGAAAAACTGAGAGCACCTGCCTACGAAAAATCAAAACAGAAACGGAAAAATTAATAAAAACTAGACAACCTTACCGGTTCCCCGGCAACGGCGCCAAAAACTTGTCTCGGATTTTATGCAAAGCAAAATATAACTAGAGGCCATTCTTGTACGGTGCAGCGCATAGTCCCGTCTGATAGTCGGCTCTGAATACCATTCTGTAACTCCCCCAGACCCCGGGCCTGGTAGCGCTAAATGAGTCATAAATGTCCGGTCAACTGCTTAGACCGCCGTCCTCGCTTGGTCTAAAAGGGTTAACCCGAGTTGACAAGACTTTTATGTCTCACACTTATATGGGGGTGATCATTCTCTTATTTTACCGATGTGGGACTTTTACATAATCTGAGTATTCAATTCAGCAAACAAAGGCATAAATAGCAGCAAAAGACACGCCCTAGATACTATTGGCGCCAACATGGGCCTATAAGGCCTTATTATGATTCTAACTTAATTAAAATAAAGCCCAACTAAATAACATAATTAAAAGTCCATAAAACAATCTGAATTTAATAGGCATAGGCGTCCCACACTTGGGCTTCAGCTCATCAAGCCCAATAAGCAACGAATAGGCTTAAAGTAGTTGGATCATCAATCCTCAAAGCCTCATTCTCCTTTCCAACATCTTGGACCAGCTTTGCATAAGCTTCTCGAGCCTTCTTCTCTTGAAAATGTGTGATAGGGCCATCTCGAACAATAATAGGATCCTTGGGCTTGAGAATACGTGGCTGATCATCTTGGAGTGCATCATTCCCTCCCAGTTTGATAGCAATCGGATTGTAGGATCAAGATCAAAGCTTCCTGAATGTATAAAACGTGGACTATTTGGTAATAAAACGAAAGTAACAACAATAATCAATCTCTGATTATTGTCTCGTGATAATCCTATCTCAGGAAAACCACCCAACTATTCTATCTCAGAATAATTGAAAGAAACTCCAATCTCTGAAAAGTTTCTTGATTATAAACTAGGGTTTAATCTCCAAAATAATCTGAGTATTCAATTCAGCAAACAAAGGCATAAATAGCAGCAAAAGACACACCCTAGATACTATTGGCGCCAACATGGGCCTATAAGGCCTTATTATGATTCTAACTTAATTAAAATAAAGCCCAACTAAATAACATAATTAAAAGTCCATAAAACAATCTGAATTTAATAAGCATAGGCGTCCCACACTTGGGCTTCAGCTCATCAAGCCCAATAAGCAATGAATAGGCTTAAAGTAGTTGGATCATCAATCCTCAAAGCCTCATTCTCCTTTCCAACATCTTGGACCAGCTTTGCATAAACTTCTCGAGCCTTCTTCTCTTGAAAACGTGTGATAGGGCCATCTCGAACAATAATAGGATCCTTGGCTTGAGAATGCGTGGCTGATCATCTTGGAGTGCATCATATTAGGTCTTACGGTCTATGCCTAATTTCTGAATGATCACCAATCGATGGTACACAAGCAGTCTATATATAGGCAAGACTAGGTGCCTAAAGCATTATGGAATATTCCGGAATGAAAACCCTAACCATCATAGGATTTCCCATAATACCCTTAATTAAATAATAAACCAATAATATATTTACCAACATAATTTATTAAATAACTTAAGAGCCACATATAATTATAGTTTCACTAAATTATAATTCTTACATTCTCCCACTTGGCCCGAAAAGTTATGTCGGCACAACATTAACGAGTGACAACAAAATTTGCATGCTCAAAATGTCACTCTTTGGTTTATTAACACAACTTCAACTAATCAATACTAACACAAGAACTATGGCGGTTATGCTTGATATAAACAAACACTCCTTCCAAAATTACAATGTGCAATATCAACCAGCCAAGTAAACCTTTTATGAATGAACTAATCAATGTCATTCGGGGTCCCTGAATCCAAATGGATCCACTCATACATGAACTCGGTGCACTTTCATGTAATTGCTACATCAATATGATGTCTATTTTGTCAATTTTAAGAGAATTCAGACGAAACATCTTTATGTGTCAATAAGTCAAATATGAGTAAAATATGATTGTGAGATAACATAAGCCGGCAAAGTTCACAATCCATAATCTCATATTATTCTACTTATTAGGCACTCCGTCTTATAGCTAGCATTCCTCGACAAAGTGTCAAACAAATGTCGATTTGCTAATTTTGACATGCAAAAACATTCCTTATATAAAGGACAGTGCAGTCTATCCGAAATTTGGCTGAATGCAACATCGACTAACATCCATAAGCCAAAACTCATAAAGCCTGTGACTTAACTACACAAAATTTTTGGTCATCCATAATGAGCTACTTCAATCAATCCACAAGTTCACCTCTAAAGGTAGTTGATGCAAGCTTAACGAGATCCTGACAAAGATGATCTCATTGAACCTCTTATATTGATGAGATTCACCAAAATCATACAAAATATCCTTTTAATGAAACTATTTATCATAAGTATAGATCTAACAAAAATGCAGTGTACAATTCTAAAATATGGTTAATACTCCCACCGGTCTAAAACATCATTACAATGTAAACCAAGATAATAATATCGTAAGCTTTCAAAATCCATATAAATACTTGCTAATCAAAACAATTATTCAAAGATGCTTTTGTTCTCAACACATGTTGTGTACATTTCATGAGTTTATCACACAAATGACAACCACTCTAATGGTTAAATAAACCATATTTCTATCATGAGCTACAACCAAATGGGCACAAAATTCTTCAGTAACTGTATAGAAGAATTAATAATCTTAAGTGTCTCCTAGAGAAAATTCTCAACAACAAACCTAGCATTATTTTGCTCATCATAACAATAATAAGCTCCCAAGTACTTTATTAAATCATCAATATGGAACTTTATAATGAACAACAAAGTACTAGTACAAACATGAATTTTCTTAGGATGTAACAATGCAACTCATTCTCACAATGTTCAAAAGACTAATTCATGCACACAATTCAAAATAGAATCGAGTTTTAATAATTGAGAAATACACTCCCACTATTTTCGTAATCATGGTTTAGAAATGAGTAGATCCCATATGTGATTGTCCTCAACATGTGATCAATCTATAATTGACTCTCTTAATATGAAATACAACATATTCCATTTAGAATCAACTAAGTTTCATCAATGAAAAGCGAGAATGAAGCAATTAATCACTTAGAACAACCACTCCCACTCAATTAGCATTTCTCAAAATCCTTTTGGTTTCTAACTTCACATTATGTTAGAATATGTGATCAAACTCTTGTGATTCCAATGAATCAATCAAAATATCTATTTACATATGAACACTTCATTTGACCAAAATTACACATCAAGAGTCATAAGCTCTAGTCACAGTAAGGTCAAATCCGAATGTATAATGTTTCAACATGATTCTTTCCACAACACAATGTTGTCAAAATGACATCCTTGAAGAGAATCTAAAGATATTACACAATGTTCAAATAGATTTTAACTCCTTAGGATACTAATAAATGTCACTTTCGACGGGATTCTCCCACTCAATCACACGATGGTACAAACAAGTGTGATTGGATAATTCAAGGAGAAAATGACACATATGTTTTCCTGCCATAAAAGTCTTTTGTTCTATACTATCATAAATAGCATACTCTATCCTCAAGTATAAAAACTTTGTGAACAATATAAGTTTTAATAAGGTCATAAATAGCATACTCTATCCTCAAGTATAAAAACTTTGTGAACAATATAAGTTTTAATAAGGATAAGAAGCCACAATAATGGATGATATTAAAATATGAGACTGTCTCGGATTTTATGCAAAGCAAAATATAACAAGTAATAAAATAAATCCGGTTTACCCCAAGTGCAGGGATCGTAGTATAGCGATTAAAACCCGGAGTCGATCCACAGGGAATCGAGGTTTATCTAGTTCTTATTAATTTTTTTCTAAATTGTCACGACTACTATTATTACTAAAATTTACACAAAACAAAACTAAAAACGAAAACAACAAAAGTAAACTGGACAGAAGATCAAAGATCTAAAGCCAGGAAAGATAATTACGAACCGAGCTAACTAAGTTGTACCTATTTTATAACTAAAACTACAATAAACTTACTACGGTTACTACGATGAAAACGAAGCAAAACAGCACAAACGATTTTTCTCAATTAATTTAACAACGAACAAGCAATGATCCACCGATTCCCGCAACCCTCAATTTCGACTCTAGCTTATCTTGTGATGATTTAATAAAGATTGTGGTTCACCTATCAAAAGTGTGAATTTCTAATCTCTTAGATAATTCGCCTATTAATCTCTCATCTCTCGACTTAAAGATTAACGCTTTCATAACAAAGGTGTAAGATTTCTCAATCTAGCAACCTAGATATTAACCTAACAACTCTCGTTATTTTTAGGTTAAAAATCTAATCTTTACTACGGTGATCTAAGGTTTAACGACGATTCTCATCAAACGTTAAACATCAAACAAAGAACCATCTCTCGATTTAAATTGCATAATCAATAAGAACATAATAAAGATACAAACTTTAATAAAAACTCACAAAACAATCCAAAAGTCGAAATCGAGATGTTGCTAAGAATCGGTTTCACAAGGCTTGTTCCAACGTGCTTTAGCCTCTCATCATCGTATGATTGCTTGAAATCATTTCAGACATAATCGTTGATTCGAGACCGTATTCTCCGGAAATAGTTACGACTTCAACAACAACGATCTTTCGATAATCACAAAAGCATTACAACGATACTAATATTACTAAATTTATTTCGCATAAGGCCTTATTTACAACCTAAAAACTAAAGAAAATAAGAAGGATAGATATATATATATATACGCTATGTATATATATAATGGTGCACCCGCTCGCTTCGCATCTCAAGCTCATTATATAGGTGAAATTCTCCCAGGCCGGATCAAGCGGGTAAGGGCCGGACCAGGCCGGAATCATCATAACATTCATCCCCCCAAATTCCGGATAAAAATTTATATTTTGGAATAAAACTTTAAAAATCCATATCTTGAGTTCTGGATCTCCAAGTGACATGATTCAAGAGGCATTGGAACGCTCGTTGAAAAATCTACAACTTTCATGAAGGACTCTTCTTCAGAAAATTTCTTTTTGATGGGCCATTCGCTCATCGAAGATATTTCTCGATTTCCACTAAATCGAATCGATTAGCCACTTGACCACTTGACTTAATGATACTTGAGTTGTAGAAGTCCGATTGACGTGATTCAAAATGCGTTGGAAAGCTCTTTCAAAGATCTACAACTTTCATTAAGGACACTTCTTCAGAAAATGCCGTTTTAAAGAGCCATTTGTTCGTCGAAGATATAATTCGATTACCATTAAATCGAATCGATTAGCCACTTGACCACTTCGATTGACCACTTAACCATTTAAGCAATTCGATTGACCACTTAAGCTCGTGACACTCTCTAAATCCTTTCAGAGATATGATTATACTTCAAAATGTCGATTTTCGGGGTCTTGGCTTATACATCTGCAATAAAATACCACAAATACCCACGTAAATCTTGACACGACATTCCGATTTACTAAAATCGGTACAAAAACTTATAAAAACACGATAAAAAATACGATATTTTATATAATACTTACTAATTACGTATTTAGATAAATCTAAGGAATTAATGACTTGATTAGATACATAAATGCTCAAAATGGTATCAGAAGTGGGGTGAAAGGTTATAATAATAACAGTGAATTTTCCCGTCATCAGAGACTAATTCTCAAACCATCCCAAATTCAGAACAAAAACATTTACAATATCAAGATCTCGAAGAAAATTCGACATTATATATGTGTGGAATTTATGGCTTGTCATTTACTTTATACAAACCCACAAATCAATCATGGCGATACATAAAGCTATTAAGCCTAACAACCCACCATAATTTTAGTTTACTTTAAAGAAGTATACCACAACTTCATATGTCGAAACAGTGATATCTTCATCGACGTCAACTATCTAATGTATGTTAGATATAACTTAATAGGCTATCGTGCTCTACAGTATAAAGATTTGAAATCTTAAGTTGAGCACGAGAGATTCACTATCCAAAAGATGATAGCCTCATATTTTCATCTAATGATGAAAATTTTACCTACGTACAATTGACAATGTGAAGTAAATATCTAAAACCCTTCACCTTGTATCACAACTAAATATGAGATCTAACACATAGCAATTTCCGTAACAATAAGGTAACATACTTTAATATCCCTAACCAAAATCAAGATGACATTTAACTAATAGTAACAACATTACCTCCAAGTGTAATTTCTTAAAATGAGACAATACACCATTCTTTGAATGTCTCACAAAATTCACTCATCATGCCAGAATACAAATGATCAAATACACTATAGACCACGTGTTTCTCTATGTTCATAAAATTATGAACACTCTGAACATGAAAAGTGCATTTAATTACACTAGCACAAATAGAAATCACCCAAGCCCATAGGAAAATCATAATATTAGTAATCCAAAATGATCTACAAACCAACACCAATAACCCAATTTTTTATTATGAGAAGTACGTACTGAACAATTTTATTATATGTCATTGAGGACAACTCTAACATTAGGGTGGTCAAAATAAACTTTATTCTTAATGGAAATGCATATCTAAAATGGTTTAATTTTATTTTAAGAGCACCAACATATGCGATTGATTCGCTAAAATGCTCACAAATCAACCCATCAGTTGATAAATGTGATTCGTAGTGAGTGGTGAAGCACCCATACGAATTACAAGATCCTAACCAATGCATTCCAAAATCAATCATAGTTGCCTTAGACATAATCAACCAATGTTAATTCCTTTAAATGTAAATTCACGGCCTTCCTGTGGGTAGAGGTTGTAATCACTACATAGAATTTACTATCATAAATAATAAGACTGTAGAATTAACTATGTGGAGCGAGACCATCTGTACCTGTGGGCATAAGATAAATCCCCTCATATTTATGCTAATTTTCCATCTTATTACAATTAGTCTCATAAAGATAATTGGCTCCCTGTGGGGCCGGGCATTATCTAAATGAACTAATTGGTCAGAAATGTATATGTCACTCATATAATCACTGAACATTATGTGATTAATCACTGCATTACTTCTCATGTATTCCGGATGTTGTGGCTACTCCAAGAGATGCAAGAGAAATAATATCTTAAGATGACACATACGGTTTGATTATATATCCTCTCCATTGAATACAAACAATTAAATTATGTATATTAATAACGATATGGAGAGACTATAACCTTAATTAATCAAACCATGTAATTATTAGGTTCCACCAAATGCACAATCAAGATATGGTTCACTCATATATGTCAATCAACCCTTAGTTGTAGCTAAAATATGCATTAAATTTATCCCTAAACATAATGCGATCAATTTCATCAATTTAATCACCAACAATATGTGACTAAGTATTTTGTCAATCATTGAGCTGCTGTGGCTATACTCAAAATCGACCATATAACATGGCATGTTTTAGAAGTTACTAAATAAGGGTAAATAGAAATATATTTCTTATATCGGCACACCATTTAATTGAACCAATTTGTCAATTCAACTGAATATCGATGATTTTCAATCACTTCACATATAGTGATCAAAACATTCATCATGTCAGGCTGCTGTGGCTACACCCAACATTTGACACCATCAACATTCTAAATATTGACAATCATAAAAAAAAAGGTCAACTAAACATTATGTTGACATAAACACATGCAACTTAATATTTAAACATGGTTCAAGTATCCATGTCTATTGTCTTACTAAAATTATTACAACATAAATATATCACGATCTAATCGGTAAACACAATGCGACTAATCTCTATGTGTCTAGAATTTGAGCCATAGTGGGTAAACTCTAATTTTCACACAACTAAAAGACATATTTCTCATTGTTGCAAATGATCAATGATGGCATATACTTTGTGACATGTAAATATTTCACAAACCAATCACTATCACTTCAATAATATTCTGTCACTATATCCGTATGTGACGTACGGTCTTTCCGGTTCATTAAATATGCAAACAAAATGCATAAAGTAACGATTAGTATTGTTAACATACACAGGGAAGACCAATAAATCTTAATTAATCTCTTTGCAATAAATGATTTATCTCACAAAATTTTTATTAATATAATCTCCCAACCAAAATTATGTACATTCTAAATGTTCATAAAAAAAGCAAATAATATTGCTATTAATCAAAGTGGAAATTTGATTAATAAATCGATCAAAGCAACCATACAAGGCAGTAGATTCATAAATCTGAATATATAAAATAAGACAAAGGAGACCTTTTCCAAGAAAACAAGCACTGTGTAGCAGAAATTATCATCGGAAAGCATGCAAACCACGGAATAACACACCCGATTACCAATATAATGCAATCAATGATCGAAAACATAGATACTAGGCTTGCTGTGATACCACATGATAGAAAATATTAGATCTAGAATACCTGAATAAACGGAAGAAATCAACACGACCGCTTTACATCCATTGTTATTCTACTCCGTCTCGCTTGCGCCGCGATCCAAACCCTAGAACAGAAAAGGAGAACTCCATACGCACAGTGGTGGCATATGGTACTATTAGGTCTTCTGGTCTATGCCTAATTTCTGAATGATCACCAACCGATGATACACAGGCAGTCTATATATAAGTAAGACTAGGGACCTAAAGCATTATGGAATATTCCAGAATGAAAATCCTAACCATCATAGGATTTCCCATAATACCCTTAATTAAATAATAAACCAATAATATATTTACCAACATAATTTATTAAATAATTTAAGAGCCACATATAATTATCTTTTCACTAAATGATAATTCTTAGAATTGCAGCTCATATGTTTCGACTGTAGTAAGATTGGACATTATAATCTTGAATGTCTTACTCAAATGGAATGCTAATGCTTCAAATTCTTAAAGAAAGGTGTAAAGGGCTTTATATTCATGCATAATCCTCTTAAATATCCTTAAACTCATTTGCTTTGACCTATTTGTTTCAGTATATCTCAAAAACCAAATTGTTCAACATTTAGTGTTGCTTAAACGTTAAGGAAGAGCCCCTTACAAAATAAGTTTTCAAAAATGTGAAAACACACATGTTAATAACTTCTTGCACGTTCTGTGTAATACTAATAAATGTCAACAAATCAGACAATGTCAAGTAACAAATAAATCTAAAATCAGGCAAGTCCACATCTAGCAGTTGAATATATATATACATATTCTTGTGCATCTTTTTTGATTTATGTGTTTACTGCTGATATCTGGTGATATCTGCAGATGTTTTGTCAATGTGTAACCTGTTTTTTAAAAACACTGCAGGTTGGTGCTTTTGTAGCTATCAAAAGCATGAGTGATGCATCAAAAACTGTTGCTAAAGGATATTTACGAAGTTTAAACCCATCTGATGTTGGTGGCACACTGGCACCGCCTTGGGAAAGAATTGGTGTGAAGTGTTGGTTCAAGTCGTGGTTGAAGATTTCAAAGACTTGATTCGTCCATATGACATGTTTTACGAGCTTCGTGATGTTACACTACAAGAAAATGTGTTTAAAGGGACAACCTTTAAAGGGACGACATTGTCGTCCCTTTAAACATCTTTATTGGGACGATTTTGTCGTCCCTTTAAATGAATTCAAACATAGTCAAAGTTTTGGTCAGATTTTTTGGAGGGAAACTTTAATGGGACGACATAGTCGTCCCAAAAAACAAAATATTAACCCCACCGAGTCAGGTTGGATTTCCACGTGGACATGACTATTTAAAGGGACGACATTGTCGTCCCATTAAACATTTTTCCTGAAAATAATATGTTTTGTAAAAGAAATTATAAAATTTTGATTTTTTGGGACGACAAAATGTCGTCCTTTTAAAGGAATCTATTTTATTTAAATAAAACGTTGAGTTAATTAATAAATAAGAATCAGTTTATCATAAAATTCAGGACTAAAGGGACGACATTGTCGTCCCATTAAACAAAAAATCAAAATTTTTATGAAATTTTGGAGGGAAAATTTGGCCGCCAAAACTATTTGGTTTAAAGGGACGACAATGTCGTCCTATTAAACAAATTTTCAGAAAAATTATGTTAAGTACAAGAAATTATACAATTTTGGTTTGTAGGGACGACAATTGTCGACCCTTTAAAGTAAAAAGTAAATTATTATTTTTTTAAAATAAAGCGTTAGGTTAATAAATAAGATTTAGTTTTTTATAAAATTCTAATATACATATTCAAATAAACATTGCGTTAAAATATAAAATTCATTATTTTTAATAAAAATTCATTTATCGAACGATAATACCGGTGATTCTGATAATACTCTCTACTATAGATTGTCAATTCGCTATCAAGGGATTGATTTGAATCTCGGGGTTCGTTAATAAGCGATTGATCTCAATCCTGAGATCCGACATCGATTAAGCGATATCAAGTTGATATATTTCTTTGTAAATCAATGTGATAGTACTCTCTAGTATAGATCGTGAGTTCGTTAGCGAGCGATTGACTTGAATCTCGGGGTTTGTCACCGAGGGATTGATCTCAATCCCGAGATCCGTTATCGATTAAGTGATTTCAAACCGATATCTTTCCTTATAGATCATTCGTATAGTACTATCTACTATAGATCCTCATGTCGTTATCGAGCGATTGACTTGAATCTCGGGGTTTTTCACCGAGCGATTGATTTCAATCCCGAGATCCTTTATCGATTAAGCGATATCAAACCGATATCTTTCTTTACAGATAATTCTGATAGCACTCTCTACTATAGATCGTCAGTTCGTTATCGAGCGATTGAATTGAATCTCGGGGTTCGTTAACGAGCGATTGATCACAATCCCGAGATCTGATATCGATTAAGAGATATCCAACCGATAACATTCCTTACAAATCATTCGTATTGTACTATCTATTATAGATCGTCATGTCGTTATCGAGCGATTGACATGAATCTCGGGGTTTGTCACCGAGCGATTGATCTCAATCCCGAGATCCGTTATCGATTAAGCGATTTGAAACCGAAATCTTTCTTTACAGATCATTCTGATAGTACTCTCTACTATCGAATCGTCAGTTCGTTATCGAGCGATTGAATTGAATCTCGGGGTTCGTTAACGAGTGATTGATAACAATCCCCAGATCCGATATCGATTAAGAGATATCTAACCGATAACTTTCATTATAGATCATTCGTATAGTACTATCTACTATAGATCGTCATGTCGTTATCGAGCGATTGACTTGAATCTCGGGGTTTGTCACCGGGCGATTGATCTCAATCCTGAGATCCGTTATCGATTAAGCGATTTGAAACCGATATCTTTCTTTACAGATCATTCTGATAGTACTTTCTACTATTGAATCGTCAGTTCATTATCGAGCGATTGAATTGAATCTCGGGGTTCGTTAACGAGCGATTGACCACAATCCCGAGATCCGATATCGATTAAGTGATATCTAACCGATAACTTTCCTTACAGATCATTCGTATAGTACCATCTATTATAGATCTTCATGTCGTTATCGAGCGATTTGAAACCGATATCTTTCTTTACAGATCATTCTGATAGTACTTTCTACTATTGAATCGTCAGTTCGTTATCGAGCGATTGAATTGAATCTCGGGGTTCGTTATTGAGTAGTGATTCCAAACCTGGGGTTCGTTAGTTAGTTGGTTGATGTTTTCAAACCCGAGGTTTGCTATTTAGTTGAAGATTTCAAACCCGAGGTTCATTAATGAGTAGTGCTTTGTACCCGAGGCTCGTTATTTAGTCGGTTGATGATTTCAAACCCGAGGTTCATTAGTTATTTCAAGATTTCAAGTCTGAGGTTCGTTATTGAGTAGTGATTTCAAACTCGGGGTTCGTTAGTTAGTCGGTTGATGATTCCAAACCCGAGGTTCATTATAAAGTAGTGATTCAAACCCAAAGTTCGTTAGTGAGATCCTGATTTGAATCACGGAATTCATTAGTGAGTTCTAATTTGATAATTTCAGACTCAGGGTTCGTTAGTGAGTTCATGATTTCAAACGCGAGGCTCGTTATTCCGAGGCTTGTTATAAAGTAGTGATTCAAACGCAAGGCTCATTATTCCGGAATGAGTTTTATTAATATATTTAATTACATTATATGTATAAGTTTTTTTAAATAAATAAATAAATAACTTCCATTAATTATCAACAAAAAAAATTCTGATTAAAATAATGCAGACGGGTTTAAAGGGACGACAAATGTCGTCCCATAAAATAAAAAGTCGTCCCAAAACATTTGATAACTTAATAAGATCTGTTCGAACCCCCATTCTTCTTCCTCCTCCAATTTTCATCTCCTCTCGCGATTTTCTGCAAAACCCCGCCCCTACTCCGGCCACCACTCACTAAACCGTCCTTTCTTTCTCCTATATATCTATCTCCAACATCCCTCACCACCACTTACACCATTGCTACGTTATTCCGGCGATTTGAGCTCATTTTCCGGCGTCCCAAGCTCCTCCTCGCCTATTCCGTCATACTCCGTCATCCCCTGTCCGACTGGAGCTTCATCATCTTCCACAACTCGTATTCCGGCCAGAAATTTCCGGTAAGCCTTTTTTTTTTTGACAAATTACTTGCTTTTAGTTTTTTTTTTTAAATTAGTTCAATTTTCGGCTTAGGTTTTTTTTTTTTTTTTTTTTTTTTTTTTTTTAAAATGTGTAGCATGGAAGGTGTTCTTGTGCTAATTTGTTATAAATCAAAATTAGAAAGCATGAACTAACATTGAAGAACTAGCTAGTGGTAAGTGTTAAAGACTTGGTTTTTTTTATATTTTGTTTGGTGTTGTTTGGTTTTGTTTGGTGAGTTGGTGAGTTGTTTGGTGTTGATGGTGAGTTGTTTGGTGTTGGTGTTGGTGTTGGTTGGTGAGTTGTTTGGTGTTGGTGTTGTTTGGTGAGTTGTTTGGTGTTGGTGTTGTTTGTTTGGTGTTGTTTGGTTTTGGTTTTGATGGTGAGTTGTTTGGTGTTGTTTGGTTTTGGGCTAGGTAAGTTTACATTGGGACATAGATGTTGATAGTGTATGAGTAAACTTTGGTATTGTGAGATTACATTGGTTTGATTGAGGGTTGATGGTGGTAATGAAATTGTCCATATTGATGGTTTGATCGTACATAAGGGTCTTTGTTCTACCCAAAATGTATCAAAATGGCTCTGCTTGAGACCATTGTTATTTGAAATATTGATCACACTTACACTTAGAGTGAAAGTGTTTTAAGTGTTAAAAGTCTTTGTTTCCTTGTTTGAAACATCTTAGTGTATAAAGCGTGTGATTGACTAGTATATGTGTGTTATTGACTTGAAATTTTATTTCACAAGTAGCTAGTAGTGTATTAAGTAGTGTATGAATCTTGGCCATGTATATATGTTGGAAAAGTGTTGAAGAACATGATGATATGTCTAGAATGATGATGAAGAACATAAACTAGTGTTGTCTAGTATACTATATTAAGCGATTAATAAAAAAAAGTATACTCAAGATGAAAAAAAGTATACTAATGAAAGTAAGTACTTACTTTTTCTTATGCCTTTAGTGAGATACTAACTTTTTCTTATGCCTTTATGAAAAAAAGTATACTAATGAAACTAAGTATACTATATTAGTATGAGAACATCCCTTGAAATAGTATTAACACCTAACACATATGGAACTAGACATGACCTTGTGCCTTAAGTGATATACTAACTTTTTCTTGTGCCTTAATGAAAAAAAGTGTACTAATGAAACTAAGTATACTATATTAGGATGAGAACATCCCTTGAAATGGTATTAACACCTAACACATATGGAACTAGACATGACCTTGTGCCTTAAGTGAGATACTAACTTTTTCTTGTGCCTTAATGAAACTAAGTATACTATATTAGTATGAGAACATCCCTTGAAATAGTATTAACACCTAACACATATGGAACTAGACATGACCTTGTGCCTTAAGTGATATACTAACTTTTTCTTGTGCCTTAATGAAAAAAAGTATACTAATGAAACTAAGTATACTATATTAGTATGTGAACATCCCTTGAAATGGTATTAACACCTAACACATATGGAACTAGACATGACCTTGTGCCTTAAGTGAGATACTAACTTTTTCTTGTGCCTTAATGAAAAAAAGTATACTAATGAAACTAAGTATACTATATTAGTATGAGAACATCCCTTGAAATGGTATTAACACCTAACACATATGGAACTAGACATGACCTTGTGCCTTAAGTGAGATACTAACTTTTTCTTGTGCCTTAATGAAAAAAAAAAGTATACTAATGAAACTAAGTATACTATATTAGTATGAGAACATCCCTTGAAATGGTATTAACACCTAACACATATGGAACTAGACATGACCTTGTGCCTTAAGTGAGATACTAACTTTTTCTTGTGCCTCAGTGATTTCAAATGGAACTAGACAAGTCATGGTTGTATACTGATAGAATGAAACCCGAGTTTGATAAAGGGTTGAGTCAATTCATTGAATACGCACGGCAATTTCTTAACGATGAAGGTAAGATCCGTTGCCCATGCAAAAAGTGTTTCAACATTGGTTTCGAAACTTTGGAGGACGTGTATGATCATTGTTTCATTTGGGGATGGGCAGCTGGGTATACATCATGGTTTCACCACGGTGAAGACGGTGTATCCCGTAAACGTGCACGAACAACTCAATTGGTAGTTGAATCCGGAGACAAAATGGCTCCAGTTATAAATACTAATGTATGGTACATTATGCAGATGATTGTATTGAGTAAACAAAACCCATCAGACTTGAATGACCAATTGTTAGCCCTTTCCACCGGATCTTTTTCAACGGTCAAATCCTATCAGAGTTGTGTGATGAATGGTGTCAGATTCAATGCACAAAATCGGGATCGCACACGCACAACTCAAAACAGTGGGGTTGCTGTCAAAGGGACCAAAGGCACTACATGGTATGGAGTCTTAGAAGACATATATGTCGTAAGCTATCCAAATGATAACACTGTTGTTCTTTTCAAATGTACATGGTTCGATACTAGTCCAAATAAGAATGGTGTCCGTGTATATAAGAATACAACAAGTATCACACTACAAACACCTGTACGAACAAGATCCATTCATTCTTGCTTCCACAAGCGTAACAAGTGTTCTACATAGATGATTTGTATAACGGATGTGACTGGAAAGTTGTTGAGCATTTTCAACACCGTCATATCGTAGACGCACCAAATATTAATGGTGATGTGGTTGTTGATGATTTGGTAATCGACGAAACAACCCACAGAAATTTCCGACTTGTTGTTGAACTGCCACCGATGGAACCGTTCTACATGAGTGCAAATGATGTAGAAGCAGATGTTGATGAAAACGATCTCGATCAAAATGAAAAGGATGACAATAACGATTATGCTTCAACGGATTGCGATGATGATAATAACTGTGTAGATGATGACATATACGACTCGATCCCACCAAACTATGCAAGTGATGATGAATGATGCTATAAATATAATATTCTTTTAGTAAGTTCAATCAAATATACTTGAATTTAAAAATTATATAATACTAGTGCTTTACTTATACTACATCAACATAAATGTGTTCTTTATATCAATTTTTTTTATTATATTCAAATATTTGATCATATAGGTGAATGGCTTGCGCGGGATAAGAAGAATCGCGCCGGGAGTAAATATGTAGGCCGCCAAGGACGAACGCCTATGGCCGTGGTTCGATGGGATACGTTAAGAAGGGTAAGTATTAGGAAATAAATCCCTATGACTTCATTTTTTTGAATTTTCATAACTAATATTTTTGTTTTTTTCAAGGGTAATGTGAGTCTGAGTGAAGATCCTTTGGGGCAGGATCCTATCCATGTATGGGCGAGCAAACATAAGAATGCTGACGGTTCGTTTCTCAACAGTGATGCGGAGGCTGCTTATGTAAGTGATATACGTTGTATATATTTCAATTCAATACGTTCACATTTTCCTTATCTTAACTGCCAACGATATATGTTGTGTTTAGAGGAGGCTGGAGGATTGGCGTACTATGGTTGCACCAGGTCGACCGATGACTTTTGAAGATGAGGAGGCAATCTTTCAGGCCGCCTTAGGAACTAGGCGAGATTATTTGATTGGCCTTGGCCCTACGCAATCTTCCTCCATATCCAATTCATCACAATCGGTCCAGTCTTCAGCATCGTCATCTTCTTACCACCAAGGATGCATAATGCAGATTGAAGAACTTAGAAAGTCTCATGATCAGTTGGTGAAGTTAACCAAAAAACAAGAGAAGAGAAACAAAAAACAAGGGGCTCTTCTCAAATTGTTGCTGAATAATCTTAAGGCTAAGGAACCGGATATGCAAATAGAGGTCAGCTCATCATCTTCCGATGAAGATGAAGACGATTCTGAAGATGATTCTCAAGTTGATCTTGATGATGATGCGTAGACATTGTAGACGAAACTATTCTTACTTTTGGAAACATTACACAACTTTGTATTTTACGTAACATTTTTTGTTTATGCATTTTTTTTGAATCCCCGTTTATAAATACATATGTTTTTGATTTTGGAAAAAATAGGATTGGATTGATTTAATAGCATGGGAGGCCATGCAAAAATTAAAAAAATATTTAAAAAAAAATTATCCATTTAAAGGGACGACATATGTCGTCCCAAAAAGCATTTTTATAAAATAAATATTTTTTTTCGTATTAAATTTTATTATAAAAATTTAATATATAATCTTTTAAGGGACGACAATGTCGTCCCAAAAAACATTTTATAAAAAAAAATAAATTTTGTTCCTATTAAATTTTATTATGAAAATTTAATATATATTCTTTTAAGGGACGACATTGTCGTCCCAAAAAACCTTTTTATAAAATAATTAAATTTTTTCGCTGATAATAAATTTTTTGGGAAATTAAATAAGTCATGTTTGTTGTGACGACAATGTCGTCCCTTCAAATAATGCCATGTCACACGTTGAATTTTCTTAGAAAATTTCGTGCCAGGTCTGCATTATTTTAAAGGGACGATTTTGTCGTCCCTTCAAACATATCTGTTGTTTAAAGGGACAAGGCGGAAGGGACGGCTTGATAGGGACGACGTGTCGTCCCTTTAAACAATTATTGGGACGACATTGGCTTTAAAGGGACGACAAAATGTCGTCCCTTCTAACCTGTTTTCTTGTAGTGTTATAGGGTGCTCGGTTGCGTGGCATTGTCATTTGATATATAAGCGATTCTTTGTTTTATGAATTGGTGTTATGCATTTAGATTTTTCCTTTTCATAATTGTTGCTACTCATTTTGTAGGTCATTGTTGAGGATGAATGATATTGTTGACAATGGTGCGATAACAATCTGCCAGAACCAATGATGCATGCTTGTTGAGGACGAAGGAGATGACTCGTTTTGTAGGTTTATAATTAAGCCGCAAGAAGTTCTAATATATATTTTGATGAATGTTTTTTGCTACTTGGTTTAACTAATCTTTTGACTACTTGATGTAAAATGAGATCTCTTGATGATCTTCAACTATATGTATTTTGCTACTTGTCCATTTGGGTGTTTTCATACAGATTAAGAGAGTTGGTTAAATTGGTTGTGTCATTAATTTTGATGAAAAGTTTAAAGTGCCCTTTGACTGTTATTAATGCATACTAGTGAAAAGTGGGTGAATAGATAATAAATAAGAGGTATTAAATGGATTTTGGGACAAAGTGAAAAAGCTAAATGGACTTATATGTTGAGACGGAGGTATATAGTATATATATACTCCAACCATCCGCTTCATGAACTCAATATATATTATCATCATATGTGTTGCCATACCACCTGCATTATTATCACATGATAATTTGTCTACCATTATTATTAGAAAAAGATATTTAACTTGAATTTATCATTAGATGCTACGCTAAATACAGATGCATGCATTTAATTTATTAAAACATCCTTCATTACTTCAGTTACAAATACAAGATTTCATGTCTTCACCTTCACTATCACTTATCGATCCAGCTATAAATATCTTTCTATATCTTCAACTCTTTTGATTCACACACCTAAATATCAACGTATCAATCATGTTTCATACTCTTTGCTGCTTTATCATTTGAAATGAGGGGCTGATCCGTTTACGTTCCTTCCGTGTTAAAATCACGAGTAAAGAAGAAGGTGAAGGACCTTTCTCCTCTTGAAACTCCATGGACATCACCATGGAGATATCACAGATCACCCAGCCATTTTCATTTTTCCGTCTGCCTTATATACAACCTTCAACGTCACGCAAAATTAGGATTTTAGTCCTCTAACTTGACCTATTTTGGATTTTAGTAATGCTCCTGCTCCGGTAAGGAAAATGGTCCTCTAAGTTGGCTTTTTTTTGGATTTTAGTCCTATCCGCCGGAAATAGCTGATGGGGCACCGGAATTTTTAAAAATAGTCCTCTAACTAGGCTGTCACGTAAGCTTTTTTTAAAGATTCCGGTGCCCAATTAGCCATTTCCGGCGGATAGGACTAAAATCCAAAAAAAAAGCCAACTTAGAGGACCATTTTCCTCACCAGAGCAGAAACAGGACAAAAATCCAAAATATGTCAAGTTAGAGGACTAAAATCCTAATTTTGCCTCAACGTCACCGTGGTTTGCCGGACTAGCCATATCCACCACGGAGCTATCCAAAGACTCTCATCATTTTCGACATTAAATGATTAAAAGCCCGACCCAAAACAACGGTAGTCTTTTAATCATCAATTAATTTAATTTGTCGTCGAAATCTACCTCCGACTTCGCATAAACTCTTTTAGAAGTTTTATGTTCGTCCAACCACCACCTTCCTTGGCAAAAAGATCAGAATTGCTGAACCAGTTACTGTTGGCGCAAGTAAATAATCGTGATTGATCCTCCGTGATCAGCGTAATAATTGTGATTGATTGTAATTGATTCTTGTAATATTTCCCTTCCTTTCTTATTATGTATTCTAGGCTATAAAATCCAAGCACTGTAAACACTTTTAGAATCAATGGAAATATGATTCAATCTACGTTAAATAGTTACATTGTCTTTCACCATGAATAAACACGTCATCTTCTCGGAGTTAAATGAATCCCACCTTATCATTTAGCCGATTGGTATGTTCCGTTATAGCAGAAGAAATATAAGAAGGGAAGAACTTGTGAACCCATCATGTCCACCAACATTACACGCTTTTAATTAGTAAAGGTTTGGAAAATAGAATGATGACGAACGAGTAAGATTTTGGTTGAGGCAGCAAACTATTGGGTATTAAAATAATGACATAATTGGCGTAAAAGAGAATTGGGCATTTGTTTTGTATTAAAGGGATATATGACAAATAATTTTGGAGAAGGCGCAGACTGAACACATGGATACCCTAAGGATTTGGAACTAGAGAATTTGGTCGAGGTATATAACAGAACATCAATCAGACAATAGTTGAGTTCATTTTATTTTTGATATAAAGCCAAAGTATGATTTTTTAATTATTTTCAAATATTATACTTATATCGAATGTTGATTTAAACTCGGAAGTCATTTTTCGAATGACATTTATTTAATTAAATAATTCGAATTGATATGAAACGATTAATGTTTTGAGTTAGTGCATATTTTTTTAATAACTATATAACTGATACTTGGAATCGACGGATAATACTTGCTCGCTCGTTTGTGGCACGAAAGTGTCAAATCTCTGGTGGCTAGGGGGATTAGAGTTACTGCTCTAGGAGAACGGCTAGTCACCGGTCTCGGGGCCTCTTGACTCGAAGTCTTTCCAACAGCAGCTAGAGTGCTCACTCGTAAGAGTGGAGACGGTACATTTTCCCCGAAGATTCATGCTACAGCCGGGAAAGCAAGGGCTGACGGTTGGTGTGTGGGTCCTAGGGAAGGGATAGGGTTGGCTGGAGCCATATAGGAGGGTTGCATGGTGAATGTTGATTTTTTCCCGACAATCGACCGGAGTTGTCGGTATGGCTAGTTCTCTTGGAGTGCGTTGAAATCCATATGGTAAAACGGTGTTTGGGTGGTACTTGACTCATCGGCTCGGCCAAAGTTTGATACTTGTAAATGAACCTGACATGTTTTCTTAATGCTCATGCACTTCAATGCTAAAAATTGTTCTTTTCATTGTTCAATCAATTAATAATTAAAAGCTTCCCTTGTTGTTTTTTTAAAGTTGTTTTTAATATCATAATATATATATATATATATATATATATATATATATATATATATATATATATATATATGAATAACACTCTCACACACTTTCATATATGCATTTTGGTGACGCCTCGTTTTCTTTGTTTCTTTGTCTCTTTTGTTTCTTTTCTTTTACAAATATATGTACAGGTTTTTTTATCAAGGAAAATGAGAAATTGTAGGTGAGGATTGATCGAGATTCAAGATAAAGGAAATTAATGTTTTGGATGGTACATCGATTTATTTTAAGAGCTATTGTAATATTTTTTTTGCGTTGTAATATTTTAATGGAATTAGTTAGTGTGTTATGTAAAATTGGTTTGTGGTAACATTGTAATGAAGTTAGTTATTGAAGTGTTGTCAAATCATTTGTGGATTTAGTTAATTACTTTGAGATTTTAGTTTTGTTATTGAAGTTGCGGCGAGAGCTTCACAACCCATCCTAGAATGACACCAGTGGACCTAGGGGTCGGGAGTAGTGTATTACAATGCCGACTTGAAGCCGGACCTATAGAAGGCTGGCCCGAAGGCGAGTTCCAAAATATGATGCCGACCTGAAGTCGGACTTACAGAAGGCTCGCCTGAAGGCGAGTTCCAAATATGATGCCGACCCGAAGTCGGACTTAAAGAAGTCTCGCCCGAAGGCCAGTTCCAAATATGATGCCGACATGAAGTCGGACTTATAGAAGGCTCGTCCGAAGGCGAGTTCCAAATATGATGCCGACCCGAAGTCGGACTTAGAAGAAGCTCGCCCGAATCACGAGTTCCAAATATGATGCCGACATGAAGTCGGACTTATAGAAAGGCTCTCCCGAAGGCGAGTTCCAAATATGATGCCGACCTGAAGTCGGACTTATAGAAGGCTCGCCCGAAGGCGAGTTTCAATTATGATGCCGACCTGAAGTCGAACTTATAGAAGGCTCGCCCGAAGGCGAGTTCCAAACATGATGCCGACCTAAAGGCGGACTTATAAAAGGCTCGCCCGGAGGCGAGTTCCAAATATGATGCCGACTTGAAGCCAGACTTATAGAAGGCTCGCCCGAAGGCGAGTTCCAAATATGATGTCGACCTAAAGTCGGACTTACAGAAGGCTCTTCCCACAATTTCATGTCAGGAGAGTTCCAAAAATAAGAAGGCTCATCCCTACTCTTTAGGTCGGGAGAGTTCCAAAAATAAATACGAAGTGTGATCAAATTTTTTTTTTTTGTTGTAAAACTCAGATTTTTATTAAGAAGGAAAACTGAAGTTTTACAAGTGTCATCTCCTGACAAATCTCCCAAAAAAATAATGTCATCAACACATGTTCACCACCTCCTCAAAACCTTAGTCCGGCAAACCCAGGGAGGGAAAATCCGGGTGCTAAGGAAAGAGTATGGCCCTTCATGTGTTGGAAAAGTAACTCTAAGATCTCAAAAGTATATGACATGTACAAGCGCAAGAAGAAACAATGGAAATCCCAGCCCGAGCAGTGATCTTTTCCTACTGGCGGCTCCAAACTAAGGTGCAACAAGTCCAAGCAATAATCCACATCCATCTGATTTTTCCCCTCATGACAAAATGATCACTCCTGCAATGATGTTGAGGGTGATGCAGCAACCAAAACAGTGCATACAACCAGGGAACGAAGTGTGATCATTTAAGTTGTAGAAATAAAACCCGATGATAGCTTGTATCTTGAGGGCTCAGATCTGGAGAGCTGGGGAGCTCGGCTCGGATCATAGAGAGCTGGGGAGCTCGGTCCGGATCTTGGAAAATAAGAAAGAAAACTCGAAGCTTATTTTGGTGTTACTGCATAAACTTTGCGGCGACGATCGGGTATCGAAACGGACTCCGATCGGCACGAAATTTGGGGGCTTGTTCCTCCCACCTTTTTCTTCAATCTGAACGGTGGAAATTTTGTATCAAAGGCTCAACCTCTGAAAATTGGCCGCCAATCTTACTGCTGCATTTTGGTGATACAACAACAACTTTCCGAAAACGATCGGGCATCGAAAGAGACTCCGATCGGCACGACATTTGGAGGGTTCGTTCCTCGCACCTTCTTCTTCAATATGAACGGTGGAAATTTCGTTTCAACGGTCCAAAATCTGGAAATTAACTACCGATCTGGCTGCCTCGCTTTGGTGATACAACAACAACTTTCTAGTGACGATCGGGTATCGAAACGGACTCCAATCGGCATGAAATTTGGAGGGCTTGTTCCTGCCACCTTGTTCTTCAATATGAACAGTGGAATTTTCACTTTGACCGCCTAATCTCTGGAAATTGGCCATAGATCTGACTACATTTTTTCTATTGGATTTTCAAAAAAGTCGTCAGTAGGAGGCCCTCCTTCTAGTACCATTTGACGGTTCTAAAAATCGTCGTTAATAAATCTGGGGCTGTTCTCCTAGTGACAACCTACAAAAAGCTTCAAGAACCATAAAAACGATAAAAAAGAGAGGGGGTGTTTTGGTGGTGGTTTAGACTGGACTTGAGAAACTGTATCTCAAACTGCCTACGTATCCAATGCCTGTATTGGAATCAAGTCTTCATAGTTTCTTAGGGAGGGTTTATATAGAGGAGTGTTATACCCTATGGCGGCGTGGGCCTTGTCCTTGTTGGGCCTGGATTTCATGTTCCCTAAAGAAAAGATAATTACGATTTAATCTCCTTAATTTTAGGAGATAATTATGGATATATTTGACTATCGGAATCAATGTAGTCATGGTAGAGGATTCTTTCCAAGTTTATCTGTTTATCACATTCATGGGAAATACTATTGAGGAGTGACTCTGGCCGACTTAGATGGCCTGAGCTGAATTGGCTGAATCCTTCTGTGTTTTGGTTGACCCATGGAGGTCGGGGAGGATAGCCGAGCTGGCATCAGCTGGAATTCTTGCAGGCGTAAGAGGTTTGGTCCGAGAGGGACCTAGGCCGACCTGTAAGGTCGCACGAGTAGGCTCGACCATATGCACTGACCGACCTGCAAAGTTCGGAGGATGGAGACCGAGCACATGCAGCTCAGGTATTGAGGGTTCTGGCCCTTGAGGGAGGCTTTTCTCTATCTTTATTTATTATTATGTTGATGTGGAGGCGACATGTGGGTAAGGTCAATTTTGGGCATCGTCAGTCTTCAAAATAGTTAGGATTGGATCTGTTCAATTGAGGACACATGATGGCAAATTTTGCACACTGAATGAGGTTAGGCATGTTCTACAAGTGACCAAGAATTTGATATTACTTAGTCTATTAGACAGCAAAGGGTTCAAGTTCAGGGGTGAAGGTGGAGTGGTGAATGTCTATAAGAATTCAAGTGCGATTCTGAAGGGTATCAGACATGGGACATTGTACATACTACAAGGGTCTACTATATCAGGTTATTCTAATGTTACATCATCAGAGGTTCACCAGTCATAGCTAAACAAGCTGTGGCATATGAGATTGGGTCATATGGGTGAAAGAGGATGCAAATTTTGTCTAAGTCTGATCTGCTTGGGGGACATAAGGTCAAGGAGCTGAACTTTTATGAACACTGTGTGTTTGGGAAGCTACATATGAGCAAGTTCCCAAAAGCAATTCACATCACAAAAGGGACACTTGATTATGTCCATTCTGATTGTTGGGGACCTTCAAGGGTGGAGTCACTGGGTGGTCATAGGTATTTTGTGTCCTTTATAGATGATTATTCATGGATGGTTTGGCTAGTCGTGATGAAGCACAAGAGTGAAGCATTCAAGCACATCAAGCAATGGAAGGATTTGGTTGAGAATCAGATAGGGAAAAAGATCAAGAGACTTAGAACTGATAATGGATTGTAATTCTGTTGGTCTGCGTTTGATGAATTTTGCAAGAATGAAGGCATTGCTAGGCACCATACTGTAAGAGATACTCCACAGCAGAATGGTGCTGCAGAAAAAATGAATCAAACTCTCCTGGAGAGGGCAAAGTGCATGCTCTCTAATTCTTGTCTAGTAAGGATACTTTGGGCAGAGGCTATCAATACAGCCTGCTACATAATCAATAGGAGGCCTCACATTGGGATCAAACTTAAATAACACTTGAAGTTTGGTCAGAAAGGCCAGCAGACTACTCTGGACTTAGGGTTTTTGGAAGTACTGTCTACTATTATGTCAATGAGGGTAAACTGGAACCTAGGGCTAAGAAGGGTGTGTTTGTTGGATATGAAGATGGAGTTAAGGGGTATAGAATCTGGTCATCGGCTGAAAATAGGGTTATACTCAGCAGAAGTGTAGTCTTTGATGAAAACTCTATGCTTAACTTATCTTTGAGGGCCACATCTGAATCTAAAATTGGATCTGAGTATGAGAAGGTTGACAAACAGGTGGAGTTTCAAGTAGAGTCTGTTAGGTGTAATGCCCGAAAGACAATTTTTGTAATTGTTTTATTTAATAAATGAAATGATGTTATTATTCATATTTATTATTATCATATTCACCGATGTGACAATAGTATTTACACTACAGAAAACCCTAAGTATATCGTTTATGTAATCACTTAACTCAGTGTATGGTATATACACGGGAGGATTGAGTTAGTGAAGATGTACTTAAAATACAATTAGCCCGTAGTGAAGTTATTCGAGAGTATCGGGTCTCTCCTTTAACGTGCTACTAATGCGCCCAGAACGCAATAGGTGTGATTGTCTTATCCGGACTTTCGGTTAAGAGAACCTAATGGGGCATTTATATATGAAGATATATCATATAGAAATTTGACCGATTTGATTAGAGTTCACGATATAATTCCGTGTCGAGAAGTCTTATCGAATCAATGGATGATCATATTTATGGATATATCTTAATCATGAGGTGATCACGATCAACCGCTTGAATCGATTATGAAGTTTGACTTGACGGTTAAGGATTACACCGAGTCCGTGGTGCGAATTACCCCATCTTGGCATTGTCTTTGGATTGAGTGAGTAGTACGTGTTATCACGGATACGGAATCCATTCCTTCCATTTATGGAAGTAGATAAACAGATTCCTTATTTGTTAATCCTAGAAAGCGATCGATCGCGCGAGTTCATATTACAACGATTGATCACCAAAGTGAGTTGTATGAATTAATTGATCACTTAGGGGTTAATGGTAAATAAGGATAAGAGGTTCTAAAAGGGTTAACGGTAACTTCCGATTTAGAATGAATAGTCTATGGAGGATTAATCCATATGTAATGATTATATCAATGGACGCTTATTATTATTATCGTGACGAGATAAATATAATCGATAATCGGAGTGCGATCTCGGGATTATGGTGGCATATTCCGTGATTGATTTATCGAATATAATTATTCTATAATTATTTATTTGATTTATCGGAGTCACGATTATTAGTCCATGGTCCCCGACGTGCCTCCTAATATAAGCATAGCTATTCTCGGACGTCGAATCCTAATAATATTAATTTAGTTCTTGTTGGACTTTATTAAAAGCGATATGTGAATTAATTGTTTAGTGGACTATTAAATTAGTTGGACTAAATAATTAAATACACGGAAAAGACATTTTAAGTGACTTCACTAATTGGTGTGTTGACCATTTTTGACCTAATTGGTCAAAAGGATGGAAATATCGTGACCTAATTTTTAGTAAAAGGTGCGCATATATTTTGTGTGTTATTATTAGGAAATTTGTTTTCCTAAATTGATTAATAAGACATGTGCATAAAATATTTATTGGATAAATATTTATGGAAAGAAATAAAGATAAATATTATCCTAGATTTGTTCTAGAATATTATGGGATTATCTTTTATTTAATGGGATTATTATAATTGATTTTGTATTAATTATAAAATCCTTGAAGCTAAGTTTTACTCTCCTATATAAAGAGAGTTAAGTAAAGCCAAATAACACACACATATTTCGACTTCACCTCTTAGAGAGGAGAAGAAAATATTTTTCGGCCAAGGGGTATTAGGGAGAAATCTTGGAGATTTTTCCGGCGACATATCGGAAGGGTTCGAGCCGAGGATTTCCTTCCACCGGGAGTTGCTTGGATCACACGCGTCACGGAAGATCGTGGTGCTCTTCACACCAACCTTCATCCTATCCATTGCGGTTCTTCAACTTGGATTTTGAGATCCAAGAGGTATGTTCTACAACCCCTCGTAGATATAGATCTAGTTATTTTATTACGTGTATTTTATAGATCTAGATCCATAAATCGTTTCCGCTGCGGATGGTATTACTAACAGTGGTATCAGAGCAAGGTGATCTATATTTATACGTATAAAATATTAGATCTAGGAGTGGAAAACATGTAGCTTTTATTGTCCAATTTTTTTTTTTAATTTGGTCAATGCATGTTTATATATATTTTTATGTTGTTGCGATTGTTGTGGTTGAAGAGATGGATTGGGGTTGGCATTGTTTACCCGTTAGATCTATTGTACACTCATATGAATGATGAAAATTCGTTCATATGAGTATAGGAAATTATGTAATTTATCTTTATTGCAAGTTTAATTTCCAGCAAATAGATCTAGTTAGTAGCTGTTTAGTTTTTTTGTTTTCCCGTTGATCGAACCGTTGAAACGAAGATCCCTCCGGTCAGAATCAAGATTAGAAGATGATGATCAACTCCACAAATTTTGGCGTCGATCAGAGTCCGGTTCGATATCCGTTTGATGCTGCGAAAAGGCTGCTGTAACAGAAAAACACAGGATTCACAGAAACACTATCTGTGACTTCCTCGATTTTCTGGGAGAGTTTGGACCGTTGAAAAGCAAATCCGACCGTTCAGATTTATCAAATATGAGTTTTGGACGTACCATAAAAATTTCAGGTCGATCGGGATTCATCTCGATTCCCGATCTGCCTCAGGAAGTCCTTGATGCAGTGCAGTCAAAGTCAGATTCAGCAGCTAGTTTGGCGGTTTACTGGAGAAAATTGGTAAGTCAAAGCACCGATCCAACCGTCCATATTGAAGTTCAAGGAGTGAAGATAAGATCTGGAAAGTTTCGTCCCGATCCGAGTTCGTTTAGTATGCCGATCGTCAAAGAGTTCGAACAGCTGCAGATTTAGTTAGAAAGTAGTAAACCCTAGTTAGGGTTTTGGTTTTATTTTCTAATAGATTAGATACGGGGTGCCAACGATCCATCTCGGTGTTTAAATTTTCCGCAATTTATTTTTATGTGTTCGATCATAAAATAGATATAAAAAAGCGGAATTGCCATGACATGCATCATATCATAAATCCACTCCATGCATACATGTAGAATTTTAATTTTGGTAATTAAAATAGGCATGTATACAAACTCGTGTAATTAGTTGAAATTTAATTAATACGTGGTAATTAATAAATTTAGTAACTAATTAAAGATCCGAGGACGGGTTATGAAATCGTTAGCCTTTCGGTGTGTGTTCTCGGTGAACCGCCTTAAAGTTTGAAAGCGAGATCACGTTTTCAATTCGTAGTGTCTACGAGATTGAATGATGGTAAAAGAACAATAAATCTTGGATAAAAGCGGTTCGCCTTTAGGTTGGGTGGTCAATCGAGCTTCGCTCAAGCGACTTAACCTCTCTAGTGTGATGTATGCACGGGGTCCGGCAAGACTAAGCCAAACCGAGGCGGAGGGGTGATTCCTTCTAATCTCAATAGGGCTCTCTTGACCCGATTTAGTCCGATTGTCACATATGTTCCAACGAATAGGGCGGGTAGGCTTGCCTACGTTACCGACACCATTCGAATCCTTGATTTGATGTGCTTTTATGTTAACATCAAAAGCGTGGTTAGTTAACCCACCACCACTTCCAAAATATTGAGTGGGAGCGGGAGGCGGCAGTAACCCCACGGCCTCTACTATAGATGCAAGTAAGTGAGAGAAGGTGGCGCCTCGCGGCGCTTTGATTTACGTCCCCTACGGATGGTGTTCACCTATCAACATTCATGGCTTGGTCTCCGAAAGGATAGGATTTCTGGGTACTCGTCGGGTCACTGACCTATCCTACGACGGCACACTCGGGGCGTACCTAAGAGATCTGATATAGTAGGTCACACTCATCAAGGGTATTTTTTGATAAATACCTAGGCTAAAAAAGGAAGGTAGTCAATGAATAAAGGGATGTTCGATTCTCGTGGGATATCGATTCTCACAAGTTATTCATTGATTTAACCGTTGATCTCTTTGACCTACCTACGGCGGCATCGAGATGCAAGGTTAAAACCTTGGAATGGTAGAGTAGACTTAATTTTTAGTTTACAATTCCTAAAATTTAATATAGTAGTGTTAAACTTGAATTAATTTATGTCATTTTATTTACAAACATTATCCTTACTAAATTGCTTACAATTGACTAGTATTGACTTCGTTAAAAAGTGGAAAGTAACTAGGGCGTTGAACTAGTTAATCGATAATGCAATTATTTCTCGGAAGAGATATTTTCTCTTAAGCCTTTTAAAAACCAGAGTGACATATAGGTATGTCACTAGTGTCGTCGTGTCAAGCGAGAGACAAACTTAGTTTGATCAAAGGTGATTACGGACTTTGAAAATTCTTCTAGTGAATTTTCAAAGGTGTAAATGACTACACACGTAACCGTTCTAATTGAAAAAGCGGAAAATCATAAAGCTGTTGCTAGTTAGGCGATATTTGGAATCGATGAACTAGTGGGAGTTTTATGATTTGTATTTTTCTGAAACATTAGAATCGTGTAAGTGTTTACGAGAGATTTTCAAATTGAAAAATTGGAAAATCATAACATAAAGCATTCTTTGGTTAGGCGGTATTTGGAACCGATAAACTAGTGGGAGCTTTAATCTTATGATTTGTTGTTTTTCTAGTATATTAGAAAATCCGACAAGTCTGGACAAGTAACACTCGAAATAGACATCCCACGGTTCAAGAGTAGTGTCTACTCTCACACGAATCGCTAGTTCAAAATCTGTTTCCATTTACGGAAAGTCAAGAATGGGAGAGTATGTCTAAGAGTGTTAGTCATCTAAAATCGAGTTGATTTTAAGGCTAAACCGAAAATTAATAAATCGAAAATCATAGGATAAGGATAGTGATTTCGGATCACCAACCTATGAATCCTTGGCGATTTTCTTGAGCTAAGTTCTTTGGAAGAACAAGGCAAAGATTGCATTTAACGATTAAAAGAATAAACAACGGGCGATTAATTTTAGCTAGAATAGTGGGAGTGATATAAGGAAATGAATCTCGGATTCAATCCTTGGATATCGCGGAAAAATTATTTTCCGTTTAAAATTCGTTGAACGAAAGGATTTACCTTCATTCGATAATTTGTTTGTCGTATAGAAAGTGAATATACCATTTGTAATACTGAATCCAAGACTCGGACTTTTGTTTGATAAAGTCAAAACCACTTACAATCTATTTGAAATATGTATATAACACATCTTAAGAACTATTAAAAGCAATTGGCTTCGATATTTAGATAAACGCTTCTTCATAGTCCATAATTAGTGCATAGTCCCTAAAAGACAAGACACAAGACTGGCTCAGGTGATTCTTTTCTCCCGATCTGGTATATTGTCTCAAAGGTTCAATGACTAAGCTTCCTTTCAATCGTGAAAGGAAAATGGTTATAAAGAAGTAACATAGCTTGTTCATGATGACCTTCGGGGTCTTATGAAAGATACAAGCTAGTGGGAGCTTATGAGTAGTGACTTCTAGTCGACAACTACTCAAACACTCCGATAAGTTTATCCAAAATATTCAAAGGTGTCTCTGACTTTGTCGGAAATGGAGTATTCTATACTCGAAATGGGCCATCACATAGTCCTGGGGTGATGCTCGATGCGCCTCATAGTGAAATGCTTTCACTAAGGAAGAAACCATTAAATTGCCTTTACATAGTTGTAGATGTGCCACAATACACTGCTTAACTCAATAAAGATATTGGAAGTGAAATAACGGTTTACATTGAAGTGTAGAACCGAGAAGTCTACCTAGAATATGCTTTGGAATTAACGGATAATGAGTGGATTCGGTTCACCCAAATTCCGTCAATATAAGCATTAGCACATGATGCTTGATGGTTTGACTGGGAATTTCACATACACGTTCGGTTAGTAACCAATCGTTATATATCTTGTAGCATTGAGAAAAAGGTTCGTTATCGATTCTTGACATCGGGAAGGGGACGGTTATCTTTGTTGCATCCTTTCGATAGAGTCTATGAACAACAAACCTTGAACCTTGGAGTACGGTTACTCAAGGTAGTTACTTACTGATTAGATCAAACCACATCCAACATTGGTTGTTGGTGATGACACTAAATACTACTGAACTAAAACAGAATTTCGATCCACCAAGAAAATAGTGGGAGTATGGTTTATCCATTACCCATTATGGGTTCTGAGGCCTTGATGGCCTACAGGATCGATTGATGACCTATGGCTCTTTTGTGAGTCAGTATAGGATTACGATAATAGAGGTTGGTTTATAAGCCATAACCACAGTGAATGGAGTTTGGTACTCAGGAGTCATTTCATACTTTGTAGAACCACCGAGTGTCTCGAGGCCAGTGGGAGTAATTGGATCTACATGGAAGAGAGTAGAATGAATACGAAAGTTTATCTTTCGTGAGCAAAGCTTGAGTGGTCTAGGGGTAATTCCCTAAGAAGTAGAGAGTTAATCAGACGATGGACTCTCTTACCACTTGGTATTGCATGATTTCGTTCGAAAGCAGAAAATAGGGGTGATTCCCTGAGACTTTCATGCCGAACAAACGGAATCTGGATTCATTCGAACGAAAGGTCTTCGCTTAGAACCTATGACATGTAGTGGATCGTCCAGGCTTATGTCCTTTGTGGATAAGAAGCAAACCTCTTGGTCATTAGAAGTCACATGTTTCTAAAACATGTGGATTTGACCGAATATTGATAAATCTTTTGTAGACGGATATCAATTTTAGTACGATGTAGTGAATATATAAATATATATTAGTGTTTGTGAAGGATAACATCGTCGTCGATTGGAATCAACATGGGTGTGTTATCTCAAGTCGAGAATCGACAATGCCACAATTCTCTGCAATGAGATTTGGACAACATTCTTAAGAGTTTGACTCGGTCGAATTCATTAGAATCGATCAACTTTGGTTTCCCATACATCTTATTGGTTAAGATGATGCATCTGTGTATGCAACATTCAACGAGGAAGTTCTACCCTATGCCTCGGGAATGACTCTCTTAATCTTCGGATCAAGAGAAATGGGATAGATTCTCTTTCTAGTAAGAGATGGTCGAGAGTTATTGAGCGTCAATTTTGACCGAATCTTAGATTCGGCGGTTAACGAAGCAAGTTTAGTATGTCCTTTAGTATCTTGAGAGAACGAGGAATAATATGCGGGCATATTCAAATGTGAACTTGGATATGTGAGAATACACCGTTCGACTTTGTGTCGATTAAGGATGATCGTTAAGTCGATCTCGGTCTCGATGTTTACTCTTGTGTTGAAGCTATTGCCTGGAGGAATCCACCAACGCCAACTCGACTTTAACTAGTTGGGTGATTAGCGGCTTTGTAGTAGCTAGAGGCGATATAGCCTCGGGATTTCTTTTTTCGATTAGGGTAATTCCAGATTTGGAAAGCCGATACCACATCATTGTGCAAGCGATGAAGGGTAGCTAATAAGGATTTCCAAAATCACTTGAGTTCAAGAGCATATTGGGAAAGTACCACATGATTAGATGGACCGGCGACGTTTTGATTCTACGGATCGTCTCTCGAGCCGACAACCCGACTAGTCATTAAGACCCATGACATTTAGATGTAGTACTCCCGAGTCACCGACCTATCCTACGACGGCATACTCGGAGTGTATTTTGGAATCTGAAATGGTTATGACATGCTTAGTGGGTACTAAAATACGGGATGAGTCTCCATTGCTTTAGAGCAAGTGGGAGATGTAGTTTGTTGTATTTTAAATAATAGGGTGTGCTCTAAAACAATTAATCACATGCTTTCGTGCAAGTGGGAGATTGTTAGGTGTAATGCCCGAAAGACAATTTTTGTAATTGTTTTATTTAATAAATGAAATGATGTTATTATTCATATTTATTATTATCATATTCACCGATGTGACAATAGTATTTACACTACTGAAAAAACCCTAAGTATATCGTTTATGTAATCACTTAACTCGATTGTATGGTATATACACGGGAGGATTGAGTTAGTGAAGATGTACTTAAAATACAATTAGCCCGTAGTGAAGTTATTCGAGAGTATCGGGTCTCTCCTTTAACGTGCTACTAATGCGCCCAGAACGCAATAGGTGTGATTGTCTTATCCGGACTTTCGGTTAAGAGAACCTAATGGGGCATTTATATATGATAGATATATCATATAGAAATTTGGACCGATTTGATTAGAGTTCACGATATAATTCCGTGTCGAGAAGTCTTATCGAATCAATGGATGATCATATTTATGGATATATCTTAATCCCGAGGTGATCACGATCCAACTCGCTTGAATCGATGTGAAGTTTGACTTGACGGTTAAGGATTACACTTGAGTCTGTGGTCCGAATTACCCCATCTTGGCATTGTATCTTTGGATTGAGTGAGTAGTCCGTGTTATCACGATCACGGAATCCATTCCTTCCATTTATGGAAGTAGATAGACGCCTTTATTTGTTAATCCTAGAAACGATCGATCGCGCGAGTTCATATTACACTTGATTGATCACCAGTGAGTTGTATGAATTAATTGATCACTAGGGGTTAATGGTAAATAAGGATAAGAGGTTCTAAAAGGGTTAACGGTAACTTCCCGATTTAGAATGAATGATCTATGGAGGATTAATCCATATGTAATGATTATATCAATGGACGCTTATTATTATTATCGTGACGAGATAAATATAATCGATAATCGGAGGAGTGCGATCTCGGGATTATGGTGGCATATTCCGTGATTGATTTATCGAATATAATTATTCTATAATTATTTATTTGATTTATCGGAGCCACGATTATTAGTCCATGGTCCCCGACGTGCCTCACAATATAGCATAGCTATTCTCGGACGTCGAATCCTAATAATATTAATTTAGTTCTTGTTGGACTTTATTAAAAGCGATATGTGAATTAATTGTTTAGTGGACTATTAAATTAGTTGGACTAAATAATTAAATACACGGAAAAGACATTTTAGTGGACTCGGCCGAATTGGTGTGTTGACCATTTTTGACCTAATTGGTCAAAAGGATGGAAATATCGTGACCTAATTTTTAGTAAAAGGTGCGCATATATTTTGTGTGTTATTATTAGGAAATTTGTTTTCCTAAATTGATTAATAAGACATGTGCATAAAATATTTATTGGATAAATATTTATGGAAAGAAATAAAGATAAATATTATCCTAGATTTGTTCTAGAATATTATGGGATTATCTTTTATTTAATGAGATTATTATAATTGATTTTGTATTAATTATAAAATCCTTGGAGGCTAAGTTTTACTCTCCTATATAAAGAGAGTTCTCCCAAGCCAAATAACACACACATATTTCGACTTCACCTCTTAGAGAGGAGAAGAAAATATTTTTTCGGCCAAGGGGTATTAGGGAGAAATCTTGGAGATTTTTCCGGCGTATCGGAAGGGTTCGAGCCGAGGATTTCCTTCCACCGGGAGTTGCTTGGATCACACGTACGGAAGATCGTGGTGCTCTTCACACCAACCTTCATCCTATCCATTGCGGTTCTTCAACTTGGATTTTGAGATCCAAGAGGTATGTTCTACAACCCCCTCGTAGATATAGATCTAGTTATTTTATTACGTGTATTTTATAGATCTAGATCCATAAATCGTTTCCGCTGCGGATGGTATTACTAACAGAGTCTACTGAATTAAAAGACTCAGGAGGGGACAGTCAAGAATCAGCAGATCTAGAACTGGAGCCAAGCCAGTCTGCTGAACAAGGGTCAGTAGATACTCAAACAGCTGATATTGGTCAGCAGGGTATAACTCTCAGCAGAGCTAGGAGAACCAATATCAGACCTCCAAGAAGATATGGGTTTGAGGAGGATATGGTTGGATATGCACTACAGGTAGCTGAAGAAGTGGATGGATTTGAACCTAACACTTACAGGGAAGCTGTGACATGTTTTAAGGCATCCCAATGGCTTGTTTCCATGAGAGAAGAAATGGAGTCACTGCAGAAGAATGAGACTTGGGATCTGGTAAAAAAACCACATGGTAGAAGGATGATCAGCTGCAAATGGATATTCAAGAAAAAGGAAGGAATAACATCTGCTGAGGGTTTCAGATATAAGGTACATTTGGTTGCATGGGGGTTCAGTCAAAAAGAGAGGGTAGACTATGAAGAGATATTTTCTATAGTGGTCAGACATACTTCCATCAGGGTGCTGTTAGCAATAGTGGCACATTAGAATCTTGAACTTGAGCAATTAGATGTGAAGACATCTTTTCTACATGAAGATGTAGATAAGGAAATTTATATGACTCAGCCAGAGGGTTTCCAAGTTCCTGGCAAGGAAGGATATGTTTGCAAGTTGAAGATGTCCTTATATGGATTTAAGCAGGCCCCAAGGCAGTGGTATAAGAAGTTTGACAATTATATGATTTAGCAGGGTTATAGCAGGAGTCCATATGATTGCTGTGTATATCACAACAAGTTGAAGGATGGTTCATTCATCTATCTGGTGCTGTATGTGGATGATATGCTGATAGCTGCTGCAAACAAGTCTGATATTCAAGATCTGAAGAATATGCTCAAGGCTGAATTTGAGATGAAGGATTTAGGGAATGCAAAGAAAATTTTGAGGATGGAGATCTATAGAGATAGGAAGTAGGGGAAGTTGTTCTTGTCTCATCAGGGGTATATTGAAAAGGTATTATCCAAGTTTGGCATGTCAGCAGCCAAACTTATGGATACTCCTATAGTATCAAATCTGCATCTGTCTGCTGTGTTTGCTCCACATTCAGCTGAAGAGGAAGAATACATGTCAAGAGTTCCATATGCTAGTGCGATTAGGCGCTTTAATGTATGTCATGAGTCCATCTTAGGCCTGATTTGGCTCAGCGATCAGTGTTGTCGGCGGAGTTTATGGCTCAACTCGGAAAGGAACACTGGAAAGCAGTGAATAGGATATTTAGGTACCTTAGGGGTACATCAGATATTGGACTCTTATGGAGGTGGTACTCTATGTTTTGTCATAGGGTACTGTGATTCTGATTATGCTGCTGATGTGGACAACATAAGATCTATGACTGGGTATGTGTTTACTTTGGGTGGTTCTGTGGTATGTTGGAAGGCAACTTTACAGGGTACAGTGACATTATGTACTACTGAAGCAGAATACAAGGCACTGACATAAGCAACAAAGGAAGCAGTTTGGTTAAAAGTGCTAGTCAATGATCTGAGTCTGTATCAAGATCAAGCCAAGGTGTACTGTGATAGTTTTAGTGCAATATGTTTGGCTAAGGATTAGGTTCATCATGAAAGAAATGAGAGGAGAGTTAAAGTGGAGAAGATCAACACTGATGTGAATCCTGCTGATATGTTCACTAAACCAGTTCCAAGGGGAAAGTTTCAATTGTGTCTGGACTTGCTGAATATCCACAGCTATTAATCTGAATCTGAGAATACTCAGCTGATGTTGGGGGTCTACTGAGGTATTCAAATATGAAGACAAAGAGAAAATCTGGCACTTAGTTGTGTATCTGGTTAGTTTGCATAAATTTGAATTCAAGGTGGAGATTTGTAATGGTGACTTAAACTTATGCTACTAAGGTTTGGTATGGAAACATGTTCTGGTCAGCAATGAATGAAGCATCTGCTGTAATCTGGTTTTCAGTTCGGGCAAGATCAGCAGGGTTGATCAACCTGCTGATGGCAAGTCTACTGAAGACAAGTCTGCTAATGCCCAACAGAATTGTGGAACACGTCTGCTGCATGTTTTCGAGTTTTGCCTAAGTTACTTCTGGGTATTTCAGTCATTTACTGGGTTGACTGTTTAGTCGGTTAGGGTTGGATTCCCAAGGATATAAGTGCCATATGTATCAATTGTAACTGTGATGTAACTTTCTGGTGATAATAAAATATCTTCGTTTGTCCGTGGAGTAGTCGGCACATTGCCGGAAACCACGTTAAATCTGTGTTCTTCTTGTTTTTGTGTTTGTTTACTTGTTTATCTTTTATCTTTACTCACAATTATCATCACTTCTTGATCGATCCGTCATAACAGCTCAATAAAAACTTATTTTATTGAGGAGAAATAAAATAAGCTTAATTGAGGGATCGATGATACAGCTTGGATGTCCTATTCCTTTAATGGAATACGACATCCAATCTTGGAGCAACAACGAGAATATGGAATAAATCTTGAAGCTAGAAAGAAGAGTCACAAATCCCATAATTTGATACGAGCAAAAAATTGTGATTAGTCTTTTGTCACCATGCTGTTTGGATTGTATAGGATTATGTATAAAAGTATGTATATGTTATGCATATTTGATAAAAAATAAATATTTCATTAATTTCTGTATATAAAACATGTTATTTTAATGTGATGATAAAATTGTTCAAATAACATGATAAATGTTATTCTGTTTTATTGCTTTCAACTCTCAAACATCAATATATGTTAAATATATGTTCTTTTTGTGGATGCTCTTGTCAGATTGTTTATTTATTTGTTCTTTTCTCACGATCACTATCAATCCTGACGATCCGTTACAACAAATATATATATATATATATATATATATATATATATATATATATATATATATATATATATATATATATATGTGTGTGTGTGTGTGTGTGTGTGTGTGTGTGTGTGTGTGTGTGTGTAAAAGACTGCTTTGAGGACAGAAGCCTTAATCGGAAGCAGGCCTGTTCGCACGTGTGTTCTTTAACTTTATTTCAGAACACGTTAGCCTGACATCTCTTTATATATTAGAAACAACATGGAAGAAATTAATAATTAAATGCTCGGAATATTTAATATCAAAACGTTATTATAAAATGCTCCTGTAATCTAAAATCCACTAAGCACATTAACCACATATACTAATACACTAGGCATGTAACAAAGATTGTTAAACCCAAATATCTAATTTATTTATAGAGTCATCACCTTGAACATAATGTCCCCATTTTCAGCCGTAGCACGACTTTCGATCATCAATAGCTTTAATATTTCATCATCCTTGTCGTCACCTATAAATCTTCATATTCCAAATAATAGAAGCGAGGTTGTGAATCTCTGTAAGTAATAAGAAATATTAATTAATATACGGGTATGTATATTCAACTGTGATGATTATAGATACTCTCATTTAGAAGTAGAAATAACCATAAAACATTTTAGAATATATAGAAGTATTTATTAACAGTTTAATACTATATTAACTTTCAGTCCATCTTTTACTTACTATCACTTTCATACTTTTAATACTTGTTTTTCATACTCTTAAGACGTTTTTCGTATTGTTTGTTTAGATGATTGCTTGCTTATTTATTATTTTGTTAATTTTATTCCTATTGCTGCTTGTTGCGTCTTTGATGTTGTCTTCTGAGTTCCGAGTCCATGTATACATCTGAGCCATTTGTTGAGAAAATTGAGGGGAAAAATATAAAATTTCCTTAATCTTGTTGCAACACCATCAAAGCAACCTTATTTGGACTCGTTCATTCATTTAAGGGAAGAGAAACAGTGAGATTCATACCTATGGATATATTTTGCAAGCTTGAAAACCAGACTCTCCAATTAATGATTATTTCATCATGCTTTGTTGGAAAATTTCCGATTTATCATAAAGCATACGGTAGTAACGGAACAGCAGATGAAGAAAGGATATTATCTAGAGGCTTCTTAAACAGATGGCTAAAGGGCCTTGGAAAAAGATGAGCTCGGATTTAATGGAGTCAAAAATAAAGAGCAGCCACAGGTTCATCTGAATTGAACCTGAATAAAGAGAACGGAAAAGGAAAAATATATTACCGTGAAAGAATTATGCAATTTTGACCTTCGGTATCAAAATATATATACGTTTTTTGGTTAACTATGAAAAAATTTAAATTCTAACAAAATAAACACTTATCATTTTTATCAATAAAAAACTTGACTCTCATATTTACATGGTAGTAATTGTTTTTTTAACAATAAAGCGCCAATTGTATATCCAAAATAAAGCATTTGGCGTGTGCTGCTAAGTATGGATCGGGTTAACAACAGTTTTGGATGTAATTTCCGTGCTACTGAGTACGGATCGGGTTAACAACGGCTTTGGATGTAATTTACGGGTAATCAATTTCTCATCGTCTTTTTATACAGAGAGATGTGTTACGGACTATATTATGTATATTATATTCCTTTTTATAATTGTATTTTTCTTTTCTTTTTTTTTTTGGTTTTTCACATTTGCCTATTTCATATAGTTAAACAAAATCATCACCAACTCATTTTTCTACTAGCTATGAAGGCCAAATTTTCTATCAAATCAAACAACAGTCAATAACAGTGATTTGAAAAAAAATTAGACTGAGTGGGGCACGGGAGCATCCACTAGTAGTAAGAATTTCTATTCTTTGAACACATACGACGGTTACGTATAAAAGGAATGCTCGTGTCTTATCAAAATAAATGGTGGTGTCTTAATTTAAGAGAAGTTAATTAACTCTTAATTTTCATGCTTATTTTCTATTTTGAAAAAATTGTTGTTGTGGACATGATTGTTAATTGAAGAGACATTATATGAAGGGGTACGATGGTGACACACTTTGATTGGTTGTGTGTTTATTAAATAGTATGTATATATATTTTATAATAATAACTTGAAACTATATTCAAATGTGGTGGACTAAGTTTAATTTTATTGTTATGTTGATTGTGCCATTATGAGGCCGACTACATGTGCACTTATTGAAAGAAATTTTGTTGCATAATATCTAAATTATACTCATACACCGCAATATCCGAGTATTGTTTAAAATTTTTGAGATATATATGTGCTAAGTTACTGCTTCCTTCGACAGGAAAAGAACACGCAATATTCGGATTTAATTAATTAGTGGTGTCTTTGATTTAAAGTTTGTGCATATTATATGTGGTTAAAGTATCTTGTTATTTTCATTGATGATATCATAAGATACTGTTATGTATATCTGCCGAGAAGCAAAGACGAGAACCTTGAAGTTGAGAATCAAATTGACAAACGAATTGAGAAAATTCGTAGTGATTAAGGTGGATAGTATAATGCATGATTTAATGAGTTGTTCTGGTACCAACATCATTCATTAAACCATTGCACAATACATACTTTGATCGAGTAGTGGTGTTGCTTAAATGCAAGAACACTAAAAGAAATGACAAGTGTCGTGTTGATTTGTTCGGGTTTATTCAGAATTGTGGGGGGAGGCAGTACTCTACGCAATTGTAATTCTCAACAGAATAAAATCATGGAATAGTGGAAAGGCTACAAGCCTACCAACAAATTCCTGAAAGTGTGGGGGTGCTTGACAAAGTCGAATACCTAAGTCAAAGCATGTCAAGATAAGAGCATGAAACAAAGACTGCATATTCTTTGGATATGCAAATAACAGTAGTGTCTGTCGGTTTCTGGTGCAAAAGTCAGACATTCTTGATGCATGTACATTAAAATGTGAACATTGACTTAGGCATTCTTGGGTATACAGCACTCTGCCCGCCTTGTGCATTGGAACCATGGCGCTGTGAAGGTGTGGTATAAGGAAATAAAGTAGCACCTTTACTAACACCAATTGGTTTTAGTGCTACCAGTTTTTAGGATCAAACGCTTAACGTTGTACTGAAACCAATTGGTGTTAGTAAATGTGCTACTTCATTTCCTTATACCACACCTTCACAACGCCATGGTTCGAATGCACAAGGCGGGCAGAGTGCTGTATAACCAACAGTTGGTCTTCCATACATTCCACAACTAGCCAAGAGTACCTAGCATAATACTACTCATTATTAAAGCTTATTTTGCGATCCACGAAGCAGTATGGAATGACCCTTAGCCCTCATCTGAGAGTGACATTGTGATGTAAAACGGTACCTTACAAGTGTTCTATCTATGTGCCCTATTTGTTTACAACTTAGTGCAATCTACTCACATACATTATCCAAAACCATATCATTCACACATTTAAGTCCAACTATAACCACCTTACTCCATCCTATCCCAAACTACAATTATACAGAATGCAGAAGGCCAAGATGATAAATAACATAATGCATATACATAAAATTACATGTTATACATGGAAAAAACAAGCCAACACCAAGCTAGCTAATCCAAGTAACCTTGCCTACATGCAACTTTTTTTCCATAAATACTTTTTCAGCAATTACAAAATATATAAATAAAGAACATTTGAGTAAAAAGAACCATATTAATTAATTGAAGTATCTTCTTACCTCATAGCTAATATTCTTTCATGGGGTAAATTTCTCAAATCTAGGTTCCAATGTCAAACTATGAATTCATCTATTAAAATACACAATTTAGCATCCTTATTTCACAAAACTACTGCATAAACCCTGGGCTTATGCACATGGCATATCCAAAGGATGGGAAAAATTTCCTTGAATTGCAACAAATAAATTAGATGAAAGGATGCTCCTCATCATTCGGATTGTTTTGACTATTTGTTCCCGCAAAATGGATCAATGGAACACTTTATAAAAGATTTGCTTCATGTATCGACGAATTAGAAGAGATGTCAACCGGCAACCTCCAAAGCTTTCTTACGCAGTGTGAAAGCGCTTTTTGTTTTTCTCTACCGTTTTATGTTGCCGACGGGAAATTTGTAATTTTTTGGTTTTGTTCACGGGCAATGGAAAAGCAGTGCAGCATGCCAGCGTACGTACATATATATATAATAGGTTGGATTTTTATTTTTATTTTCTTTAAGTTAATTTTTTTTTTTCGAGGGATTAGTTAATATTTCATTTTCCTTTCTAAATAAAGAATATTAAGGAAACCAGTAATAATTATTATTTCCATTTTATTCCTCTTTTATATTGGAAAATTATTGATATTGAAAAGACTACCAAATATGGTTTCCGAAGTGACGAAAATTCCCTTATAAGAATTACTGAGTCTTACAATATATATATATATATATATATATATATATATATATATATATAAACGTTATTACTTAAGTTGAGAACATAGTCCATACCTCTTAAGCCTTTTGGTTGTTAGGTAGACCCCTTTAGAATGTCCAGCACCATTATGTTCCACATATTTATGTTGACAAAATGGCCCTAGGCAGAAAAATTATCTTAGACCATTGACATAAAAATATTTCAATATCAAAAATAAAAACATAATTTCACTTAAATTTTGATTTTTTTTATCCGAGTCAATTTTGTATTTTATATATCAGATATTTTGAGCCTCTGAAATTCCAATTTGTAAGAGTTTACCGTATTTTATATGTTATATATTTTCTATGTTGAATACCAGGTATCCAAGGTTCACCAAATAAAACAATAGTTTATAGGGGAAGGGCCGTATAATAGCCTGCACTCTGCAGATGCAATAGCGTTAAATGAGTTATAAATGGTCCATTCAATCTTGACTTGACTCCGCCCTCCTCGTTTGGTCTAAAAAAGACTAACCCGATCGAGTTGACAAGACCTTTATGTCTCACACTTATATGAGGTGAAGCGGGGACATTACTTTCTTGATGTGGGATTTTACATTCTCCCCCCTTTGCTGAGGACTCATGTTTCCGCCAGACGGCCAAGACTTGTCCTGGTTGTCCTACCAAATAATTACAGAGGTTGCCCCCACCGCCTCTCGGTGTGTGGCACTTAGTTCCGTATGATATTCGGGCTTTGATACCATTCTCAGAACACCCTGCACTCTCGGGTGCAGTAGCGTTAAATAGTCATAAATGGTCCGGTCAATCTGCTTAGACCGCCGTCACTTAGTCTAAAAAAGGACTAACCCGAGTTGAGTAGACATTTATGTCTCACACTTATATGAGGTGAAGCGGGGACATTACTTTACCGATGTGATTTTACTGAGGCGCGGAAGGATTAAAAAATCATAAATGGGTCTGGAAGGGCGTTACTCCATGTTATGTGATTAAAAAGACAAATTCATAATAAATGGACAAAAATACCCTTTTACACATTGAACACGTAGTATGCTAGATAAAGTGTAGTAACAATGTAAATGCAAGAAAACAAATAATAATAAATAAGAAACAAGTAGTAATGTGCCATAAAATATCGTAACATCCAATGAAAAGTAGTATGTACCAATAACCAAGTAATAATGAAAATTTAAAAAGAAGTAGTAACAACCCGTAAAATGTAGTAACGGCCAATAAACAAGTAGTAACAGCCATAAAACAGATAAAGTACATAAAAAATTATAGTAACGTTACAAAATTAATAGTAACAATCCTAAACCCTAAATTTTATCAACAAAAAAAAAAACTGGTGCACCGTCACCCCTCCTTCTCCGCCGGAATCATTTGCAACTTCCGGTGGCACAATCGTCACCCCGCCGGATTTTCTCACCACATAAGTGGTAATAACAAATATACATGTAGCAGTGGCCAAAGTAGCGCCTTCTTGGCCGGAAATTGGACTCGGTCGGTTGGGCGGTGGAGAAGGTATGAAGCGGCAACGGATTTGATCGGATTTTGCGGTTGAAGGACGGATCAAATCGTTACTGACTGGCCGGGCCGAGTGAGTGTGGCGGCGAGTTTAAGATTTTGATCGGAGATCAAACAAAGACCATATTTCTTCGTCGGAGATCTCTCCCTCTCTTTCTTCATCCTCTGTCCACATCGACTTCAATGGATGCCTCCCCTTCTCTGCAAAACTCTCCTCTTCCTCTGTTAATTCTCTGTTTCGGACCGCCACCGGGACCAAAGCGGTTTTTTGTGATCGCTGAATCAATGGATTGATTCTTTGTAACTTGAATCAAGGGATTGATATTCTTTGTAACCACTAATTGCTAAAATCAATGGATCGTGTGATTGATAAAAGAATTAGAAAAAGGTATATTGGTAAGTTTACGCAAGTTTTGTCCTAATTAATAATCGACTTCCTTGGATATTGATAAATAAATTAATCCGTCATTCTCTCGCAAAAACCTATGTTTTATATATTAACACACTATCCTTAACAATATTTTATTGATGTGGTTGATGTGTTGTGGTCCCTATTGTAACCATCTGTATCACGTGTTTGTTATATAGCGCACACACATACACACACACACACACACACACATATATATATATATATATATATATATATATATATATATATATATATACACATATATATATATATATATAGATATACAAGGTTGGCCCTATGCTGAAAGGGGTCTAAGGCGGATTAGTTGGATGAGTCTTTTGTCGGTTGGTTAATTAGGTATGACTAGTTGGTTGGTCGGTCAGGCGATACCGGTTTATTTTATTTTTTTTGGTAAAACTCAATTTTTTTATTAAAAAAAGGAAAAATTGAAGCCATCTCCTGTCCTTACAAAAAAATGACGTCATCAATACATGTTCATCATCTCCTTAGTCTGGCAAACGTGAGGTGGGAAAATACAGGTGCTAAGAAAACAGTGTGGTCCCCCATGTATTGGCAAAAGAAAAACTAAAGGAAACATACAGGAAATATCTAAGGCCTGTTCCAAAACACAGCAAGGAAAATCAAAACAGCCTAGAGCTAAAGGATCTGTTTTTGGGGAGCCAAGCTATGATCCAAATAAGTCTTGTAAGCTCCTGCAGCATGTCTTTGAAGGAGAAGATCAGTCTACAACAGAATTTGACAAAATACAGCAACCAAATATGCCTGCAAAAGATGTAAACAAGATGCAGCAACTAGGCATATACTGCAAAAAACCAACATGAGGAAACAAATGATATAACTGCTTGCACCCTTCCGATAAAAGAAGGGTGCTTCCTGATGTATGAGCGGGGTGCAAGTCAATAAGATAGTCGACATCACAACAGGTGCCCAATTCCTGCAAGAGATAGTGGAGCCATGCAGCGACAGAACAAGATATAGCAAAGGGATTCCGAAAGTAAAGGATGTAGTAAAAGGTAGCGAAAAACCGTTTGCACCTTCATAATGATGAAGGGTGCTTCCAAATGATTCCATCCAAATGTAAAGTTCATCTACATCTAATAACATGGAATTGAAGTAGGTCCTCTTAATAATGAAACCCGGTTCTCCTCCATCCATCCACACTCGCAAAGTGTTATTCAGGTAGAGTGGCGGTTTTGGCGTGGAAAATCTACTAGAGAATTAGCCTCTCTATAGATGTGGTGGAGCTGGAAGTGGTGCTCTCAGAAATAAGGTTCTGGATCTTCTCAACACGGTGAGTATATTTCCATAGAGATTGGTGCTTGCCAGTAATCATGTTGATCAAAGATAAGGAATCGATTCCCGGAGGACTTGCTGCAAATTGAAATTAATACAATGTTGGATGTTTGTATATCTGCTTGCATGTTTGTCACCACACCATATGCTTCATAACTGCGCAGAATAATATGACCCCTATGGTTTTTGATGATGTATCCCCCCACCAACACCCGGGTTCTATAAGGATAAGCCATCAGAATTCATTTTGTAGCAGTTTTCTGGGGGAAAGTTCCATTTAACAGAAATGTGTTGAACTGGAGGTTTAGAAGTAAAATGATGAAGAAGACCAACATGAAGGAGGATATCATCTTTGGGAGAGCTTCTTACCAAATTCAGAGAGCTGCAAATCAGCCTGAGGTTATCCTTGATACCATGAATAATATTTGTAGCACAAGTTGTAATCCCTTCATGAAAAGCTTTATTTCTGGCTTTCCATATCTCCCAACTTATCATAATTGGTGTCAGTAAAGTGACTTAAACTTTAAAATTGGTGGAACCAATCTGAAGACTCAGCTGTGTGATGGACAGCTGAGAAGTGTATTCAATTCTGCGTGCATCGGTGAGGTGGAGTCTCATCAAGCTTCATCGGCGGGTGAAGTCTGTGAGTCTTGGAATACAAAGCAGGTCCCACATCTATTAATTCTGTTATGTGACAGCTATACAGTGTCATTAAAAGGAGGACACGTGTAAGGGTATTTATGGTAGATCAGACAAATATTCCTGACGGCTAAGGTTTATGGATTTATGCCTACAAATACAGTTGTTGTTGCATTGTCTGTGTGTGTGAAATCTGTAACTCAGTGTATAATAATAAAGATCTCTTTTCTGCCCGTTTTTTTTTATCTCTCTCACTTTGAGAGGGGTTTTCCACGTTAAATTTGTGTTCTTCTTGTTTTCTGTTATCTCCATTGATTATTTACGTTTGATTGCGTCTGTTTCTAATTCTTGCATCTGAAGTTATCTCCATCAGTTTCATAACAAGTGGTATCAGAGAGAGGTTCTGGAGAAAACAATCTGTATGATCAACTTCATCTTCACCAAGACCTTCAGTAAGGTGCTAGGATCTGTGATAAAGTTGTGGTCTTTAGCAAGAAAAGATGTTAGCAGTAAACGTGAAAGTCGATAAATTTACAGGAAGGAACAATTTTGGTCTGTGGCAAAATCAAGATCGTGCCTTTGTTGAAACGAAGGGTTTGTGTAATCCTTTATCGACAAACCAAATACTGATGCGATGATTTTGCGGTCTGTAAGAGAAAGCACATTCAACCATCATGTTGTGCTTATCGATGATGTTATCACCGAGGTTCTTTGAGGAAGACACCGCATCCAAGTTGTGGAAGAAGCTTGAAAGCTTCAGATATGACCAAGTCACCGACCAACAAGTTGTTGTTGAAACAGAGGTTGTTCGGTTTGAAGATGCATGAGGGAGTCCACTGAGGAACATCTTGACCAGCTGAACATAATATTACTTGATTTAAGGAATATTGATGTTAAAATTGAAGATGAAGATGCAGCCCTAATCCTGTTGGTGTCATTACCGGCATCATATGAAAACTTTGTGCAGTCTTTCATAGTTGGGAAGGATATAGTAGCTTTAGAGGACGTGAGGTCTGCCTTACATGCCAGGGAGCTTAGACACAAGGCTGCTGGGACAGACAGTCAGGTTGCTGGGCTAGTAGCTAGCAGCCATAGTGGAAAATGATATGGACAGAAGAAGAAAAAGAAGTCAGTGTCCAAAGGTCCTAAGTCTACTGATGTCTGTAATTATTGTAAGGAGCAGGGACATTGGAAGTCCAATTGTCCAAGTAAGAAGAAACAGCAGGAAGGCAATTCTGGCATAGTAGCCTTGGCTACTGAGCAATCTGATGAGGATCTGGTTTTAGTTGCAGGGGACTCTACACACCATAATGATGTGTGGATACTTGATTTTGGAGCATCCTACCATATTTGTCCAAACAGGGAGTGGTTTTCTACTTATGAGCAGATAGATGGTGGTCAAATATATATGGCCAATAGCAAGGTTTGCAAAGTTGTGGGAATTGGCTCAGTAAAGTTAAGGACAGAGGATGGTAAATTCTGTACACTGAAAGATGTAAGACATGTTCAACAGATGACAAAGAATTTGGTATCTCTTAGTCTACTGGAGAGCATGGGGTTCAATTTCAAGGGTGAAGGTGGATAGCTGAATGTCTTCAATGATTCAGTTGTAGTCCTCAAAGACATCAAGAGGGGAACCTTGTATATATTACAAGGATCTATCAGATCTCCGCACCTTCTTCTTTGTTGCATCCTCGCAGATTCACTGATCTCAAAGAGACTCACTGTGGCACATGAGACTTGGTCACATGTGTGAAAGGGGTATGCATGTTCTTTCTTCAGCAGGTTTTCTTGGGGGATATAAAGATAAGAATCAGGACTTTTGTGAACATTGTGTGTTTGGGAAATTGCATAGAAGTAAGTTCTCAGCAAGGTTGCACAACACAAAGGCATCCCTTGATTATATCCATTCATCTGTTACTGGTCCGTCAAAAGTTGAGTCATTGGGTGGTCACAGATATTTTGTGTCATTCATAGATGACTATTCAAGGATGACTTGGGTGGTGATGATGAAGAACAAAAGTGATGCATTCAAGAATTTCAAGCGAGTGGAAGGCACTAGTGAAGAATCAGTTAGGCAAGAAAATCAAGAAGTTCCGTACAGATAATGGCCTGGAATTCTGCTGGACGGATTTTGATTCATTTTGTGCAGCTGAGGGTATTGCCAGACATCATACTGTAAGGAATACACCTTAGCAGAATGGTGTAGCTGAAAGGATGAATCAAACTCTACTGGAGAGGGAAATATGTATGCTTTCTGAAGCTAGTTTATCAAGGAGATTTTGGGCAGAGGCTGTAAAAACAGCTTGCTACTTAATCAACAGGAGTCCTCACACAGGAATCAATCTCAAGACACCATTTGAGATGTGGTCAGGCAAGCCTGCTAACTACTCAGTTCTAAGGGTTTTTGGGAGTACAACTTACTATCATGTTAGTGAAGGGAAGTTGGAGCCAAGAGCCAAAAAGGGAGTGTTTGTGGGGTATGGTTATGGAGTGAAAGGATATAGAATTTGGTCATCAGCAGAGTCCAGAGTAATCCTCAGCAAGGATGTTGTGTTTGATGAAAATTCTATGTTAAACTCATCGATGGAGAGGTCTCATCGAATCAAACCAACGATCTTTGAACTGATAGTGTTGAGAAACATGTGGAGCTTTAGGTGGAGTCTACTGATATGCAACAATCAGTGGATCCAAATCAACACTATACTGATTTGGATAACGAACCAAAATCTGATCCAAGCCACCCTCATCGAGACCTCGGTGAGGCGCCATACAAACATTGATCGCCAGAGTCTAGCCAAACAGCTCTAGAAGATCTAATGTTGGGATCCCTCCAAAGTGATATGGATATGATGATTTGGCTGGATATGCACTCTAAGTTGCAGAAGAGGTAGAGGTTGCTGAACCTACTACTTACAGGGAAGCAGTGACATGTACATAAGCATCTCAGTGGCATCTTTGCCATGGGAGATGAAATGGAGTCGTTGTTGAAGAATCGACTTGGGAATTGGTCAAACAACTCTACTGACGACAAGGGAGTTGTGACTTGTAAATGGATTTTCAAGAAAAGTAAGGAATAACTAAGGCGTATGGGGTCGTATAAGGCACGTTTGGTTGCAAGAGTATTCACTCAAAAGGAAGGTTGACTTTGATGAAATATTTTCACCAAAGGGTCGACACACTTCAATCGGGTGTTACTAGCAATGGTGGCATAGCAGGATCTGGAACTTGAGCAATTAGATGTGAAAACTGCTTTTCTACATAGTGAGGTGGATAAGGAGATATACATGACACAGCCTGAGGGTTTTCAAGTTCATGGCAAGGAAAATTATGTTTGCAAGTTGAAGAAATCATTGTATGGTTTGAAGCAAGCTCCAAGGCAGTGGTATAAGAGGTTTGACAGTTTTATGCTTCAGCAGGGTTATAACACAAGTCCTTATGATTGTTGTGTATACCACAGTATGCTGAAAGATGGATCTCACATCTATCTTGTCTTGTATGTGGATGACATGTTTATTGCTGCTGCAAGGAAGTCCGATATTCAAAATCTAAAGAACCTTTTCAGTACTGAATTTGAAATGAAGGATTTGGGTGCAGCCAAGAAAATCTTGGGGATGGAGATCTGGAGAGATAGAAGTCAGAAGAAATTGTTCTTGTCTCAGCAGGGTTATGTGCAGAAGATTTTGGCCAAGTTTGGTATGTCTACTGCAAAACCAATAGATACTTCTATGGCATCGAATGTTCATTTGTCTGTTTATGCTTCACAGTCAGCTGAAGAGAAGGAGTATATGTCAAAGTTCCTATGCTAGTGCAGGTGGCGAATCGATGTATGCCATGGTTTGCACTAGGCTCGATCTCGCTCAGCAAATGGTGTTGTCGCAGTTTATGGCTCAACCGGAAAAGGAACACCGGAAAGTGTTAAAAGGATATTCAGTGCACGAGAGGTACAAACCGATGTTGGTCTCATTTATGGAGGTGATACTAGTCTGGTCACATGCTACTATGATGCTGATTATGTAGGTGATGTTGACAGTAGAAAATTAATGACTGGTTATGTGTTTACATTGGGAAATGCAGTGGTCAGCTGGAAAGCTTCAGGCTACAGTAGCCTTATCAACTACTAAAGCCGAATACATGGCTCTTACTGAAGCAGCTAAGAAGGGTATCTGGTTGAAAGGGCTAGTCAGTGATTTGGGGTTGCATCAGGATAAGGCTGAGATATATTATGACAGCCTTAGTGCAATATGTTTAGCCAAGGATCAGGCTCATCATGAGAGAACCAAGCATATTGATGTCAGGTATCATTTTCCGAGGAATGAGAAGAGAGTTGTAGTGAAGAAGATCAGCACCAATGATAATCCTGCTGATATGTTCACTAAACCAGATCAGCAGAGTAAGTTCAGCTTTGCCTGGACTTACTGAATATTCAGAGCTTATAATCAGTTTCTGGAAACTCTACTGAGGGCAGATCAGTGGGGTGGATGCTATGGAGATAGTCTGGTACAAGTACATCTGGCATTGACGAATGCATCTGGTACAAGTACATCTGGTTATGCAATCTGTTTGACTCTGATGAGAGTTGAAGTCAAGGTGGAGATTTGTCAGTAAAGTGACTTAAACTCTACAATTGGTGGAACCAATCTAAAGACTCAGCTGTGTGATGGACAGCTGAGAAGTGTATTCAATTTTGTGCATTAGTAGGGTGGAGTCTACTGAAGCTTTTGTCAGCAAGGTGAAGTCTGCTGAGTACTGGAATATAGCACGGTCCCACATCCATTAATTCGGTATGTGATGGCTATACAAAGGTCATTAAAAGGAGGACACGTGTAAGGGTATTTATGGCGAGATCGACAAATATTCCCGACGGCTGTGGTTTAGAGATTTGTGCCTATAAATACAGCTTGTTGTTGCATTGTCTGTGTGTGTGAAATCGTAACTCAAAGGCATAATAATAAAGATCTCTTTTCTACCCGTGGTTTTTATCTCTCTCACTTTGAGAGGGTTTTCCACGTTAAATCAATGGTTCTTCTTGTTTTCTGTTATCTCCTTTGATTATTTACGCTTGATTGCGCCTGCTTTAATTCTTGCATCCAAGTTATCTCCATCGCTTTCATAACAATTGGGATAAGAGGAAGACAGTGTTTAAGGTGCTCTTCCACGGGGAGGAGGGGGGTGCATCCAAGTTTCCATACTTTGCTGAAAAGGAAAAGGCATCATGACCCCAATTAAATAGAAGCTTGAAAAAATTACCAAATCTGTTCAGACATGGGACATTGCCAAAACACATGTTCTTCAGTTTCTTCATTGGAACAGAACATACATTTAAAAGGTCCATAAATGCCAAATCTAAGTAATTGAGTTGCAAAGGGAAGGTCATTGTGCAATCTCCATATAAAGAAAGAAAATTTCCCGGGCATGTAAGGCTTCCATACTTCTTTGAGGTCATGGAGGGTCAATCTCTTGTGTCTGAGTAGTTCATAAGCAAAATTTACTGAAAATCTGCCATGGTTAGTATGAATCCAATTCCATATGTCCTACCGATAGAGCATATTTGGTTGGGATTTTATCGCTTTTTTTAGTCATTTCTTGGAAGATATGCGTTTTTCCGGGTGTTTTGTGTTGTTTTGCGAGGATTGATAATGATAATGACTTAAAAGAGTGTTTTGTGTCGTGGAATGCGTTAAAGAGAAGAGAAGCTAAACGATGATGTTACCGCTAAAAGAGAACGAAAGATGCTTCGCGTTTTGAGGATTTTGAAGTTTTGAAATAAGAGTCTGGGAATGGTATGATCATACCATTTCACTAGTTTGAATCTGAAAGTACAAAGACGTATATTTTATATTGGCTGGTATATCTTATTTTTGATTGGTTGATTAATAAATGGGCAATGGGACCCATTTTGGTGAGCAAATGGCGTGAATCATAGCTAGGCTATATTTTTTATTATTAGAATTTTGGACATATCATCAATTACAGATCACCATCAGCTAGGGTACGGAAGAAAAAAAGGGGCGGCTGCATCTGTGAATTTTTTTCTTGACATTTTTCCCTCGTCATCATTGGAGATTTTTATGAATTATTTTGTTATTTATACAACAGTGGTTAGTTTAATCTTTTACTCAGCTTAAGAATTAATGAAACCTCCGATGTAATTGACCGAGATCAAATCGCGCTTCTTCCTTGCTGATTTATTAAGATTTGTTATCTTCTGCTATAATTTATTCACGATTATTAGTTGGGTTAATTATTGGGAATTGAAAATATATATCTTTCTTAAAAATAGTTTGTTTTATATACTCCTATTTTTAATTTTACAAAGATAATCGCATCAAAATACTCGTAGGACGGGCGATTTGGCATTCGGGGACGGGATATATTATCGCGAGTACGGATCATTTTTATATGGCGCCGACTAAGATAACACGTCCCACCAACTTTTCTCACTTCAGACAGGCTATATATATATATATATATATATATATATATATATATATATTTGTGATGTTTGTGGCCAACGTTTGAACAACTTTCCACTTAAAGAGGCCTCATCTTCTTCATGATTGTGGCCAACTTTTATCGATTGCAAGAAGACCTCGGCTATGACTGTGGAGGAGTATTACAACACACTCATGGGTCTTTATGACGATCTCAATCGTCTCAAACCGCTGCACCACTGCTCTTGCGGATTGTGTACCTGCAATCTCGTGGGCAAATTCGAAATTGATCGAGAAGAGGAAAAGTTTCACCAATTTTTGATTGGTATAAATGATGAGCTTTACTCTGTTGTACGCACTAACCTTTTGTCTAGGGTCCCAGCTCCAACATTGGATGAGGCATACCTTGCTTTCACTCAAGAGGAACGATCTCGGGGGATTGCACGAGGACGAGCTGTGAAGGAAGGTGTTAATACTCATGCCTTTTCGTTGCAGGTTGATCGAACTCGAACTCGCACCGAAAGGATCGACAAATCAAAGCTCTCTTGCACCCATTGCAAGTAGGCTGGCCATGACATGAGCACCTGCTTCAAATTACATGGCTATCCAGACTGGTGGGAAGACCGGAATCGGAAATCTAAGGGTGCAGCTCCGGTGGCGGCGTCATCTCCAGCTGCAAGTTCAGGACACGGGAAAGCTGCTCCTGTTAGTGCTAATGCAGTGCTGGGCGATGTCCGAAGCGAATCTGCGGGTAACAGATGTTCTTCCTTGGCAGATTTGAAGAAAAAAAATAGACGAACGGCCCCAGAATAAATCCAAAATAAAGTCGGTCTTGCAAAAAAATTGCGGAATTTTTGCCCGTCCGAAAGTGAGAAAAGTTGGTCGACGCGTTTTCTTTTAGTCCGGGCTCAATGAAAATAACCCGCTCACGACAATATATATCCGTCCCGAATGCCAAATTGCCCGTCCTACCGAGTATTTTGATAGGGTTATGATTGTAAGAATTAAAAATAGGGGTATATAAAACAAACTATTTTTACCCAAAGGTAAATATTTTGAATTTTTGTCTTAATTATTTCAGCAGGGTAATTGATATAACTAATTAATCGATTGTCAATTGAAACGATAAGTCTGTAATTGCTTATTAGTTTTAATAAGGTGATGAGTGGTATGATTGTACTTGTTCGCAAATTGGTTAATCCGCTACCACGAAGGTGAATAATCTGGATTAAAATTAACTCACGCGTGTGTGTTAATATTCAGAATCGGGACTCTTAAATATTAATGCTGATGGAACACCAAACTCTTATGACCGTGTCTAGGAGTTTCTTTCGGTTAGAGTATAATTAACGACCGTGTCTTAATTATCGAATTTAGAAGAGGCTGGTTACTTGGCGCATGTCGTAACTTTAGCCTCGGTCTATTAATAAATTAATGAGTATTTTTAAGTCAATGATCAATGAGGAAATTGAGGTGGAAATAATCAACTTCAAATTGAGCCTTCTTATTATTGATTTTCGACACTACATTATATCGCACTTGTCTCGATTATTAAAACTATTTAATTTTATTATTACACTTCTAGTCAATTCACCACAACTTGATTTCTATATTTTTTCCTGAAAAGAAATAATCTTCCGTTCCCTGAGGATTTGATCCCTGCTTCCATTGTACTCGTTATAGAGGTTGAAGGTGTTTATTTTTGGTGGTTTACCGATACACCAAATTTTGGCACCGTGGCCAGGGAACGACTATTGTATTATTTCTTTTTAGGACTTGTCACACTAATCGTTTCAGTGCATGCCAAGATCTTCCAGAACAGGTGAATTGATATTTGACCCATAAATCAAGAAGACAACAAAAAACTGACAAAGGAGACAAAAGAGGCTAAGAGGCAACTCAAGGCATCAACGACTTCACATGATATTGCACTAGATATGGGTATAACAGATTCATCGACCGAAGAAGAAGTTTTATCGAAAACCGAGTCTGCAGAGATGGCAGAGAATCAAAAGCCACCAAGGACGTTAAGAGAAATGGCAGCTCCGGATTTTGATCAATATCCTATATGGATAGCATTCCCGGATATTGACCAACCATTCGAGTTCAAGGCATCATTGATGCACGCACTGCCTAAGTATCATGGATTGGCACTAGAAGATCCGTACAAACAGTTAATGGATCATCATTTGGCTTGTACCACACAGAGATTTCATGGTATGACAGAGGATCAAATACGCTCAGAACTTTTGCATACACCTTAGTAGGAAAATCCAAGAGTTGGTTCTATTTGCTTACTTTAGGATCTATTACAACATGGGCGGCCATGAGGGCAAAGTTCATGGAAAGATTCTGAAGGATGCAGGTTCTTAGATCTAAACAAGTTAGATCTATGCGCAGCGGATGGATCACGATTTATATGACACAATTCATAATTAAAGGACTTAAAAACTACAAGGGGGTTTAAGATTATGTTACCAATAACGGGAAGAGTCGCCTTGATCTTCCGATGTGTTCTCCAAACGGCGGTTGGTGGACACCCTTCTTGATACACGAACCTCCTTGATATGCAAACTAAAAATCCCAAGATTTTTCCAACTCAACCCTAGAATAGAGGCCAAATTTTTCGCCAATTTCTCTCGGTGAATAGTGACGTGAATAGTACCTTTTTCTTAGACTTGGGAGAACTCTCTTTATATAGGAGAGTAATCAATGTCCTCCAAGGATTAAATAATTAAGTGATAATTATCACATTAATCCTTTTCCAAATAAAAGATAAATAAAATGATTATCCCAAACAAATTAGGATAAATCATATTATTATCTAATATTCCATGAATTATCATTTAACAAATAAAAGATAAATCACATGTCAAATAATTATCCAAGAAAACTAATTTCTCTCTAATTAAATGATGATATTGGCGCCACCTTTAGGGTCAAAAAGCCCACATAAAATGTCTTTTATGTGTATTATATTATTTAGCCCAACTAAATAATATACATGCATATCAATTAATTAGCCACCAATTAATTATCAATGAGGCCCAAGTAACAAGATTACTAGTCCGAATTACGTGCCACATCGGGGACCACGGACCTATAACCAGAGAGCTCCAATAATTAACTATTCATCGAATGTAAAGTACATTAATTATTAATTCCGGGATTACGCCACCATAAACCCGAAATCGAACTCTACCGATTATAGATGTATACTTATACTCAACCCATGTAGAGCTTAATAAGCGTCCATTGATATAATCACTACATACGGATTAACCTCCATAGATCGCCCATTCTGAGTGGGAAGTCTCCGTGAACCCGACTCGAATATCTTATCCTTATTTACCATTAACCCCTAATGATCAATTAGTACACATATCCGAACTAGTAGCTAATTAGTCAAATGTGAACTCCCGGATCGATCACTTTCTTAGGGCTAACAAACAAGGGGATCGTCTCTCTACTTCCCGCAGGAAGGAATGGATTCCATGTCTCGTGAAAATCGAACTACTCACTCATCCTGAGATAGTGCCAATGAGAAGTGGCTTGGAACACATATTAAAGTGAACCGTAACTAACACATCAAACACTACCCCGGGACAAGCAGCATCCTGTGATCACCTCAGGATTAAGGTTGATCCATATATGATCATCTAATGATTTAATAAGATTCCTCGATTACGGAATTATACCGAGAAATACAGATTAAATCGGTCCAAATTATATGAATGCCATCATATATAAATGCCCCACGTAGTACCTCTACCGACAAACCGGATAAGACTACCACACCCTAAGGTGTTCGCATTATTGGTGTTTTAATCAAGAGACCCTAAACTCGATTAAGTTCACCACGGACTAACAGCTTTAAGTATATCACCACTAACTCAATCCTCACGTGTAATCTATACACCGAAAGTTAAGTGGTTACATACTGATATATACTTAGGGTTTGCAAGCAGATGTATTACTTTACAAGCACAAAGCAAGTAATAAGGTGAGATAAATTCATCATTCATTATTAAAAACAATTACACAAATTGTCTTTCGGCACTACACCTAACAATCTCCCACTTGCACGAAAAATGACAAGCAACGATTGTTTTAGAGCACACCTTTTTCTCATCTTATTCACAACACTCTCCCACTTGCTCTAAAAGCAGATGAGATATATTCCTCAATGCCATACCCTCCAAGCACCATACTTGGTACACTGATCAGTTTGGTTGTCGGCCCGAGACTAAACGTTGCCGGTCCATCTAATCAGGCGGTACTCTCTCTCAATTATGCTTTTGACCTCTAGTGACTAAGAAGATCCTTCTAAGCTATTTCTTCACTGTTTTCACAATGAAGTGATATCGGCTTATCAGACCTGGAATTACTCCCAGACCAAAAAGGAAATTCTAAGCACTATGAGTAAACACTGAGCCCGAGATCAACGTAATGATCATCCTTAATCTGACTACAAGTCAGAATCAGTGTAGTCAACCATATTCAAGTTTGCACCTGAATATACAAGCATATGATTCCTCGTTCTCTAAAGATACTTGAGGACGTACTAAAACTGCTACTTATTGCTCAAATCCAAGATTCGATTACTATTGACTTATAATAACCTGACTTGCCGTTATCCAAAAGAGACTCTATCCCATTTTCTCTTTATCCGAGATTTAGAGAATCATTCCCGAGAGGTAGGGTAGGACAACTCTCGATGAATGCTTGCAACCATATATGCATAATCATCTTATTCAATAAGATCGATGGGATAGCCAATGACTTATTCTCGTGAATTTGACCGAATCGATTCTTTGAACATAGTCCAATTCTCTCATCCGGAGAATCTTGGCGTGTCGGGCTCGACTTCGATAGCACACCCATGTTGTTTCCAAATCGCTTTAGTGTTATCATTTATGAACACCAATACTACTACTATACCAATATTGATATCCAGTCTACGAAAGACTTATCAATACTCAGTCAAGTCCACATATTTTAAAACATGTGACTTTTAAATGACCGAGAGGTTCTCTCTAAATCCACAAAGGATATAAGCCATGGCAGTGCCTCCTACCAAAGGTTCTTTCTAAATGAATTAAGATATCGTTAATCTCGCAAAAAAAGGTATTAGGAATCACCCTATCTTCTCGCTTTGTAACGAATCCGTTATTCATTCTTAGCTAAAACCCTTCGTTTCGAATGAATTCGATTCCGTTGTTCGGCAAGAAAGTCTCGTGGAATCACCCCTATTTTCTCGCTTAACGAAATCTAGCAAGATCCGAGTGGTGAGAGAGTTCAAGGTCCGGTTAACTCTCTACTTGTCGTGAATCACCCCTATACCACTCAACTTTGCGCCGAAAGTTTAAACTTTCCTATTCATTCGACTCTTTCCGTGTAGATCCAATTGCTCCCACTCGGGCCTGAGACACTCAGTGGTTCTACAAGAGGTCGAATGAACCTGAGTACCAAAACTCCATTCACAGGGTTAAGGTTTTCAAACCAACCTCTATAATCGTAATCCTATACACCTACCAAGAGCCATATGTTATCAATCACCCCAAAGAGATTATAAAGTCCACAAAATCACAATGGGTCAACGGTTAAACCATACTCCCACCGTGTCTTGGGTGGATTGACATTCGATCTAGTAGTATTTATCGGTGTAATCACCAACAACCGATGTGTCCCGATTAAATCGATAGTAACTACCTTTGGGTAACCGTATCTCAAGGTTTAAGGTTGTTACTTATAGATTCTATCGTAAGGCTTGTGACAGTTCAACCGTCACTTTCGATCTCAAGAATCTTATAATCAACCTTCACTCGCCTCATTAAGATGTTTCACAAACAAGCATAATCTGAACGTATGCGCAAAATTTCCAAATCTACCTTTAAGCATTAAATGCTAAATGCCTACATTTATGGAAGTGGTGTGAACCGAATTCACTCCTTATCCATAAACTCACTAGCATCTTCTAGGTAGACTTCTCGGTTTTACATAATAATGTTAACCGTTATTTTGCAACGAATTATCTTAATCGAGTTTAGCGTTGTATTGTAGCATATCAATAACTATACAGGCAAGTCTATGGTTTCTTCCTCGGTGAGAAACATTCCACTAGGAGGCGGGCCGAGCATCACCCCAAGACTATGCGATAGCCTATTTCTGAGCATGGAATACTCTATTCTCTCGCTAAAATCGTAGACACCTCCTCGTATTCTTTCGATAAACCAACTAGTGTTTTGAGTAGTTATCGACGCAATGTCACCACTCAAAATCTCCCACTAGCTTGTATCTCTGCACTCCGAAGGTCATGGTGAACAAGCTATGTTACCCTTCAAAACTATTACCCTTTCCCGATTGAAAAGAAACTTAGTCATTGTTCCTTTGAGATAGTGTTCCAAGACTCCGAGATAGGAATCACCCTTAGCCACCAAGCAGGTCTTGTCTCTGTGATATATGCACTAATTAATAGATATTGAAAGGTCGTTTATCTTAATACGGAAACCTTTTACCTTTAATAGTTTTAGATGTGTTACACGACTTATTCAAATTGTTCTAAGTGGTTCGACTTTATCAAACAAAAGTCCGAGTCTCGGATTCGTACTACAAATGTCATATTCACTTTCTATGTGGCAACAATATATCGAGTTGAAAGTGAATCCAATTGTTTCAACGAATCAGAAATAGAAAAATAAATTTTCTCGTGATATTCAAGGATAGAATCCAAATTCATTTCCTTATATCACTCCCACTATTCTAGCCGAAATTACGCCTCGTTGTTACTTTATTAATGCACGCCTTTATTGTTCTTCCAAAGAACTAAGCCACTTTGAGTCAAGTTACTCGGTTAAGAAAGTCGCTAAGATTCATTGGTTAGTGATCCAAATCACTTTCCTTATCCTATACTTTCTTTAATTAATGTTTCGGTTTAGCCTCAAAACTTTAGTTAAGATGATTAACACTTATAGACATTCTTTCCCATTCTTAACTTTCCTTAAAAGGGAATAGTCTTGAACTAGCGATTCGCTTGAGTAGACACTACTCGTGAACTGTGGGATGTCTAATGAAAGTGTTACCCAAAGGGGACTGATTTTCTAATAAATCGAAGAACATAGTATAAAAGCTCCCACTAGTTTATCGGTTCCAAATACCGCCTAACTAATGACACTTTAATTTATGATTCTCCAATTTTTCTATCAGAAAATTTCTCGTGTAGACACTACACAATTCACTGTAAGAATTTTATCGTCCCAATCATCTTTCAAACTAACTACGGTTGTCTCTCGCTCACGACGAGTGACAATGAGTGACATGCTTATTTACGCCACTTAAGTTTTGAAGGCTTCAAGAGAAATATCTCTTCCGAAAAATTAATCGTATGTGAGATTAATAAATACAACGTTCGATTACTTACCACTTTTAACGAAGTCATTACTAGTCAATTTTACACTAGCAATTAGCACCTTAGAGATATATATATTACAGCTTGTAAATAAAATTTGTGAAAAAATAAATCCAAATCATACACTACTAAAATTTTAGGAACATAAACTAAGTACTTATAGTCTATCCTACTGCTCCAAGGATTTAATCTAATGCCTCAATGCCGCCTTAGGGTAGGTCAAAGAGAGGTTTCATTAATATTGAAGATCGATTGAGAATCGAACATCTCATTTGTGATCGTCAATCACCTTTCCTTTTTCAGCCAAGGTACTACCAAAAATACCCTTTATGAGTGTGACCTCATCGTCTCGATTTTTAGGTAGACCCCGAGTGTGCCGCCTTAGGGTCGGTCGATGACCCGACGAGTACCCAAAATCCTATCCTTTCGAGACCAAGCCTTGAATTTTGATAGCGGTGAAGGCCTTCCTTGGGGGCCGAAATCAAAGCCGCACGAGGCGTCACCATTCTCTCACGTTGCTTGTGTCAACAATGAGAGGCCGTGGGGTCGGCCGTCGCCTCTCCGCTCCCACTCAATATTTTGAAAAAGTGGTGGGTTTATCGATCACGTTTTTGGACTTGATGTTTCATTAAGGAACAATAAATCATAGGCCCGAATGTTGTCGGTTATGTGGGCTAGCCCACCCGACCTATTCGTTAGAACATATGTGGCCGCCGGACGGGTCAAGGCTAGGAGAGCTCCGCTGAGCCGTAGTGGCTCTTCGGATGACTCAAGATTGCTGCACCCGTGCAAACGCCACACGTGGAGGGTGAAGTCGATTGAGCCGTAGCTACCGTTGACCACCCAACCGTGGTTAAACCACTTTCAACTCTGTTTGCCCGTGATTATCCAATCCTTAAACATCAAACATTCACGTAGACACTACGGAACAAAAACGTAATCTCGCTTTAGGTAAGGTGGAATTCACCAAGAATCCAACACCTTAACCACGAGGTTTCGGGATTTTACTCCTTATGCTTTCGCAGAGTGGGATTCACCGAGAATCCATCACCCAACCTCGACGATTGAAAAAACCCGTGTTCCTCGGTTTTTACCCTAATTAGTTTCTAATTAATATCAAACAATTAATTAAAACTAATCGTGTGTTTTATACATGCCTAACTAATTCCTCGAATTAATTTCTACATGTATGCATACGAGTGGAATTCATGATATGATGCATGTCATGGCAATTTTCCGGTTCTACTCATACAATCTACACATGTATACTAGTGCGGAAAATAAACACCGAGATGGACCGTTGGCACTTCCCGTAACTAATCTACTCGAAAATAAATTAAAACCCTAATCTGCAGCTGTTAAGAATCTTCGACGATCGGAATATCAAACGAACTCGGATCGGGACGAATATTTCCAGATCTGATCTTCATTCTTCGGACTTGAAGATGGACGGTCGGATTGGAGCTTTGACTTGTCAATATTCCTCAGTGAGCCGCCCAACTTGCTGCTGAAACAGACTCTTACAGCAGCGCATCATTTACTTCCCGAGGCCGATCGGGGATCAAGATGAATCCCGATCGTCCTGAAAATTTTATCTCACGTCCAAAACTCCATGATTATCGATCTGACCGGTCGGATTTTAATTTGAACGGTCCAATTGTTCCCAGAAAATCGAAGAAGTCACAGTTAGGGTTTCTGTGAATCCTGCGTTTTTCTGTTACAGCAGCCACTTCGCAGCAACGAACGGAAACCCAAACGGACTCTGATCGACACCAAAATTTGTGGGATTTTTCATCAACTTCCAATCTTGATTCTGACCGGAGGGATCTTCGTTTTAACGGCTCAAACAACGGGAAAAACGAAAAGACTAAACAGCTAATGTACAGATCTATTTTCTGGAAATTAAAATTGCAATAATACATGAATTACATAATTTCCTGTACTCATATGAACGAATTTTCATCGTTTATATGAGTTTACAATAGATCTAACGGGAAAACGGTGCCAACCCCAATCCATCTCTTCAACCATAGCAATTTAAATCATAATCAATGCATAATTATAAGTAAAAATTACCTACATGCAATTCCACTCCTTTAAATCGTTTAACTATGATTATGACTATATAAATCGTGGAACCTGGCTCCGATACCACATGAAGGATGCAGGTTCTTAGATCTAAACAAGTTAGATCTATGCGCAGCGGATGGATCACGATTTATATGACACAATTCATAATTAAAGGACTTAAAAACTACAAGGGGGTTTAAGATTATGTTACCAATAACGGGAAGAGTCGCCTTGATCTTCCGATGTGTTCTCCAAACGGCGGTTGGTGGACACCCTTCTTGATACACGAACCTCCTTGATATGCAAACTAAAAATCCCGAAGATTTTTCCAACTCAACCCTAGAATAGAGGCCAAATTTTTCGGCCAATTTCTCTCGGTGAATAGTGACGTGAATAGTACCTTTTTCTTAGACTTGGGAGAACTCTCTTTATATGGAGAGTAATCAATGTCCTCCAAGGATTAAATAATTAAGTGATAATTATCACATTAATCCTTTTCCAAATAAAAGATAAATAAAATGATTATCCCAAACAAATTAGGATAAATCATATTATTATCTAATATTCCATGAATTATCATTTAACAAATAAAAGATAAATCACATGTCAAATAATTATCCAAGAAAACTAATTTCTCTCTAATTAAATGATGATATTGGCGCCACCTTTAGGGTCAAAAAGCCCACATAAAATGTCTTTTATGTGTATTATATTATTTAGCCCAACTAAATAATATACATGCATATCAATTAATTAGCCCAATTAATTAATTATCAATGAGAGGCCCAAGTAACAAGATTACTAGTCCGAATTACGTAAGTCACATCGTCGGGGCCAATGGACCTATAACCAGAAAGCTCCCATAATTAACTATTCATCGAACAGAAAGTACATTAATTATTAATTCCGGGATTACGCCACCATAAACCCGAACGAACTCTACCGATTATAGATGTATACTTATACTCAACCCATGAGCTTAATAAGCGTCCATTGATATAATCACTACATACGGATTAACCCTCCATAGATCGCCCATTCATCGAAAGGGAAGTCTCCGTGAACCCGACTCGTAATATCTTATCCTTATTTACCATTAACCCCTAATGATCAATTAGTACACATATCGACTAGTAGCTAATTAGTCAAATGTGAACTCCCGGATCGATCACTTTCTTAGGGCTAACAAACAAGGGATCGCTCTCTCTACTTCCCGCAGGAAGGAATGGATTCCATGTCCTGTGAAAATCGAAACTACTCACTCATCCGAGATAGTGCCAATGAGAAGTGGCTTGGAACACATATTAAAGTGAACCGTAATTAACACATCAAACACTACCCCGGACAAGCGGATCCTGTGATCACCTCGAGATTAAGGTTGATCCATATATGATCATCTAATGATTTAATAAGATTCCTCGATTACGGAATTATACCGAGAAATATAGATTAAATCGGTCCAAATTCTATATGAATGCCATCATATATAAATGCCCCACGTAGGTACCCTCTACCGACAACCCGGATAAGACTACCACACCTAAGGTGTTAGGCGCATTATTGGTGTTTTAATCAAGAGACCCTAAACTCGATTAAGTTCACCACGGACTAATCGATTTAAGTATATCACCACTAACTCAATCCTCACGTGTAATCTATACACCGAGTTAAGTGGTTACATACGATATACTTAGGGTTTGCAAAGCGTGTATTACTTTACAAGCACAAAGCAAGTAATAAGGTGAGATAAATTCTGTCATTCATTATTAAAAACAATTACACAAATTGTCTTTCGGGCACTACACCTAACAGATTCATCCCCGCTTCACGAGCTTCTAGCATCAGAAAAGATATATATGGAATCAGACAGCAGCCAGAGGAAACATTATTTGACTACTGGGAGAGGGTCAACCATTTGCTTTCAAGTTGTCCACATCATCAAATTCCAGAACAATTACTCATTCAGTATTTCTATGAGGGACTTATACCAAAGGAAAGGAAAATAATTGAAGCAGCAAGCGGTGGAGCTTTCATGAACCAAACATGTGAGAATGCCAAGTTGATTGAAACCATGGTGGGTAATGCGCAACATTTTGGCTCAAAAGAGGATGTGGCACAAACAGTGAAGGAAGCAAACTTCTCCGCCATTGGCCAATGCCTTGACACATTGACATCATTGGTAGAGAAGATGGCAACAGGGCAGATACATCAAGTTAAGACTTGTGGTGTATGCTCGATGGTGGGACACCAATCTGATATGTGTCTTACTTTGCGAGATGATGGTATTGAGCAAGTAAACGCGGTTGGTGGTTTCCAAGGGCAGCAACAATTGAAGTATGATCCGTATTCAAATACTTATAATCTAGGTTGGAGGGATCATCCTAACTTCAGCTATAAGCCACAAGGAACACAACAACAATTTTTGCATCAACCGCAATATGAGCAACCACAAGCACCGGCACCTTCTAGGCCCTCTATGGAAGAAATGATGAAGAATCTGACCTCTTCTTTGCAGCAAACTGTCCTACAAGAGGTCTAGAAAGTGAAACAAGAGGTCCAAAAAATACAGCAGTACCACTTAAAATTTCAATATGAGATAAGAACAGGACAGAGAAATCTTAAGATCAAAATGTCTTAATTAGCCTCCACGGTGACTCAGTTGCAACAAAACCAAGGAAAGCTCCCGTCACAGGTGGTGATCAATCCAAGAGAGAATATGAATGCCATAGTTCTGAGAAGCGGCAAGGAATTGTGAAATCCACTTCCTGAAGACAAGGCCAGGAAGAAGAAAAAGAGCGAAAAGGAAAATAAAAAGGATGTGTCTATGGAGAAGGTAAATGAAAATATTATTGAGACTAATCCTAAATTTGTTGTTACTCCACCTTTTCCTTGAAGGTTAGCGAAAAGATAAAAAGGCGGAAGAGGATAAAGCTTTGATGGAAACCTTTAAAAGGTTGAAATTAATCTTCCACTTTTGGAAGGCATTAAGCAAGTTACGAGGTATCGCGAAGTTCTTGAAGGAGCTTTGTACCCGTAAAATGAGGTTGAAATCGAATGAAAGAGTGATGATGAATGAGAATGTATCAGCAGTTTATTCGGAGGAAGTTGCCACCGAAATGTAAGGATCCAGGTATGTATGCTATACCTTGCATCATAAGGCATAAAAAGATAGAAAAATCCATGCTTGATCTCGGTGCATCCATTAACGTTATGCCGTTGTCTGTGTATAAGGAATTGAATCTTGGGCCATTAAAAGAAACAAGGGTTGTAATTCAATTGGCTGATAGGTCGAATTCATATCCCGAAGGCATGGTAGAGGATGTACTAGTAAAAGTAAATGAGCTAATTTTTCTGGTGGATTTCTACATTATTGATATGGATGATCAATTCTCATCACAACCTTCACTTATTTTGTTGGGTAGACCTTTCATGAAAATAGCTAAGACAAAAATTGATGTTGATAAGGGTACTCTTACATTTGAGTATGAAAATAAATTGGTCACATATAACATTTTTGATGATGTAACGTACCCAAAAAATCATGAGTCTATTTTTCATGTCAGTGTCAATGAATATGTTGTTGATGATCATGTTGAAATGAACACTTTGAAAGAGGAGCTTGAGTTGTTGTGCCCACGGAGTTTAATAGGTATGGATGTTCAAAAGAAGGATGAGGAGGAGTCACTAAAACTTGAGTGGAATAAATGTTTTGAACTTTTCCATACCATTTTTCGCTATATGGATGTCGATTAATGGGAGAAATGCAGTTGTGAAAGGAAAAATAAAATAAAAAATAAAAACAACGGTATGATCATACCGTTTTGAAGATTAAGCTCTGAATGAGTTTATGTTTTGATTAATTAAAAAAAATAAAAATAAAATAAAATAAATAAACTCAGCATTCGATTACCTTTAATTTTAATAAAAAGCTATTCTATTATATTTTTATTCCTCTTCTTTGCCAAAGCTTTCCCCCGTCCCTTTTTCCCAAACCCCACCGTCCCTGTTCCAACAAAACTGCAGACTCCGATCAATTTTTTTTTCCGGCACCGATCATCATGCGGCCAAAAATCAAGGCCAAGAAGCAGATATTGTCGTTACAACAGGTAATTTTTGAATCACCCCCCATTCCTCCAAATGATGAGTCCACCCCTCCTTCTCACCGGTCTCCTACCCCACCGAAAACCAACATGCCTAAATCTTAAACCAAAGCCGAAAAAGACCACAGCCTGGAACTCAATCCACTAATAAAAAGCTGAAGACCGGAGTTTCGGGCGACTTTCCCCACCATTCCGTCACCGACAAGGATTTGGAACAGCCTGCTCCACCAACTGCCTTTGACTCACCTTGCAAGGACTCGCACTCTGCCGTTGCAGTCACCAGAAAGTCTAAAGTCCCCACTTCGGTTTCAAGTAAGTCCTCGGTCTCACCTTTTATTATCTCATACATATAGATATATTTATCATATCATGACATTTTGCATACTAGCATTTCTCTTCTACATTTGGTCATACATTGGGGACAATGTATGTTTCAAGTGTGGGGGAGATGTTGCATTCATATGTTTATCATTTTTTTTATCAGTCATCATGTTATATTCATCTATTTTATATTTTGTACATAAAAAAAAACAAGAAAAAACAAAACAAAAAAAAATTTGGAAAAAAACACGTGTAGAGTTGCATTTTAGGATTTTTCTAGTACTTGTGTACCAAGAATACGAATGTGTGATACTTTTCCAAACTTTTCGTTTCTATCTTGTGTTGATTAATAAGAACCAAACGGCAAAGAATCAATGTATGCACACACTTTTGTTGATGCGCACTCACTTTAGAACATTTGTTTATAAGTTTTGGGTGGTAAAACCTTTGAACCTTAACGAAAGCCACTTTAAAGTGAGGTTTACTTGGCCAAAAAGCGCACTCGTTCATTTTTCCTTTGAGTGGTATCCACACATTCAATGTCATTCTAGAATTTGTGTTCATATGCATTTCGAGACAACATTTTTCAAGTTCAGTGCACTTAAATGATTGAGGCACCTAAGATTTAACCACTTCTAGATCCACTTTTGTTGACCTACCCAAAAATTTTACCCCCTAGTGAACCCCTTCTAGCCCGACCCCTTTTTTGATTAAACTCCAGAAAATTAAACCCATGACCTTTCCTTACGATATCCCCTCTTTTGTCAACCCTGTTGTCAGGAGACTGTATGAATAGTTGCATGAAATTTTGAGGAAGTACGTAGAAGTGAATATCTAGAGAAGTATGGATCGAGATTATGTTATGAATTTTATTTCAAGATCTTAAAAAAAATTTGAATGTTGAAAAAAGAAAAAAAAAAAAAAAATAGCTTACATTGAAGGGGTGTTTTTTATATTGAAGAGGAAGTGTGTTTCTGCTAGCAAATTTTGCAAGCTTCTTCCGACATTTTAGTTTGCACTTCTATTCTTAAGAAGTTGTGATGATTTGGAGCTATGTTGTGCATTCAGTTAGGATCATTTTTGGTGACTGTAGTTATTGATGTAGTTATTCATGCTCTCACCTTGACAATGTAGCCTATATTACCCCTTTTCCCTACCTTATTTTCTGTCCCTAACCCCGTTACGACCCTGTGAAAGATCTCATGATTTGCGCACTGGATTTGAATGCCTAGTGGTGGAGATTCTATTGATTTGCAAACCTATGGTAATGCGTGGGTGTGTGTTGATTTTGAGAGTGTGAATTGTCCCTATGCATTTATTTGATTGAGTGATTACCCGGGAGGACATGTTGAGGTTTGTTGGTTTTACCGCTTTGAAAAGTCGTGAACCAATGATATAATGTAAGTCGTATGAACATTAGTGTGGACTATATTGTTTGATTGCCCTTTGTTTGAGATATGAAATATGAGATGGATGACAAGGTTGGACTTGTGTCACGAGTTTGAACATTCTTGGTACCTGCATACATGTTAGGATCATTCGTCATTCATTTTGCACTTTTCATTTTCCATTCACATTTCATGGCTTAGGTGAGATTATTGAGATGCTCGGGGACTAGTATCATTTAAGTGTGGGGGGATTTGATAGGAGCATATTTGGTTGGGATTTTATCACTATTTCGAGGTCATTTCTTGGGAGATATGCGCTTTTCTGAGGTGTTTGGTGTTGTTTTGCAGGATTGACAATGATAATGACTTAAAGAAGTGTTTTGTATCATGGAATGCGTCAAAGAGAAGTGAAGCTGAAGGATGATTTTACCGCTAGAAGAGAACGAAAGATGCTTCGCGTTTTGACGATTTTGAAGTGTTGAAAGAAGAGTCTGGGAAGGGTATGATTATACCATTTCACTAGTTTGAATCTGAAAGTACAAAAGACGTATGTTTAAATGAAGATCCTTGCTGATTGGTGGAAGACACCTTGTTTTCTATTGACTGATATATCCTATTTTTAATTGGTTGATTAATAAATAAGCCATGTGTTCGATAAAACTAGTTTTAAATTTATTTTATCGGAATACCCCAAGTATAAGGTTCGTAGTATAGGGTGTTACCGAGTCGTCCTAAGGGAATCGTATAATTATTGGATTACAGTATAGTTGTGATAAATAATGTCACGAAAATTTAAATTAAACTATTGTTGAAATTAATTTTAATATAAAACCGGAGATTAAGATTGTATCAAATAATTAAAAGAACAAAGTAGAATGTACCTAATCAACCACACAACAATCACACAACCATTTTATGATCGTAATACGATTTTATTGGTATGATCAATCTCAAAATCGATTAAATTCCTTTAACTCAATTTCTAGGATTTTGTTTTCTTTTCCAAGCAAAACAATTTAACATACATCACAAGATCATCAATTTGTTCCCAAATTACATAACCCAATTAACAACAAATGATTCCTCAAGATATTATTAATTGTATCGATCGAAAAGGTTCTATTGTTGAATTATATTTCCATACAAATTCAAATCAACATGTGGTTTCATTGACATTCCTATCTAACAAAACACTTAACAATCAATCCAAATACCAATCGATAAATAAAATACAATATTCGAATTCATAAATAAAGATAACCTAACAATTCGTGGTTGTGGTGACGTTGATGTGATATCCTCCAGTTATTCTACCGCTACACGCTTAGCCTTGCATCCTTGTGACGATTCACGACACGGTTGAAGGAAAGAAACTCATAATTTTCTAGGGTTTTGGTGCGGCTGCTCTCATGTATATTTTGTGTGTAAAATCTGATTGTCAAATAGGGTTGGGGCGCAGCTGCTATTTATAGGAAAAGTAAGTCGGCTAGGTCAAAACGGCCGTGGACGCCCGTCCGAAGAAGTGAACGCCCGTCCAAAATGCTGGAAATCTTCAAATCGGGCCGAGTCATGACTAGACGTCCGTCCTTCTTTAATTTGGACGCTCGTCCACTGAAAATCTGAACATCCTGAACCAAATTCCCTCTCCTGGACGCTCGTCCATAATTTCAAACGCCCGACCCTGGACGCCAGTCTAGGGATTCAGACGTTCGTCCAGAGCTCCTGGGATTGATTTAATTGATTTCTTCCCTCTTTATCTCTTTATTCTTCCGCTCCCACTCTTCAAAGCGCGATTAAACACTTCAAATCATCTTTTCCAGTCGTATTTAACACCTGCAAGTCATTGAAAGCATACCAAAGTGTAACACAACTCAAACCAACATAAAATCATCATTTTAAGCACGTAATTGGCACGTTTTACACTTTTTATAACTTTAAAACCATTTCTTCAATTTATTCATTTAATACGTAATTTTCTATAAAAATTACTAAAACACGGGGATTATTGTTATGAAATATTGCAATATAAATCATAAAATTCACCGAGAACAACTCCCCCACACTTAGCTTTTTGTTCGTCCCGAACAAAACAATCAAAACTGGCTCACTGTACATGTAATCCACATAGGCTCTCGACTCACGTAACCAAAAATACGACAATGATAGCAATTAATACCACCATAGAGATAGATTCTGTGTGTGTGTGAAAAGCCCTTTTCAATCTCCACCATTCTTTCGCACAAAAAATCCTTTCAAACAATCCTAATGACTTTCCTAGGTATAGGCAGTAATCGTTCCACACAAAGTCTTCCCGTGTACTTATTAGGATAATCCCTAATGCATATCATTCAGTTTATACTGGGGATAGTCAGGAGATAACTACGGTTCCTACCAACTTTACTAACTTTCCACATTGCCATTTGCTAATTTTCTTTTAAAGTTCACTTAATACCACATGTATAGCATATGCCCTCATTCCCAGCAATAGGATGTTTCGTGATAACACCCTAGCTGGACTACTATCATAAGGCAGTCGGGAGCTATTGAACCTCATAGTGGTATAGGACATTTTGTGATAATGCCCTACCGCACTCAAATCATTGGCAGCTACATCCGACATATACATATTTTATTCATATTATTCATCTTATATTGGTATACAAACCTTAAGATATATCCTCTCTATCACATTCAAACCTTCGATATTCACAAGACACGCTCGAAATTTAGTGTTACGCTCATCGTTACTATTAAGCACAAGTCTCTAGGATAAACCACTATGATCATGAATGGATAAAGTTTAAAGAAACTTTGCTTCAATTTCAAAGGCTTGCGTGAATATGAAATGAATACTATCTCGTATCAGTAAAAACATGCTATAGTTATCTCACGAGAGGTTACTGAGATAATCATCGTCAAGAAACTACAACTAGTGAGCCTTTTGTTTCAATCATATGCTCGTAACTCACAAAAATTTTAAATTTGGCATGAAATCCACATTTACTCAATAAATATAACATGAAATCATGTAGACACCCCCCTCACACTTAAATCACATTATGTCCTCAGAATGTGCAAATGAAAGAAAAGAATACTTAGCTGGTTGCAAAGTGGTTGTCGGCTGGAACATTGTTGTACCGCTGCAACTCGTATCAAGAAATGCAACATCAAAGGAATAGTTGGCAAAAACCGCTCAAAAGTATCTGCAACACTCGACATAGCATATAATCTCGGGGGACAAGGGGTATATGAGTAAACATGGAACCATGAAACAAGGCAAGTGGTGCAAGTAGGTAACGGGACAACCACCACACAACAAGTTTTATTAAAACTAAGTAAGGAAATAAAATACTTGAAAGGATATCTAGGATGCCTCCTAGTAGCGCTCCTTTTATGTCAGTAGCTTGACAGAGTCAGCAAAGTCAACCCGGATCGGGCCACTTTGGTTTGATCAGGCCACTCCTTCATCGTGAGTCGAGTGGAGAGCATCGGTGTGGTCACAAAGAACAACAAGTCAAGTCGCGATCGAGTCCTGGAACTTAGCCATCCGGCATAAAGACCGATTTTCTTCTTCGTGTTGTTGCTTAATTGTGGCACCGCATACCGATAAGTGCGAGGAGTCGTGGTAGAAGCATCTTTAAGGTTAAGGGCAATAATGTCATCATCCGGCGTAAAGAAGTCGGATGGGATCTCATCACAAATCAAAGACATCACCATGTCAACCAACTTTTGAAAGTATAGGACTTCAGTGCTTCATAAGGTCATCCAAATACTTTTTCAATCTATGACCGTTCACTTTAAAAGGTTGACCGCTGTACCCTTTCAAGGAAATTGCTCCACCCGGATGAACTTCGACAATTTCAAAGGGTCCGGACCATCTGGACTTAAGCTTGCCAGCAAACAGATGTAATCTGGTGTTGTAAAGCAAAGCCATCTCTCCTACCTTGAAATCTCTATCTTTTATCTTTGCATCGTGGAGCGCCTTCATTCTCTCCTTGCTCAGCTTGGCGTTCTCGTAGGCCCTGAGTCTGAATTCATCGAGCTCATGTAGTTGCAGTAATCTTTTCTCCCCACGAGTTGGCTATCGAAGTTTAAGAATTTAATAGCCCAAGAAGCTCACGTGCTCCGGCTGACCGGGTAGATGGCAAGCCTTGCCATAAACCATTTGAAATGGTGACGTACCCATTAGGGGTCTTGAGCAGCAGATCACGATAAGCCCAAAGTGAGTCGTCCAACTTGGACTCCAGTTGGATCTATTTGAATTTACCGTTTTCTCAAAATCCGCCTGGACTTCTTTGCTCACCTCGACTTGGCCACTGGTTTGGGGTGGTATGGTGTACCAATTCTATGCTTGACACCATATCTCTCAAGAATTTTATCCAAAGGTGCATTACAAATGCGAACCTTCATCACCGATAAGGGCTCTAGGACGACCAAATCTAGTAAAGATATTCTTTTGCAAGAATTTCTTTACAACTTTGTGATCATTGGTTTGGGTGGCTATGGCCTCTACCCACTTGGAAACATAGTCCACACAGACCAGAATATATTTGTTAGAGCATGATGATGGGAACGGTCCCATAAAATCAATGCCCCAGGCGTCAAAAACCTCACATTCCAAGATAGGCCTCAAAGGCATCTCCATCCTATTATTGAGTCTCCTACTCTTTGGCATCTATCACGGCCTTTGCAAAAGGCTTCAAATCTCTTTAAACAAAGTAGGCCAAAAACCAAATTGAAGGATTTTTGTGGACTGTCTTTGGTGCTCCGTAGTGTCCACCAGTAGGACCACTATGACATTGCTCGAATATCCAATTGTTCATGCTCCGAACGCACCTTCTAAGCAACCCGTCCTTGAAGACTTTAAATGATATGGATCCTCCCATACGAGATACTTTAAGTCGCTGAAAAATTTCTTCTTTTCCTCGATCGTCATCTCTTCTAAATGCCCACTTGCTAAGTAGTTGGCGTAATCGGCATACCACGACCTCACGCCTCTAGCTTCATTAATTGCTCGATCCGGAAAGTCAATGCCTATCTCCTTAGGGATTTCGTCACCCTCGTTCACTAGGCGAGATAAGTGGTCACCTACAACATTATCACTACCCTCTTGTCCTTAATTTCAAGGTCAAATTCCTGTAGTATCGTAATCCATCTGAGTAGCCTTGGTTTAGCGTCCTGCTTTTCCATAAGGTAGCGTAGTGCTGCGTGATCTGTCCAGACCACAACTTGAGACCCTAGAAGGTAACTTCTAAATTTATCCATAGCAAAAACGACAGCTAGGAACTCTTTCTCCGTAGTAGTGTAGTTACACTGAGCTGGGTTCAAAGTTCGGCTCACATAGTAGATCGGCCTGAACTTTTTGTCAATTCTACGCTTACAAATGCGCCATCTGCGTAGTTAGAGGCACCGCACATTAATTCAAAAGGCTTAGTCCAGTCAGGTGCGATTAAGATAGGGGCATTCATGAGCTTATCCTTTAGGCAATTGAAAGCTTCCTTGCATTTCTCATCAAACAAGAACTCAACATCATCTTTCGAAGGTTAGATAAGGGGCTTGGCCATCGTCCGAAAAATCTTTAATGAAACGCCGATAGAAGCCCACATGTCCCGAAAATCCTCGTACCTCCTTCACTTGTCTTCGGTGCGACATTCTCTCAATGGCTTCTACTTTAGCCTTATCCACCTGAATACTATCACTGGACACCTTGTGTCCCAAAACAATCCCTTCTTCGACTAGAAAATGGCACTTCTCCCAGTTAAGCACTAGATTTTTCTCAACACAACTTTGGAGCACCATATCTAGATTCTTTAAGATTTCATCAAAGCTGTCGCCATAGACTGAGAAGTCATCCATGAAGACCTCCATGCACTGCTCCACAAGCCCATCAAAAATGGCTAACATGCACCGTTGAAAAGTCGCGGGTGCATTGCATAAGCCGAATGGCATTCTGCGAAAAGCAAAAGTGCCAGATGGACACGTAAACGTGGTCTTCTCCTGGTCATTAGGGTCAATGGCTATCTGGAAGTAGCCAAAATAGCCATCAAGGAAACTAAAGTACTTGTGACCACTCAGTCTTTCGAGAAGCTGGTCAATGAAGGGTAAGGGGAAGTGATCTTTGGCAGTAACCTCATTAAGTCTACGATAATCTATGCAGACTCTATAGCCTGTCACGAGGCGTAAAGCTACTTCTTCTCCTTTTTCATTTTTTTCCATTGTAATTCCCCCATTCTTTGGCACAACTTGAGTGGGGTTGACCCACTCACTATCAGCTATGGCATAAATAATTCCCATGTCAAGCCATTTGATGATTTCCTTTTTGACAACCTCCTGCATGTGCGGATTTAGCCTCCTTTGAGGTTGTCTCGACCTTTTTCGCTCCTTCCTCCGTTCGAATCTTATGCATGCACACGTCTGGCCGATTCCTCCGATATCGCCACCGCCATCCGAACGCGAGGATACGTTTCTCAAGCACTTTGATTAATTCTCGCTTGCTCCGCTCGAGTTTAGACGAGATGATCAAGCGGCAACTTATCACCGTCTTTAAGGAAGATGTATTTTAGTTCTTTGCGGAAGTGGTTTCAACTCTAAGTCACAGTGGTTGCTCGATACTAGATTTTAAGGGACCACCTTTTTCCTTGTGAGCTTGGACCGGTTGGTGAAAAAAAACACCTCATCTTCCTGAGGTGTAACCCCAGAAAGGTATTGAATGACATCATCTAGAGGAATCTTCCTGTCAGCTTCCGTTTTTTCTTTCTTATGCTTAACCATCTTCTTAAGTTCTTCTTCTTCAAGCTCTTCTGCAAGCTGCTCCCAATCATCCAACTCCCAATTGGTAGTTTCTCTCCAGAAATCTATTTCGTCCCAACTACCCATTAAAACTTCCTCCTCTGCAAGGTTAAAGTCTGCCTGGTTGAGCTCCTTCAAATCATTGCTGCTCATCCCTGGAATGTCCCAGATTTTCCGTTCACTCATAGGCTCAGTGTGCGCAAGTTGTTGAGTCAACTCTACAGTGATTCCGGCCTGTGAATAGTTATTTCCTGCTTCGTGAATTATAACATCCAGGGCTCCTATCTCCATGAGCTCTTCATCAGGTTCGGATTCATCCCCATAGATTGCTTCAATGAATGAGATCTCCTGGGTTGGGGCTTCTGCAGAACTTTTTCCTTGCTCGAGGGTAACGGAAGTGTCCCCTACTCTCGAGTGATTTGGCGATTTGGAAGTCAATGGTGGAGGCGAAGTGTTTAAGAAAGTCCGCCCGTAATCGAGGCATCTCCTTGTCGATGGTAATCCAAAGATGACCCGATCGGCTTGGAAAAACTAAATGTTTAACATGGATAAGGACGTTTTAACACAACCACCGCTAAACGGCTAGATCGGTCCACCAATCCCGAAGAGAGGCGGGCGCTCCCTTAGCCTTTTGTCCAACCCGAGACTCTTGCAGGCGTTCAATGGCATCACATTGACAGAGGCCCCGAGTCGCATAAGACATTGTGGAACGTGTGGCCTTCAATCATGCAAGAGATTGAAGGTCGTCCGGGTCACCTCGCTTGATTGCAACGCTCTGTGAAACCGTTGAACATTCTTCTCTTAGCACCTCTTCTCGCCATTCCTTTAGCTTCTTCTTACTTCCACAGGCATCCTTAAGATACTTAAAGCATTTAGGCATCTCGCTTAATACCTCGGCAAGTGGCATAGTCACCATAGTATCTCTAAGCATCTTTCTCACTCCGTCATCTTGTTTGTCGAGTTCAAGATATTCTCTCTTTTCTTTCTTTGGATAAGGAAGGGTTTTCAATGATTGATTATAGTTTGACTTTTAATGGCTTCGTCCTCCTTATCCTTCCATCCGACAAACTTCTCGCTTTTCTTTTTAGTCGTGGGTTCAAATACTGACTTCTCTTCTCAAAGATCCTCATCACTATCCCCTCAAGAATCATCATTCACTCTTCCTCACTGCTGCTTTCTTTGACATTTATCTCTCGCCTACCCCCTCCTCGAACTCATGGCGTCGGGAGGGGTTACTCATTCCGATAACTTTTCGGGTTCAAATTTTCTTACCGCTTCGAGGGTGACGCATTCAACTCCTCCTCTTGTCCATAATCCCATTGCGGTGTGATGGCATTACAAGCAATGACATCCGCCTTAGGGTTTTTATCTCAGTATAACTAGCGGTCTTCCTTGAGGTCTCTTTCGCTTGTTGATCGACCATCCGACCAATCTGCCTCTCCATCGTTTTTGACCGGTGGCTAGTGTTTTCACCATGTCTACTAGCTCATCAAATTTCTTCTGAGAGACATAGGTGGGTTGTTGATTTTGCGTTTGAGCCCAGTTACCTTGGGGTCTTTGGTTATTGGATGCACCAGGTGGTGTATAATAACTATTTTGCGGGTATCCCGAATAGTTACGGTTTTGAGTGTGGCTCGATTGACCAGAATTTTGACCGAAGCCCCTGAAAGGTTGATTCTGGTTCTCTATGGCATGCACTTCCTCATTCATCATATTCCCGGCCTGCATGCCCAAGTAATTCACATCTGGCCGCCCTTCTGTCGCTTCATTTGTAGGTTGGCTAGTTGCTTGTTCATTATTTCCATTTGAGCAACTAGCATTTTTGTCTCCGAGTTACTTGCAGCAGCCTCCTTTTTGCTTCCACTAACATGGGTCTTCTTTTGAGTAACCCACATGTTATTCTTAGCTATTGTTTCTTCTACCCTGTAGGCAGCATCATCTCCTCCCCCTAAAAACGATCCATGAGCTGTGGAATCTAGGTAATCTCTATTGGGTTGAGAAATACCCTGAGAGAATAATTCTAGAAGTTCATGTCGATTGTATCCATGGTTAGGGCATTTCCTCATTAACAAATTCAACCTCTCCCAGGCCTTTCCCACACTCTCTCCTTCTAATTGCTCGAAAGTAGCTATATCTCGTTTACGGTCCATTATCGTTCCAGGTGAAACGAATTTCAGAGCAAAGGCTCTTTTAACATCAGCCCAGTTATGAAGAGAGTGATGGGGTAAGGACTTAAACCATCGATTTGCTTCACCTTTCAAGGCAAACGGGAAAAGTTTCAATTTAACAACTTCTGAAGGAACGCCAGGGTAGTGACCTGCTTCACATATTTGCACAAAAGTAGACAAGAAGTCATGTGGGTCTTCTGGAGCAGTGCCATGGAATGAACTATTTTGGACCATCCCCACAACTCCATTCTTTAAATCAAAATGCATTCCTCCCATCTCCGGAGGCCGAATTGGTCTATGCCCTTCCAAGAAGTCTTGATCGAGATATGGCGCATAAGGGTCTTCTTTGCACAATGACTACGACCGCTGAAATTTATTCTTTATTGAACATTCTCGATTCTTGGTGGATGTGCAACCGGCAGTGCATAAATTTATTCTTTGTTGAACAACTATCTCGAGGTTGTTGTTGTTGCATCTGCTTGGTTTATCCAGCTTGTTCTTTGCTATTGGTTCTGCAACATTTGCATCAGAATTATGTTTAATTGAGCGGGATCCATGCCAGGAGGATTTTAGTTATTATTCCCTTGGTCCTCCGGTTCGTTGTCGCTAGAACCGTTTTCGCTCATGTTGTCAGGATTTGGGAAAAGTCTTCTCTTGACAATGTCCCATTCAGGTTCAGGACAGTATAATAACGGTTCCTTTTTGCTCCTGGTTTGCATAAACTAGGGGTGCAAAACAGAAAAGTCAACACTGACAATAGGTCAAGTTGACGAAAGAGTTTTAACCTTGTAAGCAAAGGTTAAGAGAAGGAAAGAAAAGGAAAGAACAGAATAGAATGAATTAGAATAAAATAGAATAAGAAAGAGGAGGCAGACGGGTGTTCAAATGCTGGACGCCCGTTCAGAAAGTTTCTTTTTGTTTTTTTTTAATTTTTTATTAATATTTTTTTAATTTAGAAAAGATATAGAAACAGAAACAGGAAACGAAACCTACCTACGAAAAACTTAAAACAGGAAAAACACTAAGACGGTGAAAAAAAACGTGTTGAAATCTTCTAGGGCTAAAATGGAAGGGAAAACAACAGATTTTGACCTCGAAAACGGTGTTGAATGGCCTACGGCATTCACCACGTCATCGGCGTCGGAACGAGCTTTCCGAATTAGGGTCCTGCGCGCCAAACGGACACTCGAGCCGAAAGTTATGGCCAAAATACTGCCGACACAGAAAACTGCACTACGAAGAATCCGACAACCGTTACCGATTCCCCGGCAACGGCACCAAAAACTTGTTCGATAAAACTAGTTTTAAATTTATTTTATCGGAACACCCCAAGTATAAGGTTCGTAGTATAGGGTGTTACCGAGTCGTCCTAAGGGAATCGTATAATTATCGGATTACAGTATAGTTGCTATAAATAATGTCACGAAAATTTAAATTAAACTATTGTTGAAATTAATTTTAATATAAAAGCGGAGATTAAGATTGTATCAAATAATTAAAAGAACAATGAGAATGACCTGAATCAATCACACAACAATCACACAACCATTTTATGATCGAATACGATTTTATTGGTATGATCAATCTCAAAATCGATTAAATTCCTTTAACTCAATTTCTAGGATTTTGTTTTCTTTTCCAAGCAAAACAATTTAACATACATCACAAGATCATCAATTTGTTCCCAAATTACATAACCCAATTAACAACAAATGATTCCTCAAGATATTATTAATTGTATCGATCGAAAAGGTTCTATTGTTGAATTATATTTCCATACAAATTCAAATCAACATGTGGTTTCATTGACATTCCTATCTAACAAAACACTTAACAATCAATCCAAATACCAATCGATAAATAAAATACAATATTCGAATTCATAAATAAAGATAACCTAACAATTCGTGGTTGTGGTGACGTTGATGTGATATCCTCCAGTTATTCTACCGCTATACGCTTAGCCTTGCATCCTTGTGACGATCCACGACACGGTTGAAGGAAAGAAACTCATAATTTTCTAGGGTTTTGGTGCGGCTGCTCTCATGTATATTTTGTGTGTAAAATCTGATTGTCAAATAGGGTTGGGGCGCAGCTGCTATTTATAGGAAAAGTAAGTCGGCTAGGTCAAAACGGCCGTGGACGCCCGTCCGAAGGGTGAACGCCCATCCGAATCTTGGAAATCTTCAAATCGGGCCGAGTCCGCGACCAGGACACCCGTCCTTCTTTAATTTGGGCGCCGTCCACCGAAAATCTGAACATCCCAACCAAATTCCCTCTCCTGGACGCTCGTCCAGAATTTCAAACGCCCGTCCACCCTGGACGCCAGTCTAGGGATTCAGACGTTCGTCCAGAGCTCCTGGGATTGATTTAATTGATTTCTTCCCTCTTTATCTCTTTATTCTTCAGCTCCCACTCTTCAAAGCGCGATTAAACACTTCAAATCATCTTTTCCAGTCGCATTTAACACCTGCAAGTCATTGAAAGCATACCAAAGTGTAACACAACTCAAACCAACATAAAATCATCATTTTAAGCACGTAATTGGTACGTTTTACACTTTTTATAACTTTAAAACAATTTCTTCAATTTATTCATTTAATACGTAATTTTCTATAAAAATTACTAAAACACGGGGATTATTGTTATGAAATATTGCAATATAAATCATAAAATTCACCGAGAACACCATGGGACCCATTTTGGTGAGCGAATGGCGTGAATCACAGCTAGGCTATATTTTTTATTTTTAGAATTTTGGACATATCATCAATTACAGATCACCATCAGCTAGGGTACGGAAGAAAAAAAGGGGCGGCTGTATGTGTGAATTTTTTTTCCTGACATTTTTCGCTTGACATCATTGGAGATTTTATGAATTATTTTGTTATTTACTACGATGATTTTAGTTTAATTTCTTTTATTCCAATTGAATAATTATTGAAACTCTTGATGTAATTGTGTGAGAGATCAAATTGTGTTTCTTCCTCGTTGATTTATTAGTTATTGTTCATCTTCTGCTATAATTTCTTCACGATTATTAGTTGGGTTAATTATTTCTGCAGGGTAATTGATATAACTAATTAATCGATTGTCAATAGAAACGAGAAGTCCATCATTTCTTATTAGTTTTAATAAGGCGACGAGTGGTATGATTGTACTTGTTCGCAGTTGGTTAATCCGCTACCACGAAGGTGAACAATCTGGATTAAAATTAACCCGCGTGTGTGTTAATATTCAGAATCGGGTTATGACCAAACTCTTAAGACCGTGTCTAGGAGTGTCTTTCGGTAGAGTATAATTAACGACCGTGTCTTAATTATCGAATTTAGAAGAGACTGGTTACTTGGCGCATGTCGGTATCTGTAACTGGTTTATTAATAAATTAATGATTATTTTTGCGCCAACGATTAGTTGAGGAAATTGAGGTGGAAATAATCAACTTCAGCTGGAGCCTTCTTATTATTGATTTTCGACACTACTTTATATCGCACTTGTCTCGAATACAAAACTGTTTAATTTTATGATTACACTTCTAGTCAATTCTCCACAACTTGGATTTCTATATTTTTGTTCTGAAAGAAATAATCTTCCATTCCCTGAGGATTCAATCACTGGTTTCACTGTACTCGTTATTGAGGTTAAAAGTGTTTATTTTTTGTGGTTTAACGATACACCACTCACTTCAACATATCTCATCTTCTGTCGAATATGAGATATATGTGTATTGTAAATAAAAAGGGTATAATTGTAATTGCAATTTTTAATGAACAACAACCATTGCATTTTGTGTCACAATCAACCCATGTTGGGCGTAGGGCTTAGAGAAAGAGGCGGTGAAGTTATCTTGGGGGAGGGGCTAAGTTAGCTTACTTATCCTAGAAGAAATAGGGTTTCATTGTATTATTTAAAAGCTAGCATGTGCTAAGTAATAAAAATACACAAGATTTTTTCCCTAATGTTTTTACATGGTATCGGAGCCACGTTGAAACTCTAATAAAAAGAAAATACAAAAAAGGAAAACCGATGGAAGATGGCATCAACAGTCTGGAGGATTCTGCCACATCCACCAAAGTTGGCGGTGAAGATGAGCGAGCGGCACCAGTGCCAATTCTGCTCACGCCATCATCGAGGAGACTCACGGGTAAGAACTACTGGGTGGGCTCGCACCGTGTAGGCGGCCATTGACGGAAGAGGGCGGCTAGGTCATCTTACCGCGAAACCAAAGCTCCGAGTTACAAGATCCAAAATTCGAGATCATGGAAATGAAAATTCCATGGTTAAGGCATGGCTCATCAATTCGATGGATTCAACTGTGGCAAGACCTCATATGTTTCTTCCTACTACAAAAGATATATGGGAAGCCGTAAAGAGATGTACTCGGATGTCGAAAATACATCTCGGATATCTGAACTCAAGACGAAATTATGGAATCTCGAGGCAAGAATCGAAAGATGTGACGACTTATTATAACGAGATCGTGACTCTCTGGCAGGAACTCGACCTTTGCCACGACGACACTTGGGATTGCTCAGGGGATAGCGTTAAGTTCAAGAAGAGAGAAGAAAATGAAAGAGTCTATTCATTCTTGGCAGGACTAAACACACAGCTTGATGAGGTAAGGTGGAGAATTTTGGGAAGGAAACCATTACCTACCCTAAGAGAAGTATTTGCTGAAGTTCGTAGGGAGGAATCCAGAAAAAGGGTTATGCACACACCAATTCAAGCTCAGCAGGAAGTGGAAAGCTCGGCCTTGGCAGTTGGAAAGGCCGAGAACTTAAAACGGAATGGAAAGGCAAAAGTCAAGTGCGATCATTGCAAAAAGCTTGGCCACAGCCGGGAGTCTTGCTGGGAATTGGTCGGCAAACCAGCCTGGAAAGTGAAACAGGCTGAAAACTCCAAGTCTGATGGGCGGCAGGCCAACCAGGTGGAATCCAATCAAGTGCAGTCGTCTCAATCCGGAGTGCCTCCTCTCACTAAGGAACAATTAGAACAAATCAGTAAATTTCTATCCTCTAATTTAAATAAGCAATCAGCCTGCTCTTACGTTGATTCAGGTAACTATTCCTATCTCTCTCACCTTGATCAAACGCAAAGAATCAGTTGGATAGTCGACACCGGTGCCACTGATCATATTACTGGCAATTCTGAACTTTTTTCTTCATATAAATCATGTGCTGGAAACCAATCTGTTAAGTTGGCCGATAGATCTAATTCCATCATTGCTGGAAAAGGATCTATCCCAATCACCACAACGTTAACCTTAAAAAATGTCCTTCACGTACCTAAACTAAATTGCAATCTTTTATCTATTTCCAAACTTGCATCGGATGAAAAGTGTAGAGCTAATTTCACTGAATCTAGATGTGATTTGCAGGATGCAAACTTGGGGACGACGATTGGCAAGTGTAGATTGGTCGGAGGGCTTTATGTCTTGGAACCAACATCTGTTTTTGATAAGGAAGCCAACTTTAAAACAGTTTACCAGTCAGTTAATGTGTCTGACCAAAATAAAGTTATGTTGCTACATTATAGGTTAGGTCATCCTTGTTTTATGTATTTGGAAAAACTGTTTCCGGATCTATTTAATAATAAAAAGGCAATTTTTTTTCAATGCGAAGTCTGTGAACATGCGAAACATTGAAGAACTTCTTATCCCCCTCAAGCTTATAAGCCTACACGTCCCTTTACGATGATCCATAGCGATGTTTGGGGACCATCTAGGAATATAAGCTTAACTGGAAAAAGATGGTTCGTTTCCTTTATTGATGACCACACTAGGGTTTCTTGGGTGTATGTGTTGAACAATAAGTCTGAAGTTGGGCAAACTTTTAAAACTTTTTTCGAAATGATTCAAACACAATTTGACACTCAAATTAATGTTGTCCGGACTGATAATGGGACAGAATACTTTAACCGAGTGCTTGGAGGTTTTTTCCTTGAAAAAGGAATAGTTCATCAAAGCTCGTGTGTTGAAACCCCTCAACAAAATGGTGCTGCTGAGAGAAAGAATAGGCACATCCTTGAGGTGGTTAGAGCTCTAATGATAACCTCAAACTGTCCCAAATATCTCTAGACTGAAGCTGTTCTTACGGCTGTCTATTTGATTAATCGAATGCCGTCTAAAGTTTTAATGTTTCAAACTACCTTGAAAGTTGTAACAAGCATTTTTCCCACCACAAGGATAATAAACGATTTACCGTTAAAGATTTTTGGGTGTGTGGCATTTGTACACATTCATAACCGGGGAAAGTTGGAACCCAAGTCGAAAAAATGTATGTTTATCGGGTATTCCCCCACTAGTAAAGGGTACAAATGCTTCGATCCGGAATCAAGAAAGATCGTAGTTTCCTTGGATGTGACGTTTTTTGAGCAAAACATGTTTTTCAAACACTATAATGAGCTTCAGGGGGAGTCTGGGAGAACTAAGGAAGAGTCTTATTTTGATTGGCTAAGTCTAGAAAATAACGAACCAGAAGTACCCAATCTTGAACGAATTGATTCTGATCATTCAAGAACCGTGGACTTAGAAAAGGAAAGAAAAGAGAGTCTAAATAATGCTAAAAAAAGATTTCCTGAAATAAGTCCTGGTAAATATTTTAAAGGGGTGACCTTTCAGAAAAGGATAAGGGAAGAGAAAAAACCTGAAGAACAAACTGCAGTGCCAATCGTGGACCAAGAGCATCCTGATCCTGATAGCCAGCAGGTTAATTCTTCACTAGAATCTGATTTGTCCACAAAGAGCCTGCACAAAACATCCTATGTCAAAATTCCTGAGTTATGCCAACCTATCTCCACCTTATAAAGCCTTTCTTACAGACCTATCTAATTCATATGTTCCTTCAAACATTCAGGAAGCTCGCCAAGTTCCGGCTTGGGAGGAGGCAGTTTTGGATGAAATGAGGGCACTTGAAAAGAACAACACTTGGGAGGTGGTTAGCCTACCAGAAGGCAGGAGGACAGTAGGATGTAAGTGGGTGTTTACTAATAAATATGATGCAGATGGAGCACTCTTGAAACATAAGGCTCGGTTGGTAGAAAAAGGGTACTCCCAATCATACGGGATTGATTATTCCGAAACGTTTTCACCAGTTGCGAAAATGAACACTATAAATATTATTTTTTCCTTGACTGTTAATTTGGATTGGCCGTTACTTCAGTTGGATGTGAAGAATGCCTTTCTTCACGGGGACCTTAGAGAGGAAGTGTATATGGATGCTCCTCCGGGGTTTTAGGAGCGTTTTGAGGGAAAGGTTTGTAGGCTGATCAAGTCGTTATATGGGCTTAAACAGAGTCCACGAGCATGGTTTGAGCGTTTTATGCGGTTCTTGAAAAGCTTGGGATTTAGTCAAAGTCATGGAGATCATACATTGTTTGTTAAATTTTCTGACCAAGGGAAAATAACTATTCCGATCGTCTATGTTAATGACATTATTTTGACAGGTGATAACTTGGAAGAGGCCACAAAAGTTAAGAGGAGCCTTTCTAAGGAGTTTGAGATCAAGGATCTCGGGCCTCTTAGGTATTTTTTGGGTATGGAGATTGCTAGAACAAAACAGGGAATGTCTGTGTGCCAGAGAAAATACACTCTAGATTTGCTAACTGAAACAGGTATGACAGGGGCTCGGTCAGCAAGCATCCCAATGGAAACGAATCTAAAATTAGGGGATGTCTCAAACAAGCACCCGGTGGAGATGGAGAGGTATCAGCGATTAGTGGGAAAACTGATCTACCTTTCCCACACTCGGCCTGACATCTCATATGCGGTTAGTACATTAAGCCAATTCATGCACTCACCTATGCAAGAACATCTTGATCTTTGCTTATCACCTCTGCGGTATTTGAAGACTACTCCTGGCAAGGGGTTGTATTTCAAGAAAAATGAAAGAAGGGGGGGTGGAGATCTTTACTGATGCGGATTGGGGTGTGTGTACGGTCAATAGGAGGTCCATTACGGGATATTGTTCCTATGTGTGGGGTAACCTGGTGACTTGCCGGAGCAAAAAGCAAAGTGTTGTAGCCAGGAGTAGTGCAGAAGCAGAATTCCGGGCGATGGCATAGGGTATATATGAGGTTTTGTGGATCAAATGGGTGTTGGAAGATCTACGTGTATGGGTTGATATGCCAATGAAGCTCTATTGTGTAATACGGCTGCGATAGACATAGCCAATGACCCCATGCATCACGACCGAACTAAGCACGTGGAGATAGATTGTCATTTCATCAAGGAAAAACTAGAAAGTGGTCAGATTTGTATACCGTTCGTTCCATCTTCAAGACAGACCGCAGACGGATTGACCAAGGCCCTTGGGAAGCGAGAGTTCGATGATTTCTTGGTCAAGTTGGGCATGATTGACATCTATGCACCAACTTGAGGGGGAGTGCCGGAATATGAGATATATGTGTATTGTAAATAAAAAGGGTATAATTGTAATTGCAATTTTTTAATGAACAACAGCCGTACCTTTTGTGTCATAGTCAGCCCATGTTGGGCAGTAGGGCTTAGAGAAAGAGGCGGCTGAAGTTATCTTGGGGGATGGGCTAAGTTAGCTTACTTATCCTAGAAGAAATAGGGTTTCATTGTATTATTTAAAAGCTAGCATGTGCTAAGTAATAAAAATACACAATAATTTTTCCCTAATGTTTTTACACATACTATCTTCAGTAAAATCTTGCACATGATTAAGCAAGTTCTAGGCATATAGTTTATACAGAGGGTAGGTGACCTTCATCACAGTATTTGCCCATAGACCCTGCCCATTATTAGCTTCCACCATAATTTACAAGAGAGAGCCCGCTGCAAAGTGTGTAGATTCCTGATCCCCAGCCAATTTCCAGAGTTGGATAGCATAAATCATGCCAATTTCTCCAAATTTGCCTTTTCTTATGTTCATTGTCCAACCTGAGAAAATAGGACAAGATGTGCTCCATTCTCTTGAAAACAGAAGCTGGTAACTTTAGTGCTGCCAAGACATGTATATGGATTGAGGAAAGCACATGTTCTATTAAAATAAGTCTCCCCCTAGTTGAGAGAAATTTAGCATACCGGTGTTGAAATTTACTCTCAAGTTTATGGATGAGTGAGGAGAAGTTGCAATATTTTGGTCTACCAACATAAATGTGACGGCCTATGTATGTAAAGGGGAAAGTGTCTCTTTTCATGCCTGTGATTGTTTCAGATAAACCAACTGTGTTGGTTGGGGCATGTTTGGATATGTAGAAAGAGCTTTTATTTTCATTAATTTTTTGACCAGCATTTTCATGCAGATGCACGAAAGTGAAAAAGGTTAGTGAGGGACTTTTTTGATGCTCTAGTGACAACAATTCAGTCATCTGCATACATACAGTGGGTAATGGGTGTAAAGCCCCTAGGAGTGGCAAAGAGATCAACATGGGATTTAAAAATGTGCTTATGCTCCTAGTGAGTGCTTTTGAGACTAGAATAAAAAGATAAGAAGATAGTGGATCCCCTTGTTTGATACCCCTAGAAGTTTTAAACAGACCAGCAGGCGTACCATTAATCAAGGTTGTGCATGATGAGTTTGATAAAAATGTCAGAAAAACCAAAATGCATTAGAAGATCTTTAAGAAAGAGCCAGGAGACCCTATCAAAAGCCTTAGTAACATCAAATTTAAAAATGACATTATGACCTCTAGCTTTTTTGTGGATGAACTGAACAAATTCCTGGACAAAAAGGACATTATCTGAAATGTCCTTTCCTCTAAAAAAGGCAGACTGTTCTATAGAAATAAGAGAAGGGAGCATACTAAAAATAAAGTAAAACAAATCATAAATCTAATATTTTTCCACTTGTAACGCTAGCATTTTTTACACATTTTATTTATGTTTCGATTTACGATCAAATTACGTGTGTTCTATTGTAACATTGAGTTTTTAATTTTTTTTCAATTATCACACATTATACAAATAAATTCATTAATAACGTTCTTTTCATGAACAAATTATATTGGGTTGTTTGAGATTGCACTTACACGATTTTTAAGTAAAAACATGTCAATGGGGCCCCGCTATGATGGTGGGCCTACGACGGTGCCCGCCTACACATATATGTATATATTTGTGCATATGTGTATGTGTGTGTATTTTTATAAGTATGTATGTACGTGTGCGCGTGTGTATATATATATATATATATATATATATATATATATATATATATGTATATATATATATAATAATACTTACATTACGTAACGTAACTTCTTATGAATCTGCATTTCAGAGACTCTATGTAACACCTCAGAGCTAAAGCCTAGTGGCGTTACAAGAGTCTTACTATGTCAACTAACTACATAGACTCATTGTCCTTGTTTGATCTAAAATGGTTAATCCAAGTTATCAATTCCTTTATGTACCTATCATATATCTTGGTATTATTTCTCCACTTTTCCTGTACAATGTATTACACCTAAACTCTTCGGATATATGAAATTCACAAGTGAATTTGATAATCTATTTTTATCCGTACAATAAAACATTATACCCATGCCCCGAAACCTATGGTATGAAATACAAATTTTATATTTTTAACGTTTCAAAGAATGTAATAGAGTCAGATACAATTCACTTTACTCGGACATTCTTTACTATAAAAGAAATAGCCGAAAACCCATGCATCATGCACGGGATAAGATTAATCTAAGATTAAAAGTGCCGGTGACTAAAATCAAGAAGATGAAGAAATATAATTTCACTCTACCCCACTATAACTCAGTCCTACCTTACTAAGCGCGCATTCCCCTAGTCTACCCTACCTTATGTACCCTAATTTTACCTCTACACACCCAATCTTACTATGTGCCTTCATCCCCACCTATCCCCCTGCCCCATCTCACCTCATACTACACCTTACCATATCACATTTATCTCATCATTTAATTTCACCCAACCTCTTCTTTTTCCCTGAAAATACGAATGCTTTTATTAAATTCCGGACAAACGCTGGTATACGTGGCCGGTCAAAGCCGGAACAAACCGGACAAACAAACAACAAAAAAGACTACAAACAACAATACATTATTGTCAATGCGTAGAATCCATAGGATAATCTTTGACAAAGAGAAATCCCCATGAGGGCCAAATCATCCAACCTCATATAACCGAAAAACCCGTGCATCATGCACGTGATAAGATTAATCTAAAATTATAAATGCCGATGAATAAAAACAATCAAGAACACCGAAGAAATTGTTGGAGAAAATAGTGGAATTGAATTAAAGTGAATAAAAATGATTTTATAATCATTTTATTCAGACGACTTTGCAAGCTTAATTTGATTATATTCTTGTATAGAATATATACAATGTTTTGATAATTAAAAACTACGTAAGTCGTAGATGAATTCAGATTTAGAATCATTCAATTCGAGTATGAGTGAATGAGAAATTAACGCTTGAAGTCGGGTGTTTGAAAGAACTTTTGTTGGAAGTGGAAGTTGAAGAGTATTCAACTAAACTGTACCACATTGGAAAAAGGGAGAAATGTTTTCCAAATATATGTGGGAAGAATGTTATATGTGGTATAAGCTCCTAGAAGAAGGAGAGATAGCGGGTTGGTTTTAGCAGTCAGACGTTCTGCTAAAATGGCCACACGCGCGCGCGCCGCCGCCGCCCGCCCGTGCCCGTGCCCGTGCCCGTTGACCGTTGACCTTGGTCTTGGTCTTGGTCTTTGGGCTTTGGGGAATGGGGAATGGGCCTTCTGGGCCTGAGGGCCCTAGGCCCAGGCCTGTGTTAAACTTTTTATACAAAAGTTAATTGGGCTTGGTCCAGTTCATATACATTACGATTGAAATGAAGATTGAGTTCAGCTCGGTTCGGTTATCCAACATAGTTTTAAACTTTTTATACAAAAGTTAATTGGGCTTGGTCCAGTTCATATACATTCTGATTGAGCTGAAGATTGAGTTCAGCTCGGTTCGGTTATCCAACATAGTTTTAAACTTTTTATACAAAAGTTAATTGGGCTTGGTCCAGTTCATATACATTCTGATTGAGCTGAAGATTGAGTTCACTTCGGTTCGGTTATCCAACATAGTTCGTTCAAAGAATAATTAATGGTTAATTCATTGTCAGAATCGATGAAACGGTTTGTAATTAAGATGAGTTATGGTAATTCATTGTCAGAATCGATGAAACGGTTGTAATTAAGATGAGTTATGGTAATTCATTGTCAGAATCGATGAAACGGTCATAATTAATTCATTCCATTGACCCTCTCTCCTATATATAGCCTCCATATGGATTGAAGCTACATATACACATTCGAAATACAACACCAGAAAGCTTCATACATTCATATAGTTCTGACGTAGTTGCATACGAGTTTGAAGAAGAGATTCTGAGCACTAGAAGAGTTCGTTGAAGGTTCGTGTAAGAAGTACCTCTATCTGAATCGAGAATCCGAGTTATCCTGGGAGACAATTGGTTTTAACCGGGTACACACGGACCAAATTTGTCTTAAGGACAGAGTGTCCTACTCGTCTCGGAGTTATTGTATCCACTTTTATTTTAGTATATTTCTTTTTTCATTTGTAATTCGTTTTATTTTCAATAAAATTGTTGATTAATTCGTGTTAATTATTTTAATTGCGTTCGGGCTCCTACAGATTAAGACAAAATTTGTAACCGATGTTCGATTTTAACCCGTCTTGTGTCGAAATTTTTATACAAATTTCGACTCAATTTTTCCGAGTTTAGGCGAATTAAATAAACTTGTTTTAATCGAGACCGATTACGATCACTTCGGTTACGATCGGCTCGGCTCGTTCTTGATTGATTCGACTTATTTCGAATTTTCACTCGTTTCTTGAACATTTCAAATCTTAATCTGAACGGTTCAGTCTACTTAAAACTTCATTTCGTTATATTATTTAATTAAATCTTCCTTTTTGGTATCGATTTCTGGTAAAATCGGTCCACTTCCTTTTTGGTATCGATTTCTGGTAAAATCGGTCCACTTCCTTTTGGTATCGATTTACGGTAAAATCGGTCCACTTCTTTTGGTATCGATTTACGGTAAAATCGGTCCACTTCTTTTGGTATCGATTTACGGCAAAATCGGTCCACCTCCTTTGGTGTTTTACGGTAAAAACTACCACGTTAAAACAAGATTGAAATACAAACATTGTTGGAGAATCGAGTTGAAACAAACTCGAGCTTGTTCTCGACGAGTCAAAACAATCTTCACATTGTTTTCTTTGGGTGAAAAACCTCGTGTTGTATTATCGCTTATCCTTTTACGATAAAGTTTATCTTCTTGTTTGTGAACAGAAATGGAATTTTATAATCAGATGACTCCTATTGGTGCGCCAATTCAAGGAGAAAGCTCCCAGGTTGCGGGAAGTGAAGTGGTTTTAAAACAGGTCAAAATTGAGCCTGACAGAGACCTCGATGAAGAGACATATGATTGGTGTGTAGACACTGGAGCTACTCAACATATGTGTGCGAACAAATCTTTGTTCTGGGGATACCAGGAAATTCAAGAAAATATTTTCATGGCAAATTTAACAACATCCGAAATTGTCGGATATGGGAATATCACGTTAAATTTAAAGAATGGAAACTATCTGGTTATCCGAAATGTTTTGCATGTGCCGGACCTCGGTAGAAATTATATTTCTGGTCCTCAGCTAACCTGTCTGGGTTACAAGTTAGAATTTGTTGCAAACAAATTCACACTTTCTCAGAATGGATTGGTAGTTGGCGAAGGCACTCTGGTCGATAGAGTATTTTTATGGACCTTCAGATTGTAAAATAAAATTAGAATAATTTTATGTTTACATAAAAGTGATGGTTGGGTATGCAAGAGAAATCTTTTGACTATTGTACCTAAATTAAATGTGCCCGCTGAGGCTAATAAAAGTGCTTCTACTTTTGTTTACTTGATTGAGTCTTGTACTTTATGGCATAATCGTTTAGGACACGTTAATAATAAATCAATTCAAAGAATGATGAATTTGGATTTATTACCTAAACTTAAAGTTAATGAAACTGCAAAATGCCAAGTCTGTGTTGAAGCTAAAATGACTAAAGCGCCGTTTCCATCCGTGGAAAGAAACACAGAACCCTTAGAATTAATTCACACTGATTTGTGTGACTTAAAGTTTATTGCAATCGAGAGCGGTAAAAATTATTTTGTAACTTTTATCGATGATTGTACAAGGTATTATTATGTATATTTGCTAAGTAGCAAAGATGAGGCTATCGAGGCATTCACAAATTATAAGAATGAAGTTGAGAATCAACTTAGCGAGATTTAATCAAGAAGGTTCGTAGTGATAGAGGTGGAAGTATGAATCGCCATTTGAAAGAATATGTCTAGATTCGGGCATTATTCATCAAACTCTCGCTCCATATGCACCTCAATCTAACGGAATTGCTTTGAACGCGAAAACCGTACTCGAAAGAGATGATGAATGCTATGTTGATTAGTTAGGGTTACCTCGAGAACTTGTGGGGAGGCCCTTCTCTCCGCCAATAAAATTCTCAACAAATTCCGTCTAAAAGATGGATAAAACTCCATATGAGATGTGGAAAGGCCACAAACCAAGTTATAAATACTTGAAAGTGTGGGGGTGTTTAGCAAAGGTGGAAGTGCCTAAGCCTAAACAGATTAAGATTGGGCCAAAAACGATAGATTGCATATTTATTGGGTATGCTCATAACAGTAGTGCATATAGATTTCTTGTGCACAAATCGACAATCTCGATGTGCATGTAAACACAATCATGGAGTCAAGAAATGCGGTGTTTTTGAGGATGTTTTTCCACATAAAGAAAGACACAATGAAGACTCAAATAAGAGAGTACACGAAAATGTGGGGATAGTACTCGAAAGCGAGGAAGTGGAACCTCGAAGGAGTAAGAGGGCTAGGACTTCAACGTCTTTTGGGCCAGATTTTCTAACCTACATGGTAGAAAATACACCAAGGACATATGCCGAGGCTATGTCTAATCCAGAAGCACCTTTCTGGAAAGAAGCTATTAATAGTGAAATAGATTCTATTATGCAAAATCACACTTGGGAATTGGTTGACATTCCACCGGGAAGTAAAGCACTCGGGTGTAAGTGGATTTTCAAAAAGAAGCTTAAGGCTGATGGATCTATTGATAAGTATAAGGCCAGGTTGGTAGCCAAGGGTTATCGACAAAAGGAAGGTCTTGACTTCTTTGATACTTATTCACCAGTAACGAGAATCACTTCTATAAGGGTTCTTATTGCTCTTGCTGCAGTCTATAACTTGGAGATCCATCAAATGGATGTTAAAACTGCATTTCTAAATGGTGAATTAGAAGAAGAGATATACATGGAACAACCCGAGGGGTTTGTGGTTCCAGGCAAGAGCACAAGGTGTGTAGACTCGTTAAGTCTTTGTATGGACTGAAACAGGCACCCAAACAATGGCATCTAAAGTTTGATCAAACTATGCTATCTAATGGGTTTAAAATTAACGAGTGTGACAAATGCGTCTACATCAAACAAACACCTAATGCTTATGTGTTAGTGTGTTTATATGTTGATGATATGCTGATTATGGGAAGTACTCATGATATCATCATGAATACCAAAAAGTTGCTGACACGCAATTTTGATATGAAGGATATGGGACAAGCGGATGTAATTTTGGGGATTAAAATCTCCGAGAATATCGAGGACTAGTATTATCACAGTCTCACTACATTGAATCCGTTACGAGGAGATTCAATGTTTTTGATGAAAGTCCTATGAAAACACCAATTGACTTAAGTCTTCACTTGGTCAAAAATAAGGGTGAGCTGTGTGTCTCACTTGAAATATTCACAGATTATAGGGTGTCTAATGTACATAACCAAGCTGTACTAGACACGATGTTGCGTGTCTTTGTGAACAAACTAAGCGAGTTTTACAAGTAATCCCGATGAGATCATTGGAAAGCTACTGATGAGAGTACTCAGTACTTGAAATATACAATGAACACAGGATTACGTTACACAAGATATCCAAAGCGATATTAGAAGGATCTTGTGATGCAAAGCTGATTTCTGATTCTAAAGAGTCAAAATCCACAACCGGATATATCTTTATGATTGGTGGTGCTGCGGTGTCCTGAAAGTCCACAAAGCGGACATGCATATCTCGTTCCACAATGGAAGTGAGTTTATTGCCTTTGGACAAAGCTGGGGAAGAAGCGAGTGGCTTCAAATTTCTGAGGACATTCCTTGTTGGACAAAACCGATTGCTCCTATTAGCATACACAAAGTGATAGTCAATCGGCTATACACCGAGCACAAAATAGTATGTATAATGGTAAGTCTAGACATATCGTCGACGACATAATACCGTTAAACACTTGATCTCTAGTGGTGTGATTTCCATCGATTATGTAAAATCGAAGGAGAATCTTGCGGATCCGCTTACTAAAGGTTTACCTGAGAGATCGATGTCAATTTTGACCCTTGGAATGGGACTTAAGCCTATTGAAAGTTAAGTTTTGTAATGGTAACCCTACCATGTTGGAGAGATCCCAAGATCTTGGTTCAAGGGACAACTAAGTTATGAAGTCATCGATGAACACTTTCCCATTCAGCAGAATAAAAGTGTTGTCTGCACAGAGTGTGAAGATTAAGTGAAAACTTTTAATGATTCCTATAACTTGATTAAATTCGAGTGGGGTATGGCGAGAATACTCTTGATAGGAAGTCACCTATGTAAGTTCGAAGTGGGGCCGCTTCATGAGAATTCAGAGGCTAGAATTCTTTAAAGCACTTTACGAAACAGGTGTGATTCAGGGCCAAAATGAATCCATCATGAGAACCAAGTACGAGTGCTAAGGGAAATATTGTGTGAGTGCTATTATGCAGTTCTACACTAAAGGTTGAATAGCTTCAAGACTTAAGTTCACCGATTAGCCGAGTAGATCCGATAGTACTTCACTAGGGCGAGTTCAAAGCCGAAGCTACCTCTCCCGATGCAATGTTTTTCCGCCGAATCTCTTGAGTGCCGCATTTGCATTAATTTCCATTCATGTGGGGATTGTTGGAGAAAATAGTGGAATTGAATTAAAGTGAATAAAAATGATTTTATAATCATTTTATTCGAGACGACTTTAAAGCTTAATTTGATTATATTCTTGTATAGAATATATACAATGTTTTGATAATTAAAAACTACGTAAGTCGTAGATGAATTCGGATTTAGAATCATTCAATTCGGAGTATGAGTGAATGAAAATTAACGCTTGAAGTCGGGTGTTTGAAAGAACTTTTGTTAGAAGTGGAAGTTGAAGAGTATTCAACTAAATCTGTGTACCACATTGGAAAAAGGAGAAATGTTTTCCAAGATATATGTGGGAAGAATGTTATATGTGGTATAAGCTCCTAGAAGAAGGAGAGATAATGCGGGTTGGTTTTAGCGATCAGACGTTACGCTAAAATGGCCACACGCTGCGCCGCCCGCCGCCGCCCGCCCGTGCCGTGCCCGTTGACCGTTGACCGTTGACCGTTGACCGTTGACCTTGGTCTTGGTCTTGGTCTTGGTCTTGGGCTTTGGGCTTTGGGGAATGGGGAATTGGCCTGAGGCCCCTAGGCCCCAGGCACGTGTTAAACTTTTTATACAAAAGTTAATTGGGCTTAGTCGATTCATATACATTCTCGATTGAAATGAAGATTGAGTTCATTTCGGTTCGGTTATCCAACATAGTTCGGTTCAAAGAATAATTAATGGTTAATTCATTGTCAGAATCGATGAAACGGTATAATTAAGATGAGTTATGGTAATTCATTCTTTATGAATCGATGAAACGGCCGTAATTAATTCATTCATTGACCCTCTCTCCTATATATAGCCTCCATATGGATTGAAGCTACATATACACATTCAAATACAACACCGAAAGCTTCATACATTCATATAGTTCGACGTAGTTGCATACGAGTTTGAAGAAGAAGAGATTCGAGCACTAGAAGAGTTCGTTGAAGGTTCGTGTAAGAAGTACCTCTATACTGAATCAATAATCCGAGTTATCCTGGAGACAATTGGTTTTAACCGGGTACACACACGGACCAAATTTGTCTTAAGGACAGAGTGTCCTACTCGTCTCGGAGTTATTGTATCCACCTTTATTTTAGTATATTTCATTTTTCATTTGTAATTCGTTTTATTTTCAATAAAATTGTTGTTTAATTCGTGTTAATTATTTTAATTGCATTCGGGCTCCTACAGAAATATCATTTCACTCTACTCCACCATAACTCCGTCATACCTTACTAAGCGCTCATTCCCTTGCTCTACATTACTCTACGTACCCTAATCTTACCCCAACACACCCTCCCTTAATATGTGCCCTCATCCCCACCTATCCCCCAATCACACCTCACCCTATACTACCCTACTATATCACATTTTTCTCATAACTTTATCTCACTCCTACCACTTATATCACCTCACCGTACTTCACCACCACCACCATCTATTGTGTCACATGCTATGGAATCATATTTACTACATTTATTTTCGTGCCAATGAAATAATTAATTTTTTTATTCCAATCTACTTTGTTCCATTAATTTCATCATATTTTATATATTTCATAGAGGAATTTCAGGAGCAGTTTGTCGTCAAGAAAACCATAGAAGAATTTTCGATTGAGTGATTTTAAACAACATGATTATATTTCTGTTGCTTTCGAATGGAAATGCATTCGAGAGGGTTTTATTTTTATAAGGAAAAGTTAAGAGGGTATATTAATCGAAGTATAAATAAAAGAAATAAAACATCCCATATTTTCTTCCTTTATCTTATTTTATTATGGGAAGGGGTAACTTTTAAAAATCCATGTCGTTTTATGGGTTTGGGTCAATAAGCAGGTAATTGATTTAAAGTATTTCTCAAATATACTAATAGATAGATAGATGTGTTGTTTGAATTTGTAGAAGATTTTCATGTGTATTAACATTGTAAGTATGGAATGAAATATTTTCGGTTCATGCACCAAATTAAATATATGGTAAGTAATAATTACACCGATACACAAATATTCTATATAAAGGTGCATAGCATGACCCATTATTCAATATTCTGGCCATGAGTTTATTACTCGTATTAAATTATATACAAATAAAAATGATTCATTCTGTCTTAAATGTTCTTATAGATATAAGTGTTCTAATAGAAGGCTTTTCATATGAACATTCAGTAGCGATCGTTGTTCTTGGCATATCAGTTATCTCACAAAGCCATGGTTATGAAGGTATCGTTGTTTGTTTTCTTTCTTTCTTCGTATAAATTGTAGTTGTTCTATCTTTAGAAATGGATGAAGTATACTTGTTGCTTCCTACATCGATTTCATTAATATGTTTTGTTTAATACTAATATTTAATGCTTGGATGGAAAAGGTACTACTACCTAACCTTCTCTATTTCATTTCCTGAATTCTCCCTGTCATTTAAGTTATTATGTTTTTACAAAATTACTTTGAAATGTTTTTGAAATTAATGTATGTGGTGTTAATGTTCCAAATCTCTCGGAAAATTGGCTGCAAAACCATTCCCCATATTATTAAGTAAATGATTCCCAAGTGTAAACAAAGTGACGTCAATGATCGAGTTTCGATCTTTATCTTATGTTTTATTTTTAACGATAAATTCAATGCGTAACAATGTAACTTTTATTCAGGTGGCACGAATTTCCCCATCCGTTTTGAAAAACGAGGGACCATGGACAAAATGTTGTTGAAGTGTACAAAGAATAAGGTAGGAAGAGTTACTGCTTGGGCATAGAGAAGAGGATGCAGTACATCCTTGGATAATAACTTGGTAAATTTCTTATTATACTTACTCTTTCCTTTTTGTCACTGCTTTGTATTGCACGTTTTCTTGTTCCCATAACCGGGACCCTCACTCCTGTGACGATGATCATACGTGACAGATTGCTTCACACCAGAGCAATCCCATCCAAAATATAAATTTCACGTCTAACCTTCTCAAGAAATTCGACGTCTAACAAGAGCAAAAAGACAACCCCTGAAGGAAAAAGTAGACAAGACATCCGATCTTGAAACAACAACCAGAATATGGAATTGATCTTGAAGCTAGAAAAAAGAGTCACAATGTCCCATGATTTGATACGAGAAAAAATTGTGATTAATTTATTACTTTGTCACCATGTTCTTTGGATTGTATACGATATTGTATTAAAGAAAGTATATGTTATGTATATACGGTAATAAAATAAAAATGAATATTACCTTAATTCTATATATAAAACGGGTTATTTTATTGTGATGATTATGTTTTATTGCTTCCAACTCTCACACAACCTCTCTGAATTCCTCGTCTTGATCCATTTCGTTGCTTGACTTCATCAAGCATTCTTCCATTTTTTTCATGGAATTCATGTGTGTAAGAGGATTCCAAACACGAGGGAAAACATAATCGACAAAATGACATTCATTTCATTATAAAGGTGCTTGATGCATTTATAAATCTTTATTTGAATATCCTCCTTATCGACTCTCATAGTTATCTCCATCTTATGGACATCAAGAAGTGCACTCCCCGTTGCTAAGAAAAGTCTATGCAACAAAAGAGGTGGACCTTGGCACCTCTTCAACTTTCTCATCATCAAGTTCTTGCTCTTTCCCGACGAAATCATTCTCAACTCGCTCATCCTTCTTTTCGGATTCAACATTTGGTGTCTCGTTCTCCGTTAATTGCCCCATTTTGTAACCCATGTATCTTTCATTTCCCAATCATTATCTTGGACTTTTTTTTGCTAATTTCCTCAAACATTAGCTCTACCCTTGAAGGTTTACAAGAATCAGACTCACTTCTACCAGACTCATCGCTATTCTACTCGCAGCCATTTGGTTCATAAGATATTGATTCGCAAGATTCGGGTCTACAAGCAGTTGACCTTAAGCCATGTGTTTCAAAGCCAATTGACTGGCATACACCGGATTCATGGAGATTTCACTCATGGTCAATTGGTTCACTTGTTGTGGCCCACACATTTTTTATGAAGTTCAGGAAGAACGTTAAAACAAATGAGAACCTTGCCACACAAGAAATAACAAACAGATAAATCCAACAATAAATAATGGCAGAAATTGATAAAACACAGAAAAAAAAAAAAGAACACGGTGATTTAACCTGGTTTCCGGCATTGTGCTGACTAGTCCACGGACAGAATCAGAGATATTTTACCATTCAAAAAGTTACAATGCTTTCACACACTCTTACATGGATTACAATAATGGCATTTATAGGCACAATTCCATAAACCCTAGCCGCCATAAGATCTTTGTCAGAACTGACATAAATACCCTAGATGTGGATCCCAGCTCCAGTTGTCTCCACCAGATGAAACTCGTCTCAGCTGACTTTCTCAGACTCGTAATCAAGCTGACCAGATTTTAGAACTTAGCAGTATTCATAAACTCAACAGACTACAGACCAGAAGGATCACAGCTGACTTCACCAGCTAACTTCCACGGACATGAACACTCTACTCAGCTAACCATCATTCTTAGCTGACATCAGTTTAGTTCCAATAGATGCAGAGATCAAGTCAAATTTGCTGACAAATCTTCACGTTGACTTGAACTCTCATTCAAAGTCACCAGATAACATAAGTAGATGTACTGTACCAGATGCATTCGTCAATGCCTGGATGTACTGCACCAGAATTCTCCATAGAATCCACTCACCGATCTACCTCACCGAGTATCCATACTTCAGATTATAACCTCTTGATGTTCAGCAAGTCCAGACACAACTGAAACTTGCTATGCTGAACCGGTTTAGTAAGCATATCAATAGGATTATCCTGGGTGCTGATATTCTTTACTTAAATCTTCCTCTCATCCCTTAGCAAATGATACCTCACATCAATATGCTGGGTTTTCTCATGATGAAACTGATCCTTAGCCAGATGTATTGAACTCATATTGTCACAATATATCTTAGCTTGATCTTGATGTAGCCCCAAATCATTGATTAATCCATTCAACCATATTGCTTTTTTGACAACTTCAGTAAGAGACAAATACTCGGCCTCAGTAGTTGATAAAGCTACCGTTTCCTGCAAAGTTTCTTTCAAATTGATAACTGACTTCACAACTGTGAAGACGTAACCAGACATTGATTTTCAATTGTCCACATCACCTCCATAATCAACATCACGGTAACTTATGACCAAACCCTGAGTATCATCTCCATAGATAAGACCAACATCAGTTGTACCCCTAAGGTATCTAAACAACCTTTTAATAGCTTTCTAGTGTTCCTTTCCAGGTTGATCCATAAACCTGCTGACAACACTTATTGCATGAGTCAGATCAGGCATAATGCAGACAATGGCATACATCAGACTGCCAACGGCACTAGCATAGGGCACCTTTGACATTTATTCTTCCTCTTCTGCTGAATGTGAAGCATAAACAGACAAATGAACATTGGATGCCATGGGAGTATCTATTGGTTTTGCAGTGTACATACCATACTTGGCAAATATCTTCTGCATATATCCCTGCTGAGACAAGAACAACTTTCTTTGACTCCTATCTCTCCAGATTGCCATCCTCAATATCTTCTTTGCTGTACCCAAATCTTTCATTTCAAATTCAGCACCGAGTAGGTCTTTCAGATTCTGAACATCGTAATTCTCCTTTGCAGTTATCAGCTTGTCATTCATATACAAAATAAGATAGATGTTTGATCCATCTTTCAGCTGACTGTGGTACACGCTACATTAATATGGACTTCTACTATAACCCAACAAGATCATATAATTGTTAAACCTTTTATACCACTGCCTTGGAGCCTGCTTCAGTCCATACAAGGACTTCTTCAACTTACAAACAAATACTTCCTTGCCAGGAACTTGGAACCCCTCTGGCTGAGTCATGTATATATCCTTGTCTACCTCACCATGTAAAGATTGGTATTATTTCTGGTAATTATTGTTAGACATAACATTTTTTTAACGAGACATTTTTTTTAAAAGTATAAAAAAACTTCATTACAAGCCGTATCATGGCTCTCGTTATACCAAAGATGTAGAAGAAACATACCATTGCCCTCTAAAACCTATGTGTGACAACCCCGGTGTGGAAAAATCTGGTCCGGCTACTAAGCTTGTGTCTATTTCAGATGCTCGATGAGTTCCAAAAACCGATTCAAATGCTGCCTTTAAAGCATCGATCATTGCCTCAATATTATGTTCCCCTGGGCAGCAAAACATGCCCCCAATGTACTTAAATTTTACTATATCCTTGATCATGAAAAGCTTTTTAGTTTCAACATCTATTTCCCATTCAGTTTCGGCAACCTCGATAGACACAACGACAGAAAGGGGTTCGCCGATATTTTCAAGCTCATTGATAGCCCCTATTACAGAAGATTTAGAGTCAAGAATATAGGGATATATTGTATTGATGCGGAGGCAATTCCCAAGTCATTATCCCGACATCGATAGTATTTACTAATCAACACGGCCCACAACCAAAATCGTTACAACAATAAATTCGATCCTTAATGTCTTCAAGGATTGGTTATGACTTAAAAAACGTATTTGGTTATGACAATAATAACTCCATATCCTATTCATAAAATGTTCGATTAATCAAAGCCAATTGAATGAAACCTTTGATTGTGCTGGGCGGGATTCAAGAGACGTATGGCACTGAATTAGCTAGAAAAGAGTTTTGCATATGATGGGGAGAAGAGTTTTTTTTTACTGTTGGTCAGAAAGCTTGATGGCCAAATTATAGTAAACCAACTCTAACCGGCAGAGTACCAGGTCGGTTGTCCTACAACGGCAAGCAATGTCGTATCCCATGAGGAACCCGTCAAGTACCAAAATCACGTTTGTATCTAGTTTAGGCTCACAAAAGGGGTGAAATTAATAATTATAAATAGAAAAAAGAAATAATAATTATAACTTTAGAATATATGATAGAAGGAATAGCTAAACTATGATCAAGAACACTACTCTTAACACCTTTACCGAGTCACTAGGGACGAGCATTAACCTACCAACCAACCAATGGTTTCTAATGCATGTGTTGTGGGTGCAAACTCCTAAACTGGTCCCTAGGCGCTAGTACCACAACCTAGTTACCCTATATTCTGTTCAACAGTCCCCCCTATGGGATTTAATTGACCTAATATGATTAACAACTATGAGACGCTCCGCATCGACCGAGTTCACGGCTTAGCTAGAAAAAACCTTACCAAGGAACAGGCTGCGAAAAACTCGACTAGTTCGTGCATGGCAATCCTAAAATTCTAGTTCGCACGCTCCCTCGCAAAATACATTTATAAAGGTTATGTGTGGAATCATGAATCAAGTGATCAATTTAATTCATAAATTAAGATCAAATTTTAGGACACAACAATTCAAAAGACTCAATTTTTAAACCCTACTCATCCCTACATAATCTAGCTATAATAAATTTAGCTACTCATAATTGAAAGAACAAAACAAGAAATCATAAATAAACTAATAAAATACATGATAAAAAGGATGAATAAAAATACCACAAAAAGGTTGAAGCAATCCACTACTTGGTTTGTCAATCCGTTGTGTTGTAATCGTGAAATTAAGAATTGAAATTCGTGCAGAAAATTGGCAGCAAATAAATGTAGATCTAATTCTAAAGGAATTAAAAATTGTGCTGCAAAAAAAACTAAAACTCTAGTATGAAGTATGTGTGTTGAAATTTGACCTAGATGGCTTTTCAAATAAATCAACAGCCGAACGCGGTATTTTTCCGGAATTTTGAGTCAAAAAGATTGGCCCAGGTTTGCTTCTGGTCCGCTAGCATTTTTTTATGGGCGTGGCCCAAAAATACTCTCCACCTTCTTTTATTTTAATTATTTTGGTTTGATTTTGATACATGCTTTCGAACGGAAAGGTACTGAGATGTCCTTTCCCAATCAACACCAATGTCGGGATCCCGACAAAGTTGGATAATAATATTTTTTCGAACGCTTGAATTTGAGTCTCGCGCCATTTTTCAATAAGAACTCCGTTTTGGATGATTTTCGTATCGTTGTGATCCTCGTCACGCCCTCTATCACGCCGCACCTATAACAAACAAAAAACAAAAAAACCCAGCGTGACAAATGCCAATGAAACGCACACAATTCATCCAAAAATATGGAGATTTCAGACGTAAACGTCATATCGTCTCATGATTCAACTAGTGGTAAAATGTGCCTATAAAAACCACTCAGCTACCCCAAAAGTATATCGAATAGGCTATAAATAGAGGGTAAAATGCACACAAAATTATAGCAAAGTTGACTCTCATCAGTCATCTCCCTACAAGCAAGCTTGAGTTTACGGTGATTCTGGAGGCTATTACCTCTAATAGGTGCACGATCTGTACCTTGACTTGACATGTTGTCTTTATATTGTCTTTAGGTACATGTATATGTTAAAGTTTTGTTGTTTCAGGAATACTAGCTAGCCAAAGAAGTCCAACCGTGAAGGACCGGAAAAGGTTGAGAAGGCCCTATCAGTCAAAGACTTTTAAAGTGGAGATAGGTTATTTGTGTTGTGAAAATCTCGATGCAGGCTATTGGCAATGCTTTACGTCGCATGGAGTCTCAGAACTCCCAAGCATGTTTGCGGGTTTTTATTGAGATATTGGTATTATTATGTATTAGTGTGCCATGATTGGTACACTTGGCATTAGTGAGTGTTGGACATGTGTATTAATGCTAGATGACAAGGACTGTTTGTTAGATTCTGTTTTAGATATTATCTACACAACAGTAGTATAAGCATGCTGTGATGAAAAAGGATCTTTTCCACGAATGAAATTATATTCAGCTGAGGAGTACAAAACATTTCATGGTATCAGAGCCAGTCTGCAGCCATGACGCCGGCCGGCCAGCCATCTAGTGCAGAAACTCCGATGTTCGGTGTCAATCTACCACCGAGAATCAAAAAATCTCTATCTCAAAGCTCAATCACCACCGATGCCGTTTCTTCTGCTCCTCAAAACGATTCTTCACCTTCGATTCGGCCTTATGCTGCCGGAAACCCATTCTTAGATACAAATATGTCTTTCACCGCCTCTCATTTTCCTTTTTCTCAAATGCATGCACACATACCATATGTTTTCCATGGCCTACCCACCGGCGGAAACCCAGTTATGAGCTCTCCCAGCTCTTTTCTTCCACCCAATCCCTTGTTTACCTCAAATCCCAATCAAAACACCCCTATTAAACTCGATCTCAACAACTACTTACTTTGGTAAAACTCAATTCTACCAGTTATTTATATCCACAAGCTCGAAGATCATCTGTTTGGCACTAATGTTCCACCGGTTGTTCTGGAATCGGTTCTAGCACCTCTCTTTTCTAAACTGTTGAAAGAAACCCTTCATACGATGAATGGATGGCAGTTGATCAGCTGCTCCTTGGTTGGCTCTTGGTGTCTATGACTGAACAAATTCTTATTGACCTGGTTGGATGTTCAAATCCTCATGAGGTATGGTCAACCCTAGAAACACCGTATAATAGTCAAGCACACTCTAGGATTCTCGAATATAAGGATGCCCAAACTAAAATTGATAAGGGGACTAGGTCTATGCCTGATTATCTTGCACTTAAAAAAGCTATTCCGATAGCTTAGCAGCTGCTGGTTACCCAATCTTACCATCTGAACTCATTCTTTCTACTTTGGGAGGTTTGACCAATGAATATGAGTCTTCTACAGTGAACATCACTTCAAGGGTTCATCCATGTCTTGGCGAAGTTCAAACACAATTGATCACCCAAGAGAGATTCTCGGCGAGTTTAATCCACGGGACCCTTGGATCTTGCTTCTACCTAAGCCCTCTCGCAAATTTTGCACATCTTGGCCGAGGTCTCATGCTGAACCTCCTACAAGCCTGAAAATTCTCAGAGAGGTAGAGGTTCAGGTGGTGGAAGAGGCAGGTCAAGAGGCAGAGGGCTGGCTGTAATGGTAAAGGGAACACTGGTTTCAGACCTACTTGTCAAATGTGTGGTAAAGTTGGGCATATAGCATCTGCTTGCTATCATAGGTTTGAAGCTGAGTATGGACAACAGAATCAAGGATCAAACGAAAAAAATTCAAGGCAAATTACAGCGTATCTTGCTTTTCCAGAATGACTTGTGATCCAGGATGGTATGCGTCGTGTTACCTCTGAGCTTGGTAATATTTCATTGAGGGCTGAGTATGAAGGTAATGACTCACTGATAGTTGGTAATGGTAATAAACTTCACATTTCTCACACTGGACACACCAAATTAAACCCATATATTCATTTGAATAACATCCTGCATGTTCTTGAAATTAAGAAAAATATTCTCAGTGTTTCTAAATTAACTGTATTTCTTGTTATTTTATATTATTTGATCTCTTTCTTTCTGACAACAAATTTATGCCCCAAAATCTTCGATAAGATTTAGTGGGGGATTTGAACCAGCAACATACGACTTAAAATCTAGACACTTCTTTATCTAAACTACAACAACATATGTTTTCGAATACACAAAATAACTTTTAAAGACATATAATAGAGAATCTAATAGTAGAGACAAATTTTTTATTATGGTGATACATTTATTGAATGTTTATTTTAAGTAATATAGGAGGTTCTTAATTTTTTTAATTTTTTATATATATTTTTTAATGTATTTTCGTAAAGATGCATCATATTCTTGTAATGTCATATTCTTCATTTCTTCCAACTCTTTTTCATAGTCACTAAACTGAATATTTAGCTAAATTAACAAATGAAACGTTAAAATGAATTTTTTAATTTTAATTATTCTCATGAAACAAAAGCAAGCCCTTGACAAAATGGGACAAAAGGAATATTAGTTACTTTGATTATAGCTAATGATACTATTACAATAAGTCTGAAACAACAATTAACTGTAACATGATCTAAAGTGTAACATCGAGTGATATTACATTTCATCAAAGGTATATTGTACCACTGTCACATAACATTGCTTGATTTGGTGTGTGAGAATGGTTCATTAAATTACTAGATGCATTGTGTTATAGTGGTTGGAACTGTAATATTATTCAGAAATTAAAGATAGAGAAAGAAAATAATTTGATAAAAAAAAAGCATAAATTAAGTATTGGTACTAGTGATGATATGTAGGCCCACTGGGTAGGATTATTCGTAATTGGGCCGGGCCCGATATGAAAGTTAGATAATAAAGATAAATGAGCCAGCCAAGCTAGACCACCAAATGCTGACCAGACCAAGACGCTGGACAGAATAGTCGGAGGAGCAGGACTCTCCTGACCAGAATGGTTTCTGGACAGAATAACAGGCTGAGTGTAGTGAAGACCGGGTCAACAACGTCTCAACTGCTTACGGACGTGGGTAAACCCCATGTCCAGAAGATAATCAACAATAACTTCCTAGCACGTCCAGGAAGAGACACACGATCTACTACTATATAAAGAACATCCTGAACTACGAGGGGGACTTGATTCCAGTTTATTACTTAAATTGGATACGTAGGCAACTCTCTGGAGAGTTCAGTCCAAAGTTGTATTCAAATATTCTTGTTTTTGTATTATTTTCCTAATTAGAATTACCCAATTACCCGATTGTAATATCCTTGTACCATCAACTAGTATCCCAATACTTCAATGCTGCAAAACCATATGATCTAGCTGTATTTTTTTTCCTTGTCATAACTGCCTTAATCAACGAATTTGATTAAAAAAATTATATTATCTAACATGCATTATACGATATATATTATAAAAAAAATAAGAACCTCCTATATTACATAAAATAAACATTCAATAAATGTATCACCACGTGTAACGAATACTATATATACTTTATAAAAAAAATGCTTGTATTATTAGATTTCCCAAAATATTTTTATACTGACATGTCTTTAAAAGATATGATGTGTTGAAAAACCATATCTTGTTGTAGCTCAGATGGAGAACTATCTACATTTTTAGTCTTAGGTCGCTGGTTCGAATCCCCTAATGAGCAATATTTCATTGTTTGCAAAAAAAAAAAGCTGATGTGGAAATTTGTGTTGATGTGGAAGGATGACGTGTCAATTTGCGATGACATGACATTTGTTTTGGCCGGAAAATGTGTAAATCAGCATTTCCTGGCCTTCAGGACTATTCTTGTAAAATAAAAGACCACTTACAAGACTAAAATTGTTGGCGGAGAAAAATCAGGACCCAAATTACAAAACGTGTCCAGTTACAGGACTAAAATTGTTATTTAGCCTGATTATGCCCAAGCTTGATATTCTAGATTTTGTGGAAAACTTTCTAAACCTTGTTTTCATGTTAGAAAGTTTATTACCTTTGTTGATTTATTAAAATTTTAAAATGGAGATGGAAGTCTTTGTGTGTGTGCGCATGGGATGTTGGGGTTTGGATATTCATGAACATTTGCCGAGATTTCAGTGTACTGAATGAAATGCCATTTCCCTTGAAGTCGTGCTCATGTGGTTTCCCTTGAAGTCGGGTCCCAACATGATTTTTTTCGCCTTTTCTAATTCCCGATTTCGAATATTCTCATCACCTACCGAGTTACTCGATCATACACATCGGAAATTACGAACATAAATTCAATTCCGATTTTACTACGATCTGAAACACATACATAATCAATTAATCTAAAATACAAGAAGGTCTAGAGATTTTACCCAACCGATTAGATGTCAGAATCTTTCGGATCGTATCTCCAAGAGAAGAATGGCGGACATCAGTCATATACTTGAACCTCCTCGAATATGCTAAAAAGAACTCTAGGTTTGGGTTTTTCTTCTCCTAATAGTCAAGACAATAACACTAATTTCTCTCTTGTTCCTCTCTAAAAAAACGGCATGTGATGTTGTAGTTGTGGTGGTGGTGAAACCTTCTTTATAAAGGGTAATAACTAGTGTAAACGTAAGAGACTTTTCCTTATATATTCACAAGGTTATTCAAAAAGAAGAAGTTATTTTTTCATTTAAGGAAAAGAAAACATTTATACAATAAGGAAACTAATTTCTTATTAATAAATTTTTAACAAATAAATAATTATTTTCCCCATTATAATTATTAAATGAAAATTTCTTTTCCCAAAAATAATTATATGTGGTGCCATTAATTACCATGATAGTAATAGAGAATGCCTTTTATATTCAACATATTACTAATGAATTAATAATAATGTATATACACATTGAATAGCCAACTATTTATTTTATTATCTATGTTCCGAAATACGAGAATTCACTCGCATGTTAGGAGCCAACCCAGGGACCATAGACCTATAACCAGTAGCTCTAATAAATTGAAAAAATTTCAAACAAAATATTTCCACTCAACCTACTAATTCTGGAATTATACAACCATAAATCCGAAATTGAACTCTGTTGATTATCGATATTTCTTATTTCAAATGTTTTTTAGTTTATTGAGTATCCGTTGATATAATTGTCTGATACAGACTAACTCTCCATAGATTATCCGTAATGAAGTAAGAAAGTTTCCGTAAACCTTCTTCATTACTTCTAGTCCTTATTTACCGATAACTCACTAATGATCAATTAGTTCATAAAAAAACTAACTCCCGGGATCAATCAATTTCTAAGATTAACAAATAAAAGAAGTGTCTTTTTCCTTCCTGTAAGAAGGAATGAATTCAGTATATGTGAAACACATTCTCAACTACTCAATCTCAAATACTATCAACGTAAAGTGATTTGGACCGCGCCTTTTAACACATCAAATCTTATCTTGAAACCGGCACAAGACTGCAATCACTTCAAGATTAGGGTGAATCCATATATGATCATCTTGTGATTTAATAAGATTTCTAATTCACAGAATTATATGAGAAATGAAGATAAGTCGGTACCAGTCTTATATGAATTCATCATATATAAATGCCCACTAAAATAACCAATATCGACGGTCTGGATAATATGGTCACAATATGAAGTGTCCGGGACGCATTAATGGTGGTTTAATCTATAGGCCCCATGCTTTGATCAACCATGGACCAACATGTTTAAGTGTATGAACATAAGAATAATCCTCACGTGGTCACACACAAAGTTATATGGATACATATGAGATGACTTAGGGTTTTCAGCAGTTGATGGCCAAAATATTGACAATTCAACTTAAACCGATTGAGTGCCGGGTTGGATGCACCATAATAGTAAGCAAGATCGATCCCACAAGGAATTAACTGCGTACAAAAATCAATAGCATACTTATTTTAGGTTAATCAAATGTGGTACATGTGTTTTTAAACACTAGAACGCGATCATAACTAAAAGTAATAAGGGAATGGAACGTAACCAAATCATGATCTAATTAACTATTCTTGGCATGCACTAGGGTACATCTAGCGCTCGCCAAACTAGATTATGGCTTGGTAGAATGATCTTAATTTGTTGTTGCGTGCTATAACGCCTAATGGCGTGCGCCTTCTCTTCTAGCGCATTCTTGAAGTGCTATGGGGCATGCCAAACTTGTCATCTTAAGATTTGAGCTCTATGTTTGTCATTGGAAAGCGCATGAGTAACGGTGGCGCACGCCAGACATGACAGACTCATATTTCCTTCACTTTCCTCCATTCTTTCCACTCCCAATCTTTGGTATGCCTTAATTTTCAAGCTTCATGCCACGTCTCCCGGGCTCATGAGACACGTACCCTAATATTGGTCTAAATGTAAAAAAACGAGCCAAATATGTTATAAATGGGGGTCTAAACCCACTCCGGATAGTCATAAGGTTAACTCATAAAAAAAATGTATTATTTATATGCACGAAGAAAATAATAAGAGGATAATAAATTGCCGAAGGTTCAAGCTAGTTCACCAAACGTATTAATTTTATTTGTGTGTGTTCAAACAATGAGATTGACCGTTCTTAATTCCTTGATGCTATGCTAAAATAATCTGTTAACCAAATCATGTAACCATGAATCAACCCAATATCTAGTTAATTATGTTTCGTATGTGAGAATAGAAAACCATATACCTTCCCTGTATCTACCGGCTAAGTGGCTGGTCTTGCTGTCCCGTTAGGGTATGAAATCTGGCTCTACCAATTAATTCTTGTTATTCGTTGTAATTTAATCGTGTGTAAAATTTGATCACCTCTATACATGACATCGTAAACTTTTTCAAAAGGAGCCGCATGTGGAAGAAATACTTAGGACATAGATAACTAGATCTCCATGCAGAATCACCATCTGGGTGGACGGTCCCATGAGTGATGTTTTCCATACTTGTATTGTATGGGAAATTATGATCCTGCCCAGATCTGAAAGACTTATCCATAAAGAATCTCTGCATGCATATATTGACTGTTAAATCATCAAAAGAATATATACATAAGCCTCATAACAATTAATTAGAGTAAAAACGGAATAAATTAAATCTAAAAGATTACTCGGAAAAGAAAGTCAAACGACAATTAAAAGGATTACCAAGTCCCAAAATCTACGTCTAAGAAAAACTAAAACGACAAACAACGAAACAAATGTTGTTTACTTTATTACATCACAATCGAAACTGAAAAGATACTAAGAGTTTGTCCCTCAAAATTGATTAAATAAAAATGCATAAAAATAATTGTCCATCATCTCGAGCTTAAACCTCAGCTCCGTCATTACCGTCATCGTATCCATACTCATCGTCATCCTGACAATCACTTTCTCGGGTGGGGACAAAAGAAAGAGAAGGGGTAAGTACTTACGTACTTAGTAAAGGGTAGAAGAAACGGCTACATGCAATATATAAAGAGATATATATCACATATAACAATTAAATTCTACAAACTCTACCACACATGTTGCATTGAGATCACCCTCACCCTCTACAAGATCACATAGTACAACCTCACACACATAAGTTTGTAACACCAATATCAAAGGACATTGTGCATGGTGAGAATGCACCGAGACATATTAAGCACCTCTCAAGCAGCATGGACTTAGGTCTCTATGTGGGAAATTACATGTTGGCCCTTGACACATAACTCAAAGGGGGCTGTAAAAATCCCATGCTTCGATTTAAAAACGGGCCTTACCAGTGATATTGATGTTTTAGCTTTTAGACAACCACATATGTATACGAGTTAAGTTCTAGCCACCTTGTTCATTCACATAAAAGGCTTCTTAAGGACTTTTAATCCTAGACAACTAGTTACACTAACTAGCACGTTGTAAAAGAATCATTGACTACTAAGTCAATGTCCCATAAGGCCTAAACAAAGTCTTCCAGTGCTTCCACCTTCTCCCCGCAGAGGGTCTCAGTTGTGGTGCTGAGCAAAGGATACTAGAAGTCGATGTTAGACATTGTAAAATAACACGGAATGTGATAGCAAAATACTTAACCGCTGAGTATCGGGTCAACGGGAGTATAGTGGTTACAAGGTTGAATCCACAGGGAGTAAGTCTAAGTACCAAAGCTAACGTGTGACTTGGTTCAGGTCAATCAAAGGTGGAAAGGTATTATACTAGTGCAAAAATAAAGATTAAACTACCGGGTTTACTTCTAAGTATTAAAGGGTATAGCCGAACTATGTTCCCACGAGTTACTTTCACCCATTAGGAAGGACTTAACATGGAGCATGTCTTAACCAACCTACCTATCCAATGTAGTTCAACAACATCCACGGGTGCCAACTCCTAATTCTAGTTATTAGACTGAACAACTCGATATAACCACCATATGTGAAGCTAACCGACTCTCCCTTTAGAGAACCGATCACCCTAACATGATTAAGTTCTAGAGTTGCTCGAACAATGATGACAAACCTCTATATTGGAAACAGTCCTAACAACTAGGCCGAATCTACGCAACGATCTGAAAACCCCTTTTTCCCACAATTCACCGCAAAATACATCTATAAGTTCGATGTGTGTGACAGTGAACTAGGTGATCAAACTAATTCAAAGACGTTATAATAAGTTTTAGGACGTGGATTAATCGTTAAAACATTCAATTAAGCACTACACAACTCCCTATCTCATCCCCCTTAGGGTTTTCACTCGCTTTCATATAATTCGACTACACATGGAATTAGCTACTCATGATCATACTAATAAACGAAATAAGAATGGAAATCATGCTAGAAATAATAAAAGAAGAATAATTCATTACCATATAAAATGAGAAAATCTGATAAAAAATAAGTACGAAGAAATGATCCACCAAAAAGTCGAATCTTTGATCTTGAAACGGAAATCTAAGCTATATGAAGTGTTTAGATTTGAAGGATGTGAATTAGGGAATCAACGGACAAAATTTTGTTCAACCTACACTAAAACCGCACCAAGATCGTCCAAAAAGTGTATAAAGTCGGCCAGCCTTCCAAAAGTGCTGAATGAGTTACGTATTTATAGTGTAGGGTTGAAATCTGCTGCTGTCGGGGCCGAAACTCTTTTGAGATCTGATTCACTCCCACTGTTTCTTTTGGAAGAAACACTTCCTCTAGAAGAAACATGTCTGGAGACAAACACCTTTTGCTCCGCGGACGAGTAAATAATATCCAGCGTACTTGCTAAGATATTCCACAAAGTCGCATATGTCGTACTAGTCTCCAAGCCTTTCTGACTTTGCCTATGACAACTTTAAATCATCGGTTAAGATAGATTCGACATTATCATCTTCCATATATTGTATGGAATTTATTCATCCTTTATTCTTTGGAACTTGGTTAAGTATAAGGGCACTATCCCGAAACGGGTAAGGGATACTTCGCATGGCTTGCGTCACAGATTTATCATATAAAGTGTTGCTTCCATTCTGGGAACACAATCTAATTGTGTATCCCAAAGATGGTATCCTTCAAGGGAGAATATTATTCCTTTTCAGACAACTTCTGAAACACCCTTTAGGTATTAATTACTTCAATCCAATTGAAGATTAATTCCTAAGTAGCTCATCAATCTCATATTCGTACTAGCTCGAACTTTTCGGGCTTTCCGAATTGTTGTACTTCAATAAGTACATTCAGCTATTTCTAAAAATAGTCGTAGAGATTAACAAAGAATTATTTGCGGCATTAATTATCATAAGCCAACAAACATCGGTATGTTTAGGCTTTAGACAATTTCTCTAGATTTTATAGCCTTTTCTTAAAAGGGTATCTTAGTCCTCTTTTGATAAGATACGTATAACCCACATGATTCATAATCATATGGTTCGGCATCATCAGAATGACGCTTGATTACATGCATCCCTTCCATAGAGACTGTGCCTAGAGTGACCACAAATCAAAGATAACAGCCATACAAATATTTTAGTTGAGATCTCATCACATATATCAACTATATAGTGACATCAATCTAGTATGTTAGATTCAGTGACCTTCCAACTTTATCGGAATAACATTTATTCTTTATAATTGAATATGTCTACTAAATCCTAACAGATAACTATAAGTACGTTCTTCATAAGAACCGGGACATAATAACATTTATTTAGTCCCCTTATCAGTTTACTAGATCCAGAATATGGTAAGTGTCACAACGTTTGCTTCACCTTCCATATCTGCATTTAATCTTTCCAATTAAATCGCACTCGCAAGATATCATATATCTAAGAGTCGACTTGAACTCAGATAGATTTATCTCAACAGACTTGCTTAGAATAGAGACTTCGATAAGCTCTCTATTTAAGCGCATGCCCTAACTTTTCTTTCAATCCTTTAAGCACTTGAAAAATGTTTCTTATTGTAGTCTTCATAAGACTTAAGAAATATCACAAGAGCCATGTCCTTAATTTCCTTTCATAAAGAAAATCTAAAGTTTATTAAATAGTTTATTTAACCTTTTGAATCGTATTCAAAATATTGAATATTTAATTAACGTTTAAGCAATGATAGAATTAAGTCGATACTTAAATCTTACAATTTTGAAAACAACATTTCCAAAATTCGATGCGGTCATTCTTGTTCAACGTTTGAATTAATTGGCATCGTATGACAGAATGATCATCTTGGATCGTATCCAATATATGACTAATTCGTTGAAACTTATTTCAAATGATTTAATCATATCATGAGCTTCCGCTTTCATTAATAATTAAAGTCTTGGAGTACTCCATCATATATGTAGTCTCCTTGTCTCTAACTACTATAACGGGATCGCTCGTGTCATTGCTTTTTAAAAGGATTAAAATTACTTAACCATATTTGAGAACGTTTCTCAAAAGGTAACAGTCATAATTTGGTTTTACTAATCGAGAATAAAACATAAATATAAAAGTTTGCTAAAACTACGACAAATGAAAATAAAAGAGTGTTGTTGTTTATACACGCAAAATCAAAAATGGTCTTTTGGTTTATGACTTTGCTCCCACTAGTCAACTACTTCCAATTGACTATCAAGAATTATTAATTTCTTTAGTGGACAAGATCCCACTAAACTACCGCAACCCCCGCTTTGGCTGGTGGGCCGAAAATAGTCTAATAGGTAGACAACATCCATTTGTCAATCGTATCCTATACGACTCTTGTTGTTTGACTAGTCAACTCTTTGACAAATTTTCATCTTATGAAATAGTCAAACCTTGCCTCTAAAATCCAAACGACCCCGCTTTGGCTGGTGGCCGAGAGAATTCTTAGTCACGTCATAACCCAATATTCGTGAGATCTCATATGATCATATCTCGATAATGACGATCTACCCGAGGTAGGTCAACCCCCTGCTTTGGCTGATGAGTTGGATCCGAACAAGGGCTCTTCACCGTCATTATAATATGGGGAGGCAATTTCAACTTGATTCTTTTGAGGTGGAAGTATTTATATAAATTATTTCACTTAATTAATTTTAATTATGGTCTCATCAAATATATCTATCTCTATAGACATACATCCTACACATTTATCTAGATCGTGCCTAGTCATGCATCTATCGTATCATATAAAATAATTACAAGCACAAAATAAATAAATGCGTAAAGTAACCGGTATGATCATAGACTTTTTTCCTAGAGTGCGGTTTGAATACAAATCGACGTAAAACTGCTGGTCGCAATCTAAGGTAGCTGCAACCGCCAATAGAATCTTTAATGCTCCATTCTCCAATAGGATCTTTATTTTCGTCTTTCTTTGGTCTCCATCTTCTGCTCCATTCTTGTTACATTTAATTCTATCTAATAAAATAAATACACCTGCCGCACACGGGGGGAGCTAACGGGAATAGGATAAATGCAAAGAATAAACTAGGTCACGTTCTGCATAACGGCCTAGGACAATTTTTAAACCAATAGAAAAATTAACTCATTCACATCTATCCTATCGGTCGAGTCCATGATCAATCGGGGTCCATATAATCATATTATATCTACTATATGTAATCCATACAATAACATCTTATGAAAAAGATAAAATTAAAATTTAACTACTTGCGTCTTAATTAATCAATTAACATTTAATCTATTAAATAATTTTATCCAATCAATTAACTAATTAACATTTAATTAATTAAATGATTTTAATCGAAATAAAATTAACGATTAATTTTAAACGATTTTAATTTTAATTTTAATTAATTAGAACTATTCTAAAAATAAATCAAAATTAAAATTAAGTCTCTTTTGTTTCTTTCCTTTTGATTCCTAATCAAAAGGATGCCTTTGGTTTCTAAACCAAAAGGCATCTTCCCTAAACCAAATTTGGTTTAGGCACAGCCACTTTCCAAAATCAAAATTTTGAAGTAGCTTGCAAGCTGTGCCTTTTACAAATTAAATATTTGAAAGGCTGCGCCTATTCCAAATCAAATATTTGGAAATGCCAAATTATTTTGGTTTAGGCTCACCACTTTCCAAAATCAAAATTTTGAAAGTAAGTAGCTGCGCCTTTTCCCAAATCAAATATTTGGAAAGGGCTTAGACTATTCCAAACAAAGTTTGGAAATGCCATTATTATTTTAATCTTACAGTGGCATCCCAACGCCCTAAACTATTTGAACCATTGGTTAGCCACATGACACAACTAAACAAAGGAAAATTAACAATCACAACTATGAACCTTATTAAATCACAAAATACACAAAACAAAAATTTGGAGATCCGCCAAGATTGATGAGTCAACCAACAAAAATTTGGAGATCCGCCAAAGATTGTGAGTCAACCGATCCGCCGCCGAAAGTTGCCTCTTTGCCGCCGCCGCCAATGGCCGAGCACCACCCGATCTCATTTTTTTTTTCTTTTCATGTATCACTTTTGCGAATAAAAAATCTTTCATCTTTTCATCACGTGATTTAAACGATAAAATTAACTACGCACAATAGCATGCTTATTGCTTAAGCTCGAAGCTCTATCGATATCATCATTAGAAATCTATGCGGGACGCAATGAATTTAAAATTTTATTTCCTTTTTACCAGGATCGACTTCGTTTAAGCAATAAACAAATAAGTAATAGACGGTGGTTACCTTGGTTGATCTATAAAATCGACGCTTTGACCGTCCCATGGAGTAGTTCACGCATAGAGCCGCCCAAGTGTTCGGCCTCTACCGCTAGTCCACACGAACAGCCCGCCGGAATCCCATCATGGATTGCTATTGGAACACTCCGGTTGCTAGACCGGACCTTTTCCCCTCTCTCCAACTCTCTATAGGTGCTCTCTATTTTACACAAGAACTATTAGTTCTTGGAATTGTGTTATACAAAAGAGCTTGACACCCACCTCTTATTTATAGTGTAGGTGGCGCCCCATATAGTGTGGAGGAGAAGAAAACATTTTCCCAATAAAATAAGGAAAATATAACTGATTGATTTATCTCATTTATTATAATATCTTATATTAAATAAATCTAGGATATTATCAATATCTTCTATTGAATATTTCCAAGATATTGTCAATATCTTATATTGACAATATCTTATATTGACTATCTTTATTACCATAAATCAATTTACACTTGTATATATATATATATATATATCACATATATATTACACAAATAAATCTATATACATATATCATATACACGCACACTACATGCGCATGTGCATGCAAATCACTAATTTGATTTACACTAGTGCACACGCATACATAGATATTTACATATATATATATATATATATATATATTAATATATAATATTAATATTCGGTAATACTATTAATTAAATTGTACAATCCAAGTATATCACTTATACACATATGTTGCGCCACTTATCAATATAAGTGTATTTAATTAATCAACTTAATTAATATCTTATATTTAATTTATTCATAATAAATAAATACCATCATATTAATTTACCACTATAACCTTTATAGTACGAGATAAATTCTTTCCTTATTTAGTTCTCATCTATAACCACATTTTAATCCAACTAGATATTCATATGTGTGTGACCCGATAGGCTTCGAATATGTTGGCCGTAGACACAAAGTGCAAATTACGAAAATGCCCTTCATGCCTAACGATCACGGGATAGCGTCTAGCAACACACCGTGACCCCCAATCATCGGAAGAGTCAAATGCAATGACTACTACCTTTCATGTGAAACAGTTACCGGGTAATTTACAATCCTATCGCTATAATAATATCCATACGGTCGTTAGTCGAGTGTCAAAACATCAACGACCGTATCTTATAATCTGGATATCAAGCTCTCTCGAAGTAACTCATTTACTTCCACTTTGCAAAGATTCACGAGAGTAAGACATTCCTTATAAGAAGGCCATTTCGGATATTTGATCCCAATCATAGGTTACGCGATTCCCATACGACCAATCATGTATACTCTGCATGCTTTATCATACCCAATCACTACCGCATGATCGCCCCATTGCTGTGGAAACCTCAATAGTGTCAAAGCATGACAATCCACACCGTGATTCCATGAAGACTCGGTCAAAAGGATAATTACACAAACCGTCACATAGTGTGACACTTATCCGTGTAAATGGGTCGATCCCCTAACGTCATTTATTCTCTAATACACGCCCACGTGCAGGTCCCAAGTGTCTCTACACTTCGATAGACGAGATCTATCCTCGCCTCTAAAGGCAGAAGACATCTAATACGTGCTAGCGTGTGTTCATACTATCAATGCCTGTTTAATAGTACATCGCCTGTAGACATTTAAGTATCAAACTTATTAAAGTGATTAGAGATCTCATCAACCATAATCGCCTATCATGGTTTCTCTACCACAGTTTAATACTAAGGACGTTATCATATAACAATTCATAATTGGTTCTTTAAAAGAACATATATATGACAACAGAAAAGCCATTTTATATATGTATAAACATAAAGAAATAGTAGAAATGATCCAACCCGGTCGGATCCAATCCAACCCGATTGGGTTTAGGACACTATTCCAACATTCTGACTTTGCTATTGCTGTTGGCCTTGTGATTGAGATTGCTGATTCTGGTTATTCGGATAATTGCCTTGGTTATTCTGGTAGTTCTGATTCTGGTCCCAAGGCCTATTGGATGAACTTTGACTTGGCCTAAAGCTTTGACCCTAATTGGAATTGTGGTTCCAATTTTGATGGTGGTTTTGATTCCAACCTTGACCTTGTTGATTCTGATTCCAATTACCCCCACTGCCTTGTCCAACATTGCTCACATTATACTATTGTGAATCATCACCCATACCATACTCGATTGGCGGCCCTTGCTGATTCTCAAAGTTCTTATATTGCTGCTGCTGACCAAACTCTTGCTGATTCATATTCATCTGCCCCATTGCATACATATTCATCTTCTGCTGATCATTCTGGTTTCCAAACTGTTGTTGTTCTGGGGTAGATGTCAACTGTTGTGGGTAAGTGAACTTTTTTGATGATGTACACGCCAATGCTAAGTGTCCACCCCCACAGAGTTGGCATTGATGTGCCTTCTTTCTATCCAACTCCATTTGGTCTATTTTCAGTACCATTTCTTGCATATTGTCATGCATGGCTGTCTCTCTATCTAACTCTTCTTTCAAAGATTTCACATTTTCTATTGGAGCCTTCTTCTTCTTCCTTGATGACCCCCATTGCCCTTCTCCATCAGCCATATTCTCAATCTGTCTCATAGCTTGATCCAGTGGAAGATTCATAATATCTCCGCCACTTGCGGCGTTCAGCTTGTTCTGGTCCACTAGCTCTAAGGCTCTAAACAATATGATTACCTGCTGAACCGTGGAAAAACCGTATGTAGGGCATCTCTTCAGCAGACCCCTAAACCTCTCATACGTCTCATTCAGTGTCTCTCCCTCGAGACCATCAAACGATGATATTTCTTCTTTCAAATCAAAAATCTTAGCCGGAGGAAAGTACTTCCTCAGAATCACTCTAACCACATCCGCCCACGTATGTAACGAATCATTAGGCAATGAATCGTACCAATCCTTAGCAGCTCCTCTAAGTGCAAATGGGAAAACTATCAGCTTTATTGCCTCGTTGCTAACCCTATTATACTTCATCATCCCACAAATTTGGAGAAAATGATCCAGAAAGCTGTTCGGGTTTTTAGTTGACTTCCCGTGGAACAAGGCGTGTTCCCCCAACATATTCAAGATATTTTGCTTTATGTCCATGTTATTGGCATTGATAGGAGGCAATCTAATTGGATTGTGCCCTGTAACTCCCTGTGGGGTAGTCACATATTCTCGACAGAATCTTGGTCCATGTACCTACTGAGCCCTCTGTGGCTGATAATTCTGCTGTGGTTGTTGTTGATTAAACTGATCCTTAGGTGGTTGCTGAATATTTTGGTTCTGGAACACCTGTTGGTTTCTCTGATTCCTAAGCATTTTCAGTACTTGTTTTATAGTAGCTTGGCCGAGTTCTGGTTTGAGGTTCTGGGCATTCTGTCCTCCCCTATTCTGTCCAATCCCTGCCCTCTGATTAAATTGCGGGATGATCAACTTCTGTGACACTGTATCGTCTCCCCCTAGCTGTTATACACGAGGATCTCTCGGTGGAGTTTGCAACGGTAGTGTTGCATTACCACCAGTAGTGTTCGAGTCTGCCCTTGTGCATTATGTTCATTGAAGGGATCTTTTCCATCTCTACGAGTCATTATATCATCCATTTCTTCAGATGAATCTGAGACAGAGCTTTCTACTGCCCATTCTTCTTTGAACAGAGGGTTCGGACTAGGAATCTGAATCTCTCCTCGGCGTTGACTGTTTCTATGGTGTGCAAAAGCTTCAATCTCCTCAATCGGATCGATAAGAGGTTCTTTTGAACTTCGGGTCATTCACTGTAAAACAAGAAACAACAAGAAAACGAAATAAAAATGATCTAAGCCCAAGCTTTCGGTCAACTTAAAAGATATTAGACTTTACTCCCGGGCAACGGCGCCAAAATTCTTGATAGAAAAATACTTAACCACTAACTTTCACCGATAGAGTATCGGGTCAACGGGAGTATAGTGGTTACAAGGTCGAATCCACAGGGAGTAAGTCTAAGTACCAAAGCTGACGTGTGACTTGGTTCAGGTCAATCAAAGGTGGAAAGGTCTTATACTAGTGCAAAAATAAAGATTAAACTACCGGTTTTACTTCTATGTATTAAAGGGTATAGCCGAACTATGATCCCACGAGTTACTTTCACCCTTAGGAAGGACTTAACAGGGAGCGTGTCTTAACCGACCTACCAATCCAATGTAGTTCAACGACATCCACGGGTGCCAACTCCTAATTCTAGTGATTAGACTGAACGACTCGATCTAACCACCCTATGTGAAGCTAACCGACTCTCCCATTAGAGAACTGATTACCCTAACATGATTAAGTTCTAGAGTTGCTCGAACAACGATGATAAACCTCTGTATTGGAAACGGTCCTAACAACTAGGCCGAATCTAGGCAACGATCCCAAAACCCCTTTTCCCACATCTCACCGCAAAATACATCTATAAGTTCGATGTGTGTGATCGTGAACTAGGTGATCAAACTAATTCAAAGATGTTATCATAAGTTTTAGGACATGGATTAATCGTTAAAACATTCAATTACGCACTACACAACTCCCTATCTCATCCCCCTTAGGGTTTTCACTCGCTTTCACATAATTCGACTACACATGGAATTAGCTACTTATGATCATACTAATAAACGAAATAAGAATGGAAATCATGCTAGAAATAATTAAAGAATAATAATTCATTACCATATAAAATGAGAAAATCTGATCCAAAATAAGTACGAAGAAATGATCCACCAAAAAGTCGAATCTTTGATCTTGAAACGAAAATCTAAGCTATATGAAGTGTTTAGAATCGAAGGATGTGAATTAGGGAATCAACGGACCAAAGTTTGATAAACCTACACTAAAACTGCACCAAGATCGCCCAAAAAGTGTATAAAGTCGGCCAGCCTTCCAAAAGTGCTGAATGAGCTACGTATTTATAGTGTAGGGTTGAAATCTGCTGCTGTCGGGGCCGAACGAGCATTTGCATCATAGGGAATGCTCGTCTGCCTGGTGATCTTGATGATGATTAGGGTTTATCCTTCAATGAACGAGCGTCTGGAATTCCTTGGACGCTCGTTCGGATTATCTGAGCTTTCTTGAATTCGGGCTGAACCCAACCAAACTCCCGTTTGAGGGTGTTGTGGACGCTCGTCCATCATCTTAGCCAACTTTCAGTATCAAATACCACTTCTGTAAACGACCGTTGGAACTGGCCAAAAGCCAGTTTAGCCTGAGCTTGCCACAAACGCCAGTTTGGGTAGAGCAAACGCCCGTTTGCCTTGATTTCACTCCAAACTTGATTTTTCTCTACTTTCATGCTACGTTCGTGCCACGGCCATGTTCTTCACTCCAAAACATTGCCTTCTGGGTCCTCGAGTCACCTAAGTCCATCAATAACATATACGAACAAACACCACGCGTAATTCCGCAAGACAAAAGTGCTCGGAATAGAGATAAATATCGCTAAAAAGGCAAAGTTTACTATTGATATGACAGTTTAACTCCCCATGCATATAACTCTCGATATTACTCTTAATTAGGTCTAGAACTATGTCAAAAAGTGATAAACGGGGTTAAACCGCACACCAAAGTACAGTAAAGTTGACTCCCATCAAAATGCTCTCATAAAAAGGAAAACTGGGTGAATGCGTACACATTCCCCTTCAAGTGCATGCATTCGGCCCAGATCCCAAGTTTTTGGTCTGTCAATGCGCACACATTGCATCAGATGCACACACATTGACGGGCTGAAGCTTGAAATTAGTCCGTTTCCATCCCATACTTCGTCCAATCGTTTCCAACCTTATTCCACCTCAAAACCTGCAATTTTATTGGCATGAAATAGACACAAACACCATTTAAGAACACCCCCTTACCTTTGATCTTTTGAAAGAAAAAATTGAAGGTAAAAGGTTGTAAAAAGCTTGAAATCCTCAACACCAAACTCTTCTACTGAATCACCTACGATTAGGAATTACGAATTACGATTAGCCAACTCCCCAAACACAGAAAACGCAAGTTCAAACCTCAAGAACGTAGGAAATCTAAACTTGGGCTAAAAGGGAATCTTACCGTTTGTCAAACCGTTTGTATAGAAATAATCCACTCTCACGGTGATCAAAACCTTCTACTATCATCTACGCAATAACTCAACTGATCAGCCCCGGATTGGAAGATTGCGTTCTCTCTTTTTTCCTCTGAATTGTGTCGCCCTCTTCCCCCAAAATTCAGAAAAACTGATGTTTTGTGATACTCCTTAATTAATTTCCATTAATTATAATTAATTAATTCTTTAGGTCTACTAATAAATAGGAAAATAAATAAAATTTCCCTTTTTACAATTTACCCTTCATGGATTTTTTGGGTTTTACAGAAATTAACCCACAAAGTAAATTAATGCACGTTTAATTATTTAGATCAAGCCCGTGCACGGTGGACCGTTAATATAAACGTAAGGTTTTTTTGTATGTATGCGAATTGGAATAAAATTATAGGATCACACCATTAATTGTGTAGAATTAGGATTTGTATGGTTGAATCATTGATTCAAATTAATTATAAGTAGGTTGGGTGAAGTTAATTTGATAATGTGTTTTGTTAACCTCAATTTAATATATTATAAATCTTTGATCCTTTTCTTTATTTTATTTTATGTTACTAACCTTTTTCAATGTTATGTTGGTGCAAGACCACCTTTTCTTGTTTTAATCTTAGTTCTATAGTTTGGTTTATTCATGTTAAATATCAGTCTATGTGGAATCGATCTTGACTCGTCCCGTTATACTTTGATTTATCTAGTCCCCTGCTAGTATTAGTGTCTTACACCACGGTAAAGGGATGAGTGATTCAGATATTTAAAGGACCAAAATATTGAATGCATATATTATAAGATTGATATTGATAAAGAAATATAGTTTCTCTCTCATACACTATTTTTAAATATTTATATCTCTTAGTCATCCAAAAATTATAATTTCGTCACCAATATTTTTATATTTCCGTGCTCTTTATTTTAAGACTACGTACAATGACCACATTCCGACATAATTTAAGAAATTCACAGTTAAAATTAACGG